>VWZW01006255.1:1967085-2349876 GCA_013397115.1 Edolisoma coerulescens
TTTTTTTTTAATTTTTCCTTTTGTTGTCCTGGTTGCAGTCTCCTGTGGTGATCCAAACAAATTTTTTGCCACAGGTTGGAAATTACCATCTGCAACCACTGTGCTTCTGTCCATGCACTGCACATCTGGAAATACATTCTCCATGCTTCTGCTGGGAATGAAAAGCATTGGAAGCAGACATAACATTTCTGCCAAGTTTATTTGAGAAGAGTCATGCAAATATATGTGGGTGACAATGAAAGAAGTTACGGAAACCTTAATTTGCGCAGCTGACTGGAAAAGATTTAGTATCTAACTTTTTTTTTTTTTTTTTGAGTGCTGGCCTGTTCTGAACATTCAGTGTACTCAGCCACCTCACTGCATCAACTATGAACTAAAACCTATGAAATTATAGACTGCTTATAAAAACAAATACATCAATTTATCAACATTTTAATTTTGGCACAAAAAAGGAGAAATATATTCTTTGAATATAGGCAAAACAAAAAGGATAGGTAGTTATAAGATTGTTTAAATTGTGCTCCATAGGCTGAAATTCATTGATATTTACTTTCTTCATAAACAGCTCTAAAGTACACAGAGGTTTTTTTCCAGGCTTCAGACTGACACATAAAACCTGCCTGTCTTTGCATAAAACTAACTCAGATTTTAGAATGCATTAGATGAACTCATGTTTTCCAAAGATTAAGTTAATACCTGTGAAAATGATTTTTAAAGAGATCAAATTGATCTATAATATTCTCCATGTTGATACAATGGATTTTTATTCAAATGGTAAGATGATAATAAATGAAGCTTAAAACTGGAAGAAAACCAGGAATTTTGAAAACTAGTAAACAGTTTGGTTTGCAAACCAATTCTTCTCCTGCTGAAATAAACAGGGTTCTGTCATTGTATTCACTGAAAATAGGATTCTACTGCTTATTTGGGAGTAACATTGTGAGATTCCTATGAATTATAGAAAAAGAAAAACCATTTGGAAGACACTATTAACGTTCATTCATGAATTCAAGATGTTTCATTATGAACCATGTACGTGTATGTATGTCTAATAAATGTGTATATACATCTAATATATATGTGTGTATATATGCAATGAATATATGGATAAGATTGATTTCTATGATAAAGTGAAGACATAAACAAATATTTGAATGGACAGAAACAGAAAGAAACCAATTAGGGTTTTTTGGATCTTGAAACTGATTCTATTCTGGGTTGGGTTTTTGGCAGAGTTACTGACACTGATTATTTCTGACTCAAAAGGTATGACCTCCACTCTGTCCTTTTCCTGCTGGTCATGCTGCATAACAAATGCTACAATAGTGGTGTGGGAGCTTATCATTTATATACAGCAATGTTTTCTAAAGGAGTACAATTTTTATGTTTCTATTACATATTTTTTTGCTCGCTAGTTTCAGGCTATGAGTATTTGCCTTTTGACAGTAATGCTCATCATTTCACAGCTTCAAAATCTGACTGCTCATGCAAATAAAGCAAAAGGGTTTTGGCTTTTGATGACAAATGATACAACCGCTCTTATGATTAGCACAGACTTTCAGCCCTGTTGCCTGTCAAAAACGGAAATACTTTTCCTTATACTGCCACATAAAAAGCTCCTCTGTACATTACAATGCAACTCAAACCCAAGCCAATCAAAAATGATCACAGTTCAGTGGAAGAATCAATGTGATCTGGAAAAGAAATTCCATGTTGGAATTTCAACCATTCTTTGACAGGAGCAGTGAAAAATTCTGTAATTCAGTAGTAGTTCAAAAAGAATTCCTCCTTCCACATACTTAGGAGCAGAAGAAAATGCTGGAACAAAATACCATATTGCCTCCTGAGAAGCATCTGATATTTTAGTTGAATGTCTTGGGGTGGACTAAAGCTGATGCATCTGTGGGACAAGAGAGACCACAGATGCCTCTAATGTGTATCAAACATCACAAACTTCTATAGCAAGAGAAAAGGAAGGACCTGGTATTTCATGAACCTCTCAGTCCAGTAAACAAAGTTTTGTGGCAGTTCCAAAATTCTTCCCTCAGCCAAACGCATGGGAAGGGAACATCTGACAGGCCAGCTGATAGAATGAAACTGCTCTGAGATGACAGGGAAAATCAGTATTTTGCAGCTACTGCCCATGCTATCACACACTCAGCCGAGTGTATTTTGTGAAACTGGAATGTGCTAATAAAAAAAAAGTGTTTTCAAACTATAGCAATTTCTGAGGCCCTCAAGAACACGCTGTCAAGACAGGATGTATTAAGAAATATGACCATGATAATGAAAGATCCAAAGCAGAAAATGACATCCTTTCAACTACTAGAAACCCTTTTCTCCTTTAGAAGATGAATCAATTTTCAATTTAGGTTGGCTTTTTTTTTTTTTCGGTACAGTTTCTGAGTATGCAATATGGAATAATGCTAGAACAAAAAATTGCGTCTGAAAAGAATAAAATGGTCTACCTTTACCTTGAGGTGTAATTTTCTACTGAATTGAGGTTCTTAAGATAAACTTTAATCTCTCAACTCCTTATTTGTCATTGACAAGGAGAATCAAGGAAAGAACAATAAATCCCTCTCTGTATATGTAGGATAAAATTAAACTACTCCAGCATTTACCTTACCCTACCAAAGAGGAACTTCAATTCCTTAGGACCCATTTGCAGGACCTCCCTCCCTTACTTACCACGCATTCATCTAAAATTGATTTTTAGGTTAGCTTAGAAAAATGCTTCCTACATGAAAGATATTAAAAGCCTTGTCTAGATTGTACAAGGAGCGCTAACACCTAATTTTTTCCTTTATCTGATATAGTGTTAAAAAGAATGAATATGTTTCAGAGATACTCGGGTGGGTATTTGCAAAGACAAATCTGCACTGTGACCTCTAAATCCATGTTTGCCTCATGTGGAGGGCAGACAGTGCACAAGCATCCCCTGTTTGTTGGGCTGTCAATAAGTGTGAGTATCTGGGTACTCATGGTTTCCATTATCAAAATACCTCACAGTCATTACAGTTCTTGCCTATCAAGCAGAACAGCACCCTCAGCTTGCAGGCAAAGAAATGGAGCCTGAGATTACATGTGACTTACTCAAGGTCAGAGAGGAAATCTGCATTAATGTTTGAACTCCAGTGTTTTGATCCCTAAAATCCGGCTAATTCAACCATTATAGTATCCTTTATCTATGCAGGCTATAAAGTTGAGCACATCCCCATGGTGCTTTCTGAATTAGAGTGAGAACCCTCAATCTCTTGCATGCACATATGTTGCAGGAAAAAACTGTAAGGAAAGTTGTTTGATGAGAATGAAATATTTAAATGTGCACTCAGGCACATCAAATGTTATTCTTTACATACAAGGCAAAACCCCTCTAACAAAACAAACTTTAAAAAAAAAAAAATAGACTCTCCATACTCAACAGACTCTTGGGTACAAGACTCCATCCAATTCTGCAGGTTTGGGACAGGGACTGCCTGGATTCTGTAAGGAGAATTACAACTCAGCTGACAATTAAAGCAAACATCACTAGGCAATAAGTTGCAATGTCCTTGTGACATATCCAATTTTATCAAGCCTGTGAATTTCCTTCTTACTAGTTTGAGACGAATCAGGACCTTGAGGAAATCATAGGGGTTTTTTTACAGTGTATTTAGCTGAATCTCTGTCTTCAGTTCTTAGTTCCCTCAGTTTTCCTTGCAGTTTTAGGAAAAAAGATAATTTTCCCTTCTCAGCACTTTACTGGCCAACCAACCCCTGGATAGTTTCTCTACAAATCTGCCCAAATTCTACAGAGATGTTTTGCTTTCCTGGACTTTGTGGCCAGATTCTTACTTTTACTGATATTTTCCATCACCCGGTATCATGGAAAAGACGTAAGGCTGGAGAAGGCACTAATTTTGCCTTTGTGGAAAACCTTAAATATGTTTATAATGCCTCTGGCTTGAACCTCAGAACTCTGTTGTAGGACTGGTAATGCTTTTCCCTCCCTTGAAGGAACTTGAGGCAGATTCCTCCCGGCCCAGCACTGCTGCCAGAGCGGGGAGCAGGATGTTACAGCAGACTGTCCTCCAGTGGAGAGGACCAGAACTGACAGTCCTGGATCCTGCACAGTAAAACTTTTCTGAACAATGTACAAACCCCAAGCTTTCACAGCAGAAAATTGTGCATTTTATTCTGTATCCCGTTCTATTCCTCTGCAGACTGACAGATTGAAAGGGCCTGCAGCAGATGGATCTCTGACAGACTTGCAGGGACCATTTAATTAAATGGTGCCCATTAGGGCAGCATTCAAGAGCCTGAAACTTCACAGCTGGATTTTCATTACACAGCAACATGGAAGATGTCCATGAATTGGCATCTTTATTACCTGTTAATGTAGCATGAATAATTTAATGAAAAAATATATACATCTTGAAAAGTATATGTTTAAGTCTTTTTTTGTTAACTGTAAAAAAAAAAAAAAAAGAATCTCTGTTACCTTTCAGGCTAAGTCCAAGCACCTTTCAGTCCATTTGATTTCAGAAACAGAGGCAATCATGGAGATTTTAACGCTGTAATTGGTGTTGCCTTATAGAAGCACCTGGGACCTACTCTTTCAATTTAGACATCCTTTCTGCATATTGATAATAATTTCCTTCCACTAGAAAGAGGCTGTTTATGATTTAATTTCTACTCTAGCACATGACAGAAAAACAGGGGTCTTTGCCAAATTAATTATGATTTCTTATCTTGAATCCCAACAAATTACCAATGCATGTAAGGGGCCTCAGTCTGTCTTCAAACAAACACAGAAGTCACAAAGCCATTGTTACAGGGAAGAAAAGGGGATTGTGAGACAGGTGCTCTCTAAAGGATGTCAAATGTGTGTATAGAGCACAAAGCATTCTAATATGTTAAGACCAAGAACACTGCCTTCAAATAATCAGCCAAGTCCAAAACCAAAAGGGTCATCAGTTAGAAACATTGCATGTATTTTATCATCTTTCTGTGAGAAAGAAGTGGGAGAGAACTACTTCAGGAACTGTGTTAAAACCATCACTCAATCTATTACAAAAACTATTGATGCAGTAATGTGTCATTAGTGGCAATTAGTGAGAGGTTAAATGCTGCATGGTACAGTGATATTGTGCATTAATTGGAAACCACTCATGAGAAAGAAAATTCTTATGAAATTAGGTTAGTATTTCAGAATAACCAGTCACTCCTTGAAAAGAAGAGGTCCTTGAAAAGACTCCTTGAGAAGAAGAGGTATATTTTTGGTGATTTTATTTCTTTTTTACCAATCTAATTTTATATTTTGTACGTTCAAGCTTGCAGAATAGAGTGGAAGCCAATTTGCAAGAGGCACTCCAGTGATCTAGGAGAGAGAAGGAAGGGCAATTCCCTCTGAGACAAGTGGATGGGTGACCAGAGTAAGACTGAAATACTGAATTGGGATCTGACTCATGACAAGCAGATGTCTTTTATTTCCATTCTGTACCTATAAAGGAGGGTAGGTATAAAAATAATCTGGAAAAAAAAATACTATAAGATGCTGAGGACTGTGCACGTACCTAAATAGATATTGCAAGCAGAAAATACCTGTAAATGTACTTCAGAGGATCATTCATTCTGAGCAGAGAACTGTGTCATGTGAGAACTGTAGCCCTTGAGAGGGGAGAGCTGCAGAGCTCGGCAGACGAATGCAGTGATGTCCTGCAGCCTGTCTGCCAGGGCACTGCCGTGCAGAGCAGACTGACTGGCACAGTTTAGCCAATCCCTGCATAAGGACACGGGAACAGTCCTCATGGGTCTGATACAGGTACCTCCAGTCCAGCACTTTGGTCCAAATGTTGGCCAAGGAGTGGATATTTGTGAAACAAATAGATAGCAGTATTTTTCACAGAATGCCCTTCCACAAATGTGAACTGAAGTTTCCTAAACTGAATGATGAATCTGAATGATGAGCAAATTACACCTGTTTCAGACCTAACAAGGCTGTTGTCACCATTCCTTGCTAAAAAAGGAGTGCAGGGCTACTAGATGAACCTAAAATGGGCCTAACCTTAGCCCAGGATGTTGCCCCAATACCTGGGAAGTCCACCAAAATAGCACCAAGGTCTCACAGAAGTAACTCAGCTCTAACGTAACTGGGCATGGCAATAATCTCCATGTATCACATTCTAGCTTGTAAAATAGGGACAACACTAATACTGTACTCAACTGATATGAGGTGCCTCAATGTCAGAAATTACAGAGAAATGAGGGAAATTGGATTTTTTTTTTTTTTTTGGTAGTATAAGAAAGGTAAATAATCCTTTAAGAAGGTTACAAAATTCAAGTGATGAATCACGTCACGGACCTGCTTCACCTACATTCCATCTGCTGATCTGCCTCCCTTTGCAGCTTGGAACAGGTCATGCTAGAATACCTCAAAAAGAGAAAAAAAACCCCAGCTGTCATCAGCTGAGAGAGGATTTTCTACTTTGAACTCCTTGTTTAGAATTTCCCCACCAGTGTGCCTGTGTTCCAAGCACAGCTATTTTACATTTTATGGCAACACTGAAGACTGCAAAGTTAGAAAGATGCCCCACCCCCCAAAAATCTATTAAGTGTCACGTGAAGAAGACACATTTTATTGAATGGCTAATAATGTGCTAAAGGTTTTGTCATTCATGAGTAATTCGGTTATCAAAACTGAAAGGTCACAAGGTATTTGCTGGTTTCACATATAACCTGTGCCAACTATATATAAACGTACATGTGTGTACGTGATGTATGTACAAAGTGAGGAAATTTATGGGCTATGTCCTGTATGACAAGTCTGCTTTTTCAAGGTAGTCTGAATAAAACTTTCTGATAGAGCTTATTTGAGTGATGTGAGTGGGATCCTAGGCTGGAATAAAGAAACTACGTTTGTATAAATTCCTTGGCTCCCCTGATTGTGTGCTGAACATTTAAGGCAGGATGCTGGAAAATTCCTGGGCTGCTAAACTGGTCAGCCACATCCAGAGAGGTGCTTCCCAGGTGTTCCGTCAGCTGAGAGGCAGAGATTCTTTCCTATTCCTCACTTGCTAACTTCTACCCCTCTCTCTGCCATGCAGAACAGGCACTGTTCCCCTCCGGCTCCATTCCACCTGCAGCAGCAGCTCTGCAATGGGCACAGGAGAGGATCATCCCTGAGTGCCCACACCAAGAGCACAGCAGCACTCAGAGCCTTTGCACGACCAGTGAGGCCCTGTCACTGCTAATTAGTGAGCAAAAATGCACCAAAGAACATTCAACCCACGGCAGTCCTCGAAGGCAGGTGAATTTGAGAGGTTTCTCAGCAAGTATTTTGCCTTTTCTCTCAACTGTTTTCTTTTTATTGTCAAAGATGAGGATTTAATTGAAGATCTTTACAAAAAACCCAACCAAACTACCCCTCGGAGCTTGAAATATATAAGCCAACTTAAGAACAAAGAACATTTTATACTGATATATATATATGGGGGACCTACAGGTCTGTTACTTGCACAAACATGTCAATGCCCGATCTAAGATGCTAGGAAAATGTTTTCCAGGCTTTTGAAATTTTCCAAGAGTTCTGTTGAGAATTCTTCTTGTTCCCTATTAGTTTACAATGGCATTAATGGTGCTACTATTTAGTAGTGATCCATAATATTTAGCTCCTTTGAAAAAAACACATATTATCCTTTAAAAAAATTATATACGAATTTATCTTTGTGACTTCTATTTGGTTTGTAGGTTTTCATCATTTTTGTCCACAAACTCTGAATTCGAAGTGATTCACTTATTTATTACAACACATTTTTCAAGTTTCAAAATTTGGTGTATTTTCTTCAGACTTGACAATATCAAGCACTACCACCTTTACACCAGTTGCTGAATGCCTCTGCCATCCATATACAGCCAAATATAAAAGAGGTACATAAACATGGAAGATGGAAATGAAACAGGAACAGATGGGCCCATCTGCAATTATACCTCTGAAAAGACTGAGAGCCTCGCAGAGATTTATAAACCTTCTGGAGTCCAGACATTTGGTGATCTCATAAAATGATCCTGAAAGCATTTTAAATAAGTAATTGAAAATAACAATTTTATGTGGAATAAAGAAAACTTCTCAAATCAACACTGTACCAACAAAGAGAAAACAATTAGGAGCTCAAAAGCTTTTGGAAGTGTACATAACTTGAGTACGCAAATGGAAGATTCCAGGAAAGGTGCTCTTCCCCCTAAGATTTCAGCCAAGCAAAAAAGAAATTTTTAAATAAATGTGATAAGTTGACTTGACTAACAATGATTCTGATCTGGCTGATCAGGTCTGCCATTAGGATGTGTCAGTTATCAGTTTTTCTCTATAAGTAAGAACATGACTTTTATTGGTTTGGTAAAGTTGCTCCATCAAATCTATGAGGCTCTTGCCTTTTTGAACTAAATAAAACTGAGCAAGTATTCTGCCATCCTACTCCTCCTCTGCTTCTCCCATTAAGTCTTGGTTTTGCTTCTGGCTGTGTTAAAGAAGCAATAATGCATGAGGTGCTTGTCTCTTGTATGTTCAACTCCTTGGTGAGGATGAAACTAGAGTTAATGGCATTAACAATTCAGGGAATGTCTCCAGCTTATCTCCCCACTTTCAGCAAGGTGTAGGGCACTGATTTTCTACAGCCTGCTCAATCATAATGGCTTTCTTTCTAAAATGTCCCTTTTTCTCAGTAGGATGTCAAACAGCCTAGACAGGGATGACTTCAGCTTGTAAAGTGTTGGCCATGAAATAAGAACAGAAGTATTAAATAATACAATTTGTATAAATGGAATTTAAAATAGCAAGCTGAAATTTCATACAATAAGAACTGACATCTCTAAGGCAGTCATGGGTAATGGATTGATTCACAAAAATCTGAGCCAATTTTCTAGGAATCCAAAAAGAAAATTAAAGCCCATGCCTTTGAACACTATGAGCTGAAGAAGTTGAACTGAAAAAATTCCAGGAAATTTCATCAGATGGCTTCTAAACTGTATGACATGTACGAGATGCTCAAAATGGAATTG
This sequence comes from Edolisoma coerulescens, assembly GCA_013397115.1. NCBI lineage: Eukaryota > Metazoa > Chordata > Aves > Passeriformes > Campephagidae > Edolisoma > Edolisoma coerulescens. The sequence continues at coordinate 1,976,125 of VWZW01006255.1, forward strand.
CTCCAAGGACAGAGGTCAGAAAACATCCAAGCAATAAACCTGAAACATTTCAAGCAATAGAAAAAATATATTTTGAGAAGGAAATTTTCTAGGAAATATGACTAAAAAGTACTGCCACACCAGCTGTCAATAAACGGTAACAGAGAGACCACATGTTTACCCAGTAATAACATTTGCAGCAACATATTTCCATGCTTTTTCCCAGCATTAACTAAAGTTTTGACCTCAAAGTCATTGAAAAACCTTGAGAGACTTTGTAAGGAAAATAAAAAGAAAAAAACAGGACCTAAACCTCAAGACCAGCAAGGGAAAATGAGAGAAGGAACTACCCTTCTGTGAAACAATGACTTATATCCAATTTCTCCAAAAGTGCTTTTTCATTCAGCCGTGGAAAGAACTTTTTGGGCTAAAAAAACCAAATTAACTTAGTCTGCAAGAAATAGCATTAAAAAGAGAGAGAAAAGGTTACAGGTTTTCATAAGTCAACTTCTAAAAGTTGTTCTGAGAGACAGAATTAATACAAGTGCATTGTTTTTGCTTTGTTCTTTCCCATTAAGTTTTGGGTGGAGCAGACTGGGTTTTCTCAAAACAGCTTGAAAAAAAGCCCAGTATTAGCAGCATGCAGTGGTTTTGAAAGTCTATGTTCAACAGCCTTCTGGGAAAAGAATTCCACAGAAATTTATAAAACAATGTAAGATGTAGAACTGGGAGTCAAGAAAACACCACAAATCATCATTATTTGTTTCTCCTCATCTGTTTTAATTCTGTAAATATAATTCTAACCTAATTGCCTCAGGCTTAGAGTTCAAGTTGCAGGCTGGGTTCCATTTCAAGGTGTTCTCAGATGAACAGCAATGCTTCCAAATCAACAAAAGAATCAAATGCCTTCAAGTCCTGTATTCCTGAATACAAACTGGAGCAACATGAATCCATTATGACATGATGAAAATAAACCACACCATTTCGGTCTGAAACCAAGAAACTCAACTGATTCTTGTATTTTTGCTGCCATTTAAAAATGGATATAAATAAAGACAGGAAAGTCTCTTTCCAGAAAACTGATTTGTTGTGATAATTTTCAAATTTTCTCTGCAATTGTGTGTCTGTTTTGGCCTTATTTTCTGTTCAGATAATTTGGAAAACGGACCAATGAAGTTCATCTAATTTAAGTCTAAATACCCATCTCATAAAATATATGATTATCTGGGGGGAGAGAGTAGAATAAGGAGGTGACACAGCATAGGGAACTTAAAAGAAATTCAATTATCATAATCTATTTTCACGATAATTTGGTTAATTTCTTAGAGAGAGACATTTAGATCCAAAAAGGTATAAAAGAACCAAGACAGAAAGTCTGAAAATTGAAGCTCCATCCAGAAAATGCTACATGCTTTTAACTTGAAGAGATAAAAATTTTTAGAATGTTTTATCAAAAGGAATAGACTTTTCAGAACTTCAAATTTTTAATTCTTAACTTCTAGGTAGATGTTGTAACACTGATACCAGAAGTATTTAACCTGTAATACAATAAAAGACAGACTCAATGATTACAGCAGATTCTGAAGCTTGAAAGTGATGAACTTGTTAGGAGAAATGATTTTGGGATTAGTTATGGGAGTAAAGCTGTAGTGCAAAATAAAATAAAAAATGTATCTACTTCATCTCGAATCAGCCATAGGTGTCAAAAATTACTTGTTCCTCTTGGCAATATTTTAAGTAAATATTTTGGTAGATACACAGAATTTGCAACCATTATTTTTTTCCCTGTTGTATCAACAGTGGCGAGGTTCCAAGTCTTGTTCTCTTTCCTGTACTTCTGCCATTCTCTCAGCTGGTACAGATCTCTTTTCTTGTCCCTTTCACTTGTGCTTCCCAGGTACAAAACTGCCAACCAGTTCACTAAATCCTTGCAAACCACGTTGTGATATAAACATTTTTATTTCTAAAATGTTGAATCATGCAGGGAGCCTTCCATGCAGCATTTATTTGCAGCAAGGAAAATACTATAAAGTTGCACAGCTATTTGAGCTCCGAGGTCATTCAAAGCACAGTGGAATTAAAATTACTCTCTGCCACAAAACCCTTCGGTAACTGAGGTATGGAAAAAGGGAGAGGAAATTGAAAAGATGGAAATGCATGGGGTATTTAGGGCTGAGGTTATCACCTCAATTACACAGAAGAGTAAAACAAAATGAACATAGATAGATAAGGTCAAAATGTAGTTTGATATTTCTGTGCAGCTTAAAGGACAAAGAAAAAGGATTTACTTGAATTTTTTCCCTCCCGATTCTCTATAAAGTATTCTCTCCCAAATAACCAGACAATACAGGTTTAGCAATTGGAAGTGTGGGAATATATATGAATGCACTTCAAGGTGCTACAGCTTCCCTGCCACCCACAGTGCCTCTACACAGCCTGCAGGGAACATTAATTTTCTCTTAAACACACACACACACACATATATATATATCTCCTGCATATTAAATTCATAAACCTCATTTTAATTGCATTTTTACACGAACTTTTCCCTACACAGAAGGTAAAACTTCTTAGGAGGTCGAGGAAGACTGGTAAAGTGTCAGAAAAGACTGGAAAGATTCTGCTTCTCCTGCCATTTGCATGTGCTCTGCCTGCATAAAAAGGACTTTGTACCACGTCACTTGAACGATCACAGTGTTCTCCCACAGGTACTGCTGACACCCTTCCATACAACGCCATGTACCAGAGATCCAAAAAAATGGAGTAACAGAATATTTCCTCCTTTCTCACACCAGTCAGTGCACTTCTCACCGATTTTCCCTCTTTCTTAAAGTAAATACAAACCTGATTCTCCTTTTCCCTTTGCAGAACATGTGTCCTTCAGCTCAGGAAAGGAAACGAGAAGGTTATCTTCTGAGCCTGTCATACAACAGGCCAGCCTGTCTAACTCACAAGGTCAGACGATTCAAAAAGTGAGGTTTTTCTTCTCTTCTCAAGCGAAATGGGGTGATAAGTGCTTACTTGATTAAACCAGTGGATAAGAACATCTGTTGTAATTCTTTCCTCTCTTTTCATTTCTTCCTTTGGCTCCAAGAGATAAGAATGGAGAACTTTCAGCCTGGCATTGATCCAAGCTTTGAAAGGACTTGCTGATTATGGATAATGTTCTTATTCAAATGAGCAGTCCCCTTGAAGCAAATACTAATGTTACCTGACTGTAATGAACAGGATTTAATCCTATATTTTAAATGAATTTTTATCGTATGAAAGTATATTTATATATTCCTGTCTCTAATCTGGCTGGATTTTACCACTGACTTCTGCTAAAGAAGAATCTTCACCATATGAAGCCATCAAGTTAGATCACAGTTAAATATCTTTCCCTTAAATGTATGCTTCCATAAAGAAAATATAAGCAGTCACAATAAAAGACAAGAAAATTAGGAATTTCAAATGTCATATTAAATATATTTGTATCTATAGACTAATTAAAAGTTTATACACTAAATACAAATATAGTTAAATGTTCCCTCTAAATTGTCTCCTTTACAACAAAAAGTCCCAGCACACTTAGCAATTCCATATTCACAAATCATTTCATCATCTTTCCTTTCTTTAAAGCTTTAAATTCCAAAATAAGCCTTCTGACATGGGAGAGCCATCAGAAAAGTACAAGGCATTCCCAGGGTTGATGAACAATGTATTTATGAAGAGATGTAAGATTTGTTTATTTTCTATTCTTTCCCTAATAATTCCTAAAAGGTGATTTCTTCTGGACACTCACTAAACACTGAGCTCATACTTTTCACCAGCACTATCTATAACTTTTAAAAGGTCTTTCTCTTGACATTTAACAATCCCAGAGATCATAATTTTATATGTGGAGCTCAAGCTGTTTTCTTCCCCTGTGTCACTTTACATTTACCTACACCGAATTTCACCATTTTAGTGCCCAGTCACTAGTCTCAGGAAATCCTTCTGTAATTATTCTTGGTCATTCTACCTTAAATCTCTAATAACAGTAAATAACACCACAGCATTGCTTATTCCAAGGTCGCTGACAAACATGTTGAAATATGGTAGTACTTGCTTCTTTCCCAGTATAGAAATCAGAATCTACAGTTAGCAATGGGGCAGAGTCTCTTATAAATGCATTTATACCTAAAAGATGAGGCAGGAAAAAATGTAAATAATCACATTAGCTGTCGTACACTACTGAGTTAAATATAGGTTGATTTGATCCAAAACAAAATTAAATATTTTAAGACATTTGGAAGGTTTTTAAAATTTAAAAAGAGAAAGAAATTAAAAACAATTAACAAAAAATCCCATTTTTTTGCAAGATTACATCAAAAATTTGTTGCTTAACATGCGTTCAAAATAGTTCTGGGATAATTTAAGAATGGTCCCATATTTTTACTTTCTTCATAATTCAGTTAAAGGCAATGCAAATTCACTGTCTATGGTGGAATAGCTGGATCTGTATTTTGGTATCTGGTCAAAAAATTTTGATCAATGCAAAATGGTTCCTAGTTCTTTACAAGAATACTCACTTTTAGCCCTGTAAATGTATCCTGCAGCTGCAATGCTATGGGGTGTTCATTTGGCACATTTGATTTAAGACAAATAGATGATAACTTGCCAGTATAACACACAATGTGTGTTTGTGTGACTGCATATACAAATACTTCTAACGCTCCTTAGGAATTAAGATACAAGCAAGTTTTGACTTGAGTAAGGCCATATCTATACTGGTTGACAGCTTGGTTTTCAACACAAATCTTTGTTTTCAGAAAAGTTTGGTCAAAAACTCTTTAAATGAGAAATGCAAGTTCATTTATAAAAATCTGAGTCTTTATACAGTTTTAAAAAAGAGACAATGACATTTCAAGGGGCAGCTGAGAATTTTTTCCATGAATACACTATTATTCATAAGCAAAAACCTGCAGCCTTTTGTAAAGCGTGAATTTGTGAGAGGAGTAAAGTGCTGGATTATTCAAAGTCTAAGAGTTCATTGGTTCAGCTTTCTCAAAATGATGGTGCTTTTGATGAGTAAGACTCAACTGCTGACAATTTATTGATAAAATCATTGTTTATTCCTAACCTAAGAAAATAATTCAATAACAAACCATGTGAAATTATTTATTCAAAGCAGGAGCTGATGAAAATTATTCCCATTATCCCTAGATATGATTTGAAATCTTTTATTCAATGTATTTGATAAGGGTTTGAACCTTTTTCTCAGTTCAACAATTATAAAAAATTTCCCATACAAGTAAGATCCCATAATAAGCAGAATTAACTCTTCTGGGTAGTTTTTAAAGTTATCTTACATAGTTCTTAAAAGTCAGCTAAGGATTCAGAGGTGTCGAGAGAACCACTCGAGTCCTTGAGTCAATGCCTGTGACTGTAGTTAGTCCTGGTCAGAGTCTGAGGAAAATCCAGGGCAGCAACAGTTCAAATGTCCATCCCTCTCTACAGGACCTTTAAAACTCACAAATGGCTGAAGTTCAAAATTCTTAATATGAGAAGAAAACGAAGCAACCCCACTGGATATAAAGATATAAAAAGTATTTTATGCGATGACAGGTCATACACCCTAAAGCTGAGTAAGGTTATGAATATAAAATATACTTAATGTGAACTTCAAATCCTTTGCTAGAAGGTAAAAATGAGACAAAAATGGAGCTGATGACATTTCAGTCGGATGAGATGGGAATGGGATAGCAGCTTTGAATGTTGAGAGATAACTCAAGGAATGCAGAAGAGTCAGTGGCCTGGTATAACACAGTATTTCCTATACAGATTATTTCTGGAGCTGAATCAGGCTTTAAAGATACAAAATAACTACAAACCTTCCTTATCTTTCATAGAAAACAATCCCTTCTTAGTCTGCAAAGCTATGAATGCAGGTCTTTGCATTTCCTTTCATTGAAATTCATGAAATTCAAGGTATATGTATAATGATTTGGCAGGTTGGGGATAGAAGTCTCAGCACACGTTAGTTTTGGAGCACCTCAACCCACCTTGCACTTTGCTAAGCAGCTCAGTAGTGACTGTGCTGTGCATCCCATCCAGAAGCTCCATCGTCCCTCTCTCATGACAGGAAGCCTGTCATGGAAAAAATCTTGGAAGTAGCCCTGATTTTCCAACAAATCTTCTCTACCTGGTGTAAGCAACCCAGCTAGTCAATAATTAGATGGATTCAAGTGGGTTTTCAGCATTATTTCCAGGACTTAGAATTTGAACTAAAACCAGTGATTACCTGGTGGACATAACTATTTATACGCACACTAGTCAAATCAGCTCTACAATAGTTACCAAGTAGCTCCTATTGCCCACTAAAACCACTTTGAAGGGGTGATCCTAAAATGAATATTTATGTCTTCTACACTAGATGTCCAGAACTGGATGTATAACAAGCAATTCCGACAAACAACGGGACCGCATGTCAGGTTTTGCTGCTCTCAATTTTACTGGTCTTCTTTCTACCAAGAGAACGTGCACCAATTCACACAACTGCTGCAAGAAATTTATCTATAACTTAAAACATAATTGAGCACTAAGAATATTTTTGCCTGCTGCTGACCTCGTAGTAAACTCTATCCATAACTGACTGGCATGCCTCTCTACTTGTAAACTCTAACAAAATATATACTTCACCTGCTTTCTTTTTCTTTTTGAGCAGTTCCTTTAAATAATTTGCCACAGCAGAAAAACAAAGAAACAAAAATTGATGTTTTATGTCCATTCAAAATACACAGTTTTGCAGAGGCAGTAAACAAGTGCATATCTGACCTTCTGCCTTACATAGCACGGAAACTAAAGTGATTTCCATGAAGACACAAGCAGAAATCGAAGACCTCAACACCCAAAATAAATTTAACCATGTTCATTTCCCAGCCTGGTTTCTTTCAGATGCGTGTTCCACTGTTGACTGCTTCGGGTGCTGGCTCTGACTGAGGCGTCTCCTACAGTGGGGGCATTTTTAGAAACATTCTCTTCCTTTCTGATACCTGGTAAGAATTGATGTCAAATTCCAGCTGTTCCCCCAGGGAAAGCACTGACAGGGCCTCTCTCCTCTAGCTGATAGGCTGCTCTAATGCTGCTGAGATGAACTCAGGACGCTGAGGGAACTTCCCTCTTAAATCCATCTGTAATTAGGCAACAATTTCGAGAATTGTAGACACACAGACATACATGAAAAAATCCTCCAGAGAAATGAAAACTTTGGTGAGCAATCTAAACTAGTGCTGCTTCTTTTACTTATGCATTATACTGTAGTCTGTGTGTCAGTGGTTGCAAAACATATTTCTTGAGTCTTAGAATTCCAAGCACTCTTTAAATACCTTGCTTTGTTACTTAAACAGGTCATCCAGAGCAAACATAATTCCATTTCTCAGACAACCCAGCACATGTCCTTAAGAAGATACATGTGTGGCTACACAAAAATGTGTGCAAATATGTTTGAATTTAAATACAGAATGATCTATTAAGAACTTTCATCTCCAAATCCTGTTGGAAGTCAGTCTCTAAACTTTCCATGACTTCTTTCCAGTAACTTCCTAATCTCTGCATTTACTGGTAAGGGCAGCATTCAATCATGTTGATATTGCACAAGTACTGCACTGTGCGTCAGACAGATATACTACCAGTGCATGCATATGGAAATATTAATGCAAAGAGTATTATTAAAGTTCACAGAAAAGAGTTTATATCTTTTTGTAAAACTGCATACTAAATACTCTTATAATGCACCACACATATAAAATCAATTTTAGCATTTATAAAGCTGTAAGAAAAGTAGAATGAGGCAATTTGAGCTGTAGAAACAGTAGATTTTGCTAAATTTAGAAATTGCTAAAAGGATCAAACCTTTGAAAGAAATATCAGCATTTAATTTATATGACACTGCAAGGATATCAAAACTGTTTTTGTTGGTTTGTTTTTATTTTTCTAATGAGGGCAGTAAGGCTGAAGTAGATGGGAAGGGCTTTTTTCTCCTAATTTTCCTTGCTGTCTTGCCTTGATTGCAGCAATAGCAACTACATTGATGTACAATGATACACTTGACATCCTCATGTTAATAATCGGTGACTCTGCTCATTTTCCCCAAGGCCTGCTGGGTAAATTCCCCGAGGTCAAGTTATTTTTATAGAGGCTCTCAGCAGGAGGGAGGGCTCTCCACACCCTCTTTGAAATTCACAGTGTGCTGGCACATCGCAGCTGCTTTCCCAGAGACTGGGAGAATAATCAGCACTGCAGGATCTTCTGCAGAAATCAGGGGAAGACGTTTTAGCTCTCTCCAGAAGCCCAAGCAAAAGGTATCCACTGCATGGATCTGAACCTCCACCCATCTTTTCTGCAGCCAAGGGAGTTCAGAAAAATGTCCAAGTCTAACCCGAATTTGGCAACTGTTCAGAAAAGAAAAGTACTGACCAAGACCCCAATGTCAGCTGTGGTTTCTTTAATTTGAAAATAAACCAAGTAAAAAATTCACTGACTACCTCACGAACAGGACAAAGGGGGAAAACCTATAGAGCCAGGACTAGCTGAAATATTTATTTAGTCCCAAAGACACCTTCATGTTGGTTATCTGTTCTATTTTTACATTATGGCTTTGGGTTTGGTCTTAGCTGGTGTACAACTGGGCTGAGAGTTCACAGCACCAGATGTAGAAGTTAATGCACCAAGGTATCAGCGGTGTTTCTCTGTCACGTCCCGTGGCCAGGGGAGCTTTCACAGATCAGATGGTGACTGTGAAGCAGCTACGACATACCCATCTCCCTAAGAAAGGAAAAAGAGAGAGAAAATAGAACAGCTGCATGTGTTCCCATGTACACAAAGAAATGACCAACCAATAAAGGAAGCAAAAGCAAGAGTGATTATGCAAAGCTTAGCATAATTTTCAGGTATAAATGAAACCATTGCAGCAACACTGAAACTCTTAAGTGGCGGGCTTTTTTTCTTTTTTCCTGAAAAGATTTACAATTCTTCAAAAAATAAAAGTTTTGAAAAATACTGATTTACGGAACTCCTAAGTATCAGTGGATGCTGATATTGGCTCTACAACTCTTGGTAGTTTTTAATTATTCCTAAGTTATCATTTTCAAAGGAAACTACAACTTATTTAGAGAATTTGTTATTTTTACTCAAAACTTAATCTCTGGGCACAGACATTTCCTTTTCCCTCTGTCTTACATTGCTTTGTTCCCTCCTCCTTCAGAGGGTCTTTGTATTTTAGAGCATATCTGAAAACTCGTTGGCTATTCTGTTTACAATGTTATTTTGCAGAGCTCTAATTACTAATGTATTTAGCGTCCTGAGACGAGAGTTTGAGCCTTCTGACAAACTATTAATCACGGATATGAGAAACTCAAAAATAAGAAAACGAAAAGCTTATTTGTGACCATGGGCTTGTTAATCTTTGTTATTCTGCAGTTATGTGTGTTGACAGAATACTAACACAAATCATGTAATGGGAAAATTTCTGCATGAGGACTTTTTTCTGAGTGACATGTAGATCAGCAGGACCCCTCCTGCTGCTCTGAACCATGCATCAACTTCCCTTCAGCCCATTTTGTTGAAACAACAAATCAGCGTCAACCTACTTTACCCACTGATCTGGCCTCCTCTAATCTGTTTATTAGAACTCTGTAGGAAAAAATAAACTAAATTCTTGACATCATATTATTTAGCAGGAGAGTAATAAATTTAATATACTTAACCCCCCCCCCCAACAAACACACAACCCTAAGATCTAATAAACTTATGTAGGGAAACTCTGGTTTTCTTTTTCTCTCCCTTGATATTGAACAAAGAGAACATAAAATATCTGTATCTTTTCAGTCACTGTGCTGAGGATTTCAAACCTTAGGAAAATTTTACTTACAGGCAAAGAAAATAAATGTAAAGAAAGCAATTCCTAAAGCACAATTATTTAATCTTACTTAATTCTCTGGCAAAAGAAAAAGAGAAGAGAAAAAAGGAAAAGGAGAAATATATTAAAATGAAACGACCTTTCCAGAAACCTGAAAGTTCTATAGGCAATTGATGTTCAATTATAGTTTCCCAAATTGACTGTTCCACTACACCTTAAGAGCATTTCCTCCTGCCTGTATTTCCATCAATTGCTCATGAACATGTCAGTGAACAGGATTCTAAGCCCTATCCAAATTTCCAGTTCAGCACATTGACTGCTTCTCCTTATAGCCTGAGCTTTCCATCAAAGAGGAAAATCGAATCAGTTTGATATCATTAGTTCTTGCTAAATCCATTTTGGCTGTTTCTTATAGCCTTATTAGACCCATAAGTATCTGGTCATTGTCAACCTTTTTGCAAAGACCGAAGAGGGGCTTAGAATTCCTCCTCCCCTGCATTTACACCCTGATTAATTGAGACCCTGACTAATTTCACTCCTCTTATTCACCTAATGTATTTGTAGGTCCTCTTCCTTTCTTTACCCCTAGTAAATATCAATGCACTCAGCATTTTATCCAGACTGATTTTTTAACCTAGAGGGTTTTGATAGCCTTTTAGAGACAACTGCTCTTTTTTCCATTTGTGTATGTCTCCTTTTCTATTAAAGATACCACAACACAGCCAAATTACCTTTCATTGCCTTCTTATGTTCCTCTGCTTTTAGACAGTTGGCTCTTTTGGCACTACGACCAGAGTTAGTCATGCTTGGATTCAGTTATCCAGACACTTTTGTATCATCAGTCAATCTTGGCTTGTCAATTTTCCTAATAAAGTCCTTCGGCAGCACTGCCTGCTAACTCAGCAGCAGCAGTCTGAGCTGGGAGAGCTGCTGAGCCCACCAGACATTCTGAACAAGCCTTTGGACAGCTGTGGTTCAAATCCCTCCCACAATGACAATTTCACCTGGGAAGCAATGCAATTTGTGACATTTTCAATTCTCACTAAAAGCACAGGCACATTATGATACTATCTGCAAATGAAAATTTAGATTTAAGAAATGTGAGTCCTACTAAAAGCATATTACAGGCCCAGCTAATCACTTCAGTCAGGGCATTACTGGTGCTTTGCATGTAAACTCCAAACTAATTAACTGTCTCTGCCAGCTGCAGGTTTTGAACAAGGTACAAATACTATGTATTTTCTACTAATTTTAGTAATTTGGATTGCTATTGTTCAATAACTGCAAATCATCCAGGCCCTTGAAGCCAGAGAAGTAGTTGGCTACCTACAGCAATGGCCCCTGCTAATTCCTGGTTTTTCTTCTTTATTACTGACACAAAACCTGCTGGGATGGACAAGATGACCATTATCACCAGACACATACAGAGATGGACAATTTTGTGACAGGTGCTTTTATAGTCAGGATTTCAGATGACTAGGGGTAGTTAAACAAATACGATTCAGGAACATATGTCAGCTGTTATTTTAATGCAAACATTGTGAATATGTGAAACATATATTTGGTGTTCGTGGACTGAAAACAGTAGACTCAGACGTAAAGAGATATAAAGCAATTTAGACAATTGAAGATGTTCTACTGCATAGGGCTACTAGGATGGGACTCAGTAGAGATGGTTTCTGTTATGCCAGTGATTTACTCTGTAACCTGTTGTATTATTTCTTTCCATTCAGTGACTTTGATTAAGGGAAAAGGATTACTTCTGCCTGTGAATTTGTGCAACACAGGATCTTTCATTCAAAATCAGGCCCTCATCCTAGAGAAAACAAAACAATTAAAAAACCCATCAAAAACATCTCCCCAGCCACACAAAAGTATCCATTCTATACAGCTATACAGCATTATTGGCTATTAGCTGATAAACCCGTGGTAGCTGCTGTGTAGCTACAATACACAATAAATAGGAGAAATCCAGTTATGTCCATAGCAACGCTTAAGCACTGCTGTAAACACATGCCTTAGCTAAAGCACCCACTTCTATCTGTGCCATGTAGCAAAGCAACAATTACACTCATTTAATTGACCTGATCCTAATGCAGTTCTGGAGCTAACATATACAAGATATCATCACCCAGTCTGTTAGGGCAGTATTGACATTTGCAGGAATTGCTTTCTGAAGATTAAGATGAAACAAAGTTGGGATTGATTTAAGTATTCCAAAGGGTTTTATTCACTGGTTTTACAGTTTAGCAACTGTCATTTCTGAAAGTCATGGACTTAAATTGATTTGAAATAGAGTTCTTATTTAATTATCTGGCACAATCGCAGTTTATGAAACTTACTGATTGCTGTGAGAGGCTCTCTGTGGCAAAAACTTACAGCAAAGAGAGAAGGAAGTCAACAGATGAGAGAAGGATTGTTAACAGGCAAATGAAGAATGAAGACATATGAGGCTAAATCACCAAAGAGTGTGTTTTGAAGTTCTTGAGCATTTCCAGATTGGCTAAGGATTAAGAGCTTTATGCAAAAAATAGATTGAATAATTTCTAGGAAAATGAAATCGTTTAGACTTCAAAGTGGAGCAGCAAACTTGAAACCATAAAGCTGTGGAAGAAATTATGCTCTTTCAGAGCAACAATATCACAGCACTTTCAGAACACACAGAACTCTAAATTTTTACTCTCTCCTCAGACCAGAGTGACACAAAAATGCCTTCCTCAGTCTGCACCCCTGCAGAGGCACTGACGTGGTGTGCTCTGGTCCTGGCACCCTTTCTCCTGACTTCTTTTCACACAGGAGCATCAGTAGCACTGGGATAGGTGAGAAAGTCACCCGTTCCAGCACATTCAAGGAAGCTTTCATGTAAGGATGTGTGGGAAGGGAGGAGGGGGGAAAGGCAGCACTGAGTGTGGGTTTCCTCCCCAGGATAATGGTTGGTCTCATCAATATTCTCAGTGATGATGCTGTACCTAATTCTGCAAATCTGCTCTGAAAGACCTCCTAAATTTTGAGCCTCTCTGTGTTTTAAATGACACAAAGCCTGGCTGGGTTTTTTCTGGATAATACAAATCAGGCCCAGTCACAAGATGTTCAGCTTTGTCACAACTGAGGTAGCTTGGGACATAGCAAAAAATTAAATCCTAAGAGTCTACAGAAACTCTTATGCCTAAAGAGAATCTGGTGAAACTCTGGGGTAATGAAGCAAGTTGCTAGAATTTGCAGAAACACAGTTCTGTAGTTGCTGGCTAAATTTCAGCTATCTTCAGGTCATGCAGAAACACTTGCAGTTGGTTTCAAATGTGGTGACTGAGAACTGAGCTCTAGAGCATATGTGGCACCAGTTTCTAAAATCACACCCATATCCACAGGGGCGGAATGCCTTAGTGAGAAACATTAAATTGCTCACAAGTGCATAAGAGAGATGAGACATTTGTATCAAGTAAATCAAACATCTGATATGTTGCAGACCAGCTTACAGATGGTCAAATCCTACAGGATTTTTGAGGTCTGTAGGAATTTTACTGAGACAGCGCCTGCAGTATTTGGTTCTGAAGAATTAAATACATTTCTGGCTACGGAACAAAACTCTGCTAAACTTTAGAGATACACTTGGCCAACTGAAAATGTAAACTCAGAGGTCTGAGAAGTATCAAATTTGCTCTGGCAGTATTTGATTCTACAAAAACAGCTCCATAAACCATGTGGCTGTGTTTGTTTTTGCTTGAGGCTATGTTGCCTCCTTCAAGTTTGAGGAGATAAGAAATAATTGTCATTTTTCAGCCATCACTGGAAGCAGTTCCTAATACATAAGGCCATGGTATAGCTCCTAGTATTCAGACTGATGCTTATTCCTGGAAAAAAAAATGAATCCAACTGTGGCTCTCTTCAGCTGTTCCTCATTATAAATGAGGGAACAGGAAAGATGCTGCTGCTTGCTGTTTGAAGGGATAAGACATTGGGTTTAACAGCATTATAAAGGACAAACTTTAATATCCTTTTATTTCTCTGTTTATTTCCAAAAGGAGATGGAGGAATTGGGCTGAAAATGGCTTTCTAGATCAGCATGGTAAACCTACCTGATTCTGTGAGCTTCATAGGAAAAATTTCTACAAACTTTATTTTCTCAAATCTGAGAGACCCAGCCTGGGGAGCAAAGCACTGGAGGTGTTTGTTGGTTAGGCAAACTGAGGAGCTTGTCCAAAAAAATCACACTTCCCTCTGAGGAAAAACTAATAAGAAAATGAGGGATGCATTCTTACCACACTCCAAGTTACAGTGAGCAAGATAAAACATGTTTTTTTGACATTTTTGGACAAATTCAGAAACAATACAAAGCAAACCAAACCTCATATCTAAAAAAACTAAAATTTTGGAAAGATCAGTTTCCCTTTGACCACACAGTATTGCTTCAAGGACAGTTCAGCAGAAATGCTAAGATTAGCTTGAATTTGTACAGAAATTCTGCCCTCTCTCCTTCCCATGGTTTGCAGCGAGCTAAATTAAAAAGTATTCAACTGCAAAGTAGTTAAAATTATGCTCCACTTTGAGGAAATACTCATTGCAGAAACTGAGATATACTCAAATTCACAGGTTTTTTACAAAGCCAAGTAAGTTTGATACTTTCTAGAGCTGTTCTGCAAGGGTCAAATAAAATTACTTTTCAACCAACTTAAGTTCATCCATCACTGGTAAAATAATATGGGCTTTTGCAGATCACTCTCCTACAATCACTCATAAATAAAGGGTACAGCTCCGTAAATCTGCATCCCTTATATGCCCTCTACAGTTTTATGCCTAAATTAAAAAGTCAGAATCTATTTCATACTGTCAAGTGGATCTTTAGCAACTGGGATTTGTTTTCATATTGTTGTACCTAGTAAGCATAGTGAATACATGAGCTTTTTCACTAAATTAAATGAAAAGATTATTGCTTTTGCCCTAAGCAGACATTACAGAACATGCCCAGGAAGATAAATGCAGAAAGCAAAATATAGCAGAAGATTGAGTACTTGTCAAAACCAAATTGAAGGCAGTAGGCAGCAAATTGGATTTTCTTTTACAATAACATGCAGTTCACATTCTACTACTGTAATGAATATTATAATGTGTGCTTTCTAATATAATGTCTAGTGATGCATTTCTAGAACTATTTCTCTAAGCTTAAGGATATTCTTGTTATATCATGGCTCAGTACATAGTAATGATAAGTTTCTTCAGTTCACTGCATAGCCTTAAGGATATCTTCTTCTGAAGAAAGGAAAAAATTAATCTCTAGATTTCTCTTTCAGTTACAGAGATTTAAAGCTATGAAAATCAGCAGATTTACAGCAATATCTTCCCACTGTCCAGCTCCCAATTAGCTATGGCTGCTTTGAGAACCAGCACAAGTACCATAAACAAGCATCAAATCCTCCTCAAAGCTTAGAAACGTCACTGAATTCTGTGGCTGCAAACCCAGCTTGCAAATTATGAGTACAAGCCAATGTAATTCTTCTAATTTTATGAAAAATTTGGATGGTAGGTAATTAGCACACTCATGACCATGAGTCACAGACCCAGTGTTTTCTGCTGCACAGATCAGTGGCTCTGGGCTGAGAGCGCAGTCCCAGGCAGGCAGGTGACTCTCGGTGACATTGCCAGGAAGGTGACTCTTTGACCCAGAACTGAACCCCATTCCACATGAGACAATAATTTTTACTTTCATGAGAGAATCTTTTTCTGTTGTGTTTGTAGATGATGGAAAGGGGCAGGTGTGTGCAGCGCATAGAACATAAAGAAATGGAAACAGAGAAATAAAGATTTTTTCATACTGGATATTAAAATTTACTATATATTTCAAAAGAAAGAAGTATAGGCAAAAAAAGCAATAATGTGAAATGAGACAGGATCATGTGGATGAGAAGGGATGCTTGGTTGTCATAACAAAGCAATACCTTCCTGCACAATTCAGACCTTCAGGGAACATTTCTTGCTGAATTTAACTTAAAAATAAGGCAATCAGAAAACACTGATATGCTGAGTCTCCAAGTGACAAAAAATGTACACGGATGCCAGCCTTGGGGATTACTGTATGTGTTCCATATCAGATAATGGCTGAAAACAAGTTGTATATTATGCTGTCTAAACGGTATTTAAAATAAAGAAGCCAAGGAGCTCTACTATTGTCATGCAGTCAGGAAGAGTGATGTGACTGCCTGTTGGTTCAAGGGCACCCATAAAATGCTTCTTTAACAGAAGCAAGCTAATGCAGTGAAACAAAAGATAATCACTTTCAGGGCTTTAGTCAGAGGAAATTTAAAACTTTACTGGAAAATTTATAAATATCCTGCATTTTTTAAACACCTATCAGGGAAGAATGGATTTGATATTTAAGAATATATTAATTTCTAGTAATTATGAAAGAAAAAGAAGAGTACCTTGACTCTGCTTAATCTGGTTTTTTTTTTCCCAAATAAAATCCTACATTTCTTCAAGAGAAGCAGGCCTGAGGGAGGTGTGATGGCCCAAACCCACACCAAAATTCAAATTTTTCTAAAACTTTTAATACCTAGAAAATGATTGTAATACTGTAAAAATAAGCTTAATGTTTCTGTCTTGGAGAAATTTCTGAAGTTGTTACTATTCTGTGTGCTATCCAGTGTTTGGTAACTGTTCCACATCTTCCTTGACAATAACTTTTATTGATTCCTGTGGATTGTTCAGGTCTCATGTTTAGATTGTCACAAATCTGGTGTCTAGGACTTTACAGTTTCCATGAGTTCCAAGATTTGGACCAGTTTCTTTTCTAATTACAAGTGATTAGTTACTGCAGACATTATTCCTAGTACTAATCCTAGTACTAATCCTTCTTTGGAGCTAATCTGATACTGTGTCATTATTTATTTATTAGATATTGATCATCGGATTTATGAAGTACAAGAACTCAACAGGAAAAGTGTTTCTATTAAAACAAAACTATCTTAGCATAAAGATTACAGACAGATGAAATTCCTGGAAAACATATTTGGTTTTGTTACTTTTTTCCAGGTAGATGATCACTTGATTGAATTGTCCTTGTCAGTAAAGAACCATGAAATATAAGGAGAAATCATTATCAAATCCTAGGGAGGCAGCTATCTCCAGCTGTATTTCTGAGAACCCAGTGAGTAATAATGATGTACCTTGCAGAAACTGAAGAAAGAATAGAGAAAAAACCCCCTCATCTTAAAAATGCCAAATCCATGCGAACTTGGAATGTGTCATGATGATGAAATCATCTTCCCTTAAAATTTAGAGTTCGTTGGCTAAAAAGAGAACACAAAACCAGTGGCCAAATGGATCTCAGAGACAATGAGAGGCAGCACTGGGCCACTGCTGCTGATTTTCAAGGCTGCACTGGAATTTCAAAGGAAGATGGCAAAAAGGGAAGCACAACTCCTAAAAAGTTATGATTGGAAGGTGGCAATTTTCTATTTTCATACTAGGCTTTCTTTTTCAAGGCATGACTGGAAAAAAATTGAAATATTTTCACAGGTAACAGTAGTTTGTATGTAATAAAATCCATCTTATTTAATCCATTTTTACTTACACACTTGCAATTGTGTCTAGTATAGTTCACCTACTGTTGCCACTATGTTACAGAGAATTCCAGACAACTTGAATGTCATTAGCAGATTAAGGAATTATTTAAAATATGGAAAGATTTAGCATAGGAGAAAATTGCTAATGAACTTTTGAATACTTTTTAAATAAAATTTCTCTTACCAAGCGACAGTTAACCAGCAAATAAGATGTTTAGGTTTTGACAAGCAAATAAGCTTGTTCAGCATTAAAAAATTACAAACCAAACAAGATCAGGACACTAGAAATCAATCCATCCTTTAAGTCCAGTCAGAATGCAATACATTTTTTCCCTAGCATGTTCCAAGGTAATATTGGGGTAAAAAGATAATCAGCTTCTGAACATTATATATTTGTTCAAAGACATAAATGAGTGCTTTATTTTGTAAAAATTGCATAAGTCAGAATAAAAAGAAAAAAGGAAAAAGACACAGAGATACTAATCTACAACAGAAAAAATTAAACCCTTTAACTTCTTGTTAGACATAACAGATGCCTGAAGCCCATTTGTATTTAAGCAAAGTTGATTTACTTGTCTGTAACTCAATATTAAGCTGTAGATTAGTCTTGCAGTGTATTGTACATAATAAGCTTCTGAATTTAACCATATCTATTTGGAAGAGATGGAGGAAATATTCCTTTTTAATACTTAGAAGTTCCAATTTTCTCCAAAGCCTATGGTGATAACTGTCAACCTTAGAAACACAAACCTCAGACTTTGCTGATGAATTTGTAAACTTTCCAAGATGTTTGGAGGCCACCTGCAGAGAATCTGTGCTTGACCTTGAACAGATAAACCTCAAGGAGGTATCACAGTGTGCAATACAAACTTCAGCAGCTGAGCTGAGAATTCTGTCCTTTACAAAATCTGTGGGACCAAAATTACACGCAAAAGCCTGAAAAAAGTGGCACGGAAGCAGACAATTAAACGGACACAGAAACAGCAAAGTATTTCTGGCTACATTTCATAGCATTCAGGGAATTGTGATTGTAAGTGTTCACGCTAAGATGAGTGAGGGATGAATAAGTAGGCCTGTAAACAATTACAGTTTTACAGACTAATTTCCACATGCCTCCTAACTGATGGTATCATAGGAAATCTCCTGAGATTAACCTAAGGAAACATTGCAAGTACACAGAGCCCAGCTTTCTCTCCATTCCTGCCTCGAAGGTCAGCCTCACCACAAACTTCTCCATGAGCTGGGGATTACAAGGCTGCTTCTTCCTCTGTCCCTGTGATCCCTTCCAAGCTCTGTGAAAGAGGCAGGTCTCTGCTCTGCTTCAGGGAGAGCAGGGATTTAACCAGCCTTTTCTCTAAGCCACTGATAGTAATCCCAGCCTGGCATAGCTCAGAGCTTCTATTGGAAATCACCTATTTGATGTGGTAAAGCTCTATGGGGTATGAGAAGAGATTTGATAAGCTTTTACATATTTTTAAAATGTGGAGAAAGAGAACTAAGAAGACAAAACAAGGCACTCAGGTCTTGCACAGCCCTCCCACCATGACCACTGAGAAGCTTTGTCTCTTACAGAGCCAATAATGTCAGCAGATCTGCCTGAGGAGCTGCTTTTTCCCCTGCAGCCTTCATCTGCACCTGGAGCAGGCCTAATCAATAACCCTGCAAGAGGGAGAGAGAATTTAATGGGTTCAAAGGACTTTGCTCAAAACTCCTCTTTTTTTGTACCAGCATCCCAGCTGAAAGTACAGTACATGTCTATTTTGCTCATCATAGTTTTATAAGTTACAGTAGCCTGAGGCAGTTCTTCCCTCCTCCTCAAATGGAGTGAATTCAGCCACAGGGTTTTGCAGCATCTGATCAATATTTACTTAGCAAGACAATTTTAACAAGAACAAAAATATTCTTTTTCATGCAGTAGCTTCCTTTTTTTAAACTTGCCAAAATATCTGTCTTGGTCTGAAGCAAGAGATAAAGACTTCAATGAGGTAAAGGGAAGTAACAGAATTGAAATTGATTAATTTTGAAATGTTCACAGTTATTCAGAATACAGCTCACACCAAATAGGGTTCATATTCAAAATACATATTTTCCTTACCACGCTGTAAAACCATTCACAAAGTGTTGAAAATTTATCTCCTGCTATAGATATATTTAAATTAAACTGCTTTTTTACAAATTGCTTGTGGCAAAAATGTGATGGCAAACAGTTGCAATGAGGTATCAAAATATCTTTTTTTTTTCATTTTTGTATTATTTCATCTCTTATATGCACATATTTAGTTCTTCAAATACATGTCTGCCAGATAACACTGGTTAAAAGAGTACAGCCAACCTGTGCACCCTCAGCAAGTTTGCTGATGGCACCAAGCTGTGTGGTGTGGTCAATGTGCTGGAGGGAAGGGATGCCATCCAGAGGGAGCTGGACAGGCTGCAGAGCTGCTCCTGTGTGGCTCTCATGAAGTTCAACAAGGCCAAGTGCAAGGTCCTGCACCTGGGTCAGGGCAATCCCAAGCAGAGGCTGGGCAGAGAAGGGGTGAGGAGCAGCCCTGAGGAGAAGCACTTGGGGGTGCTGGTGGAGGAGAAGCTCAACACGACCCGGCCATGAGCACTCACAGCCCAGAGAGCCAAACGAGTCCTGGGCTGCATCCAGAGCACCGTGGGCAGCAGGCCAGGGAGGGGGTTCTGCCCCTCTGCTCTGCTCTGGTGAGACCCCATCTGCAGAGCTGCATCCAGCTCTGGAATTCCCAGCATAAGAAGGACATGGAGCTGTTGAAGCAAGTCCAGAGGAGGCCTTGAAGGTGATTGTGAAGCACCACTGCAATGGAGACAGGCTGAGAGAGCTGGGGTTACTCAGCCTGGAGAAGACTCCAGGGAGACCTTGGAGCCCCTTGCATTACCTGCAGGGGTTCTACAAGACAGTTGAAGGAATATTTACGAGGACGTGTAGTGGCAGAAAAAAGGGGGAATGGCTTTAAACTGAAAGTGGGTAGGTTCAGATCAGATATCAGGGAGAGATTCTTTACTATGGGGGTGGTGAGGCACTGGAACAGGTTGTCCAGAGAAGTTTTGGATGCCCCATCCCTGGAAGTGTTAGAGGGCAGGCTGGATGGAGTAACCAGGTCTGGTGGAAGGTGTCCCTGCCCATGGCAGTGGGGATGGAACTAGATGATTTTAAGGTCCCATAGGTCTCATGATTCTATGAAAATAATGTCTGATCACAGTGATAGTCATTTGGATAGACAAAATAGTCTACTTGTCTAAAGCAGTTTTTCTTGATGTTTTAAATATTCTTCATGTCAAATGAGAGTTAATTCTGGGCAGATATCATTCAAATCTATGAATTTGGAATTGTAATTTATACTAGAAAAAACATTGAGAAGATATATGTAGGGGAGCTTAGTTACTGAGGTGATTATAAATGTAGATTATTATGGCTTTTAGCAAAATTTCTTTAAATCTTAAAAATGTTTCTTTCCCTTAGTATAAACCAGCTCTGAGGCTGGAAAATACCTGTTTTTCACAATGTCTAATATTTTTTGAGGTAACTGAAACATTACTGATTTTATCAGCTACTCTTATTAGAAGAACAGACAAGTTTATAAGAACAATTCTGTAATTGAGATGCTATTTAAAGGCTAAAGTTTCCCTTAATACACTGAGAAATGAAAATGCAAACCTTTATACTGCTGATAAACAAGCTCTGAGTCATTCAGTCTAGAATGACAGAAATAAATGAAAAAGCAATAAGTTTGACATTGCTTCCTTCAACAACTGAGCACCTCCTGCTTTGACCTAGTTTTATTTTTACATGTGGATGCAGACAGAACACTGAATCAAAACGCCTTGCAATTATTGGTTTGTGTGATAATTAGCATTTTGGACCTATTATTCAAAAACAACCACAGATCAGGGCAAACCACAAGTCTCCACTCCAAAAAGGCTTCAACACTTTTCCAGACGAGTTTCCAGAAGGGTTCTAGAGGAGATACAAATATATCCTATGTACATCAGTGATGTGGATGTTCTGCATGCCCTCTGCTCACCAGGTTACACTGACAAAAAAAGCAGCAATTTCTGATGCTAGCCTTAGAATAAGAGTTTGTGTTTTAAAACAAGTCATTCCCTACTATTTTAGAGGTTTTCAGTCTTGAGTTCTGCAGCACTCTATTGGCCAGAAGTTAAATGTGGACCAGGAAAGTGACTTGAAACCTGGCAGAGACAACCCAGGAGTTGATGATAGACCTTTCAGTGATCTCCTGAAAACTGGTTATTTTTTGCTAAGTCAGTGTGGGATAGAGAATCATCTCTGAAGCTTCACTGGACTTTGTCCTATAGCTTCAAGCATCAAAGAAGTTTGTGTGGCTTGGAAAATGCCTCATGGTAAATGCTGGGGTCATTCCCTGTGGTAAGAGCCTAAACTGTAAAGGTTCAGTCTGTAGCACTCATCCATTGGAGAAGAAAGTACAATAAAATGAGTTAATACAATTTTTTAATATTCCAAATCCTTTAGAAGATAACAAAAAAAAATGATGGGTAACCAGGAGTCCACTAAACCTATCCTTAATGAATGATTGCCTCTCCCTTTCGCTTTACATATTTGTCCCTCTATTGCATTACCAGATCAAAACTTAATGCCCACAAAGACTCCTCAGTTACTGGGTACTGTGAGCTATAAACCTCTTCAGGGTGTCTAGTTTCTTCAGGGGTTATTTTCCCACAATAACGACAGACATTAAAAATTGAGTAGGGCATCTGAACTTCTAAGAAACTTCTTTTGGGCATCTGGAATAATTCCCTGAAGACCAGCTTGTTTTAAATGCAAAAAGAGCATCTGCAGAACATCAGTGACAGTCCTCACACACACACCAAGTTCATGAGGCCATGAAGCACTGAGATGTTATTAGGAAAGTCCTGAAAAACACAAACCCCAAGGACATAAAGCCTGCTTTCCTGTAGACATGAGGGAAAAGTGACTTTTACTGAAATCTCCTTTTATCTCCCTAGAGATACATTTCTTGAAGAAATTAGGGATTTGTTGAATCACGTCTTACGCTCTCAGAGACCTCTCAGACGTCTTATTTCTTTTAATAAACTGTTCTGCTACACTGTTATAACAAATTTCTTTCAGAATATGGGGATTTTTATGCAAGGTTCATTGGAACTGAATTGAAGACTTAAAGTCACAGCATAACAAATAATTTTCATTTCTAGGATTATGTAACTAGAGAGAACATTTGTTAGTTGCCATCCATCTTTTTTCCCCTTCTTGCCCAGCCAAAGTTGAGGACACAATATAATTGGAAATATTAGTAAACAACTGCTTGAAAATAGAGTTTTTGAAAAGCTTTTAGTGAGGAATTTTCTGAAACCATAACTGCAACTAAGAGATAAAATTGGAAAATACTACAATACAGGACATTATTATCTGATTTTCAGTCAGTGGCTAAAAAAAGGTAGAAGCCTCTACTCTTATTTCCTTCATATACATAAAACATAGTCAGTGCTAGAAATGGTAGAAAATATGTAGTCACATAAAAGTATGTCTCTAAATACTCCTGTGCCTAGAGACATTTACATCCTTTAAAAATACAGTTTATTCCCATCATGCATGAGAGAGCCTGAAGTGAAGGTGTCACTTTCAGAGTATTCAGTCACTGTAGTACATGCTCAGTCATGAGTCGTGTAATCACTGAAGTGACGTTTAATTGTGTTTTAAATGTCTGTGGTTAAAATGACTCTGTTAGTATACGAAAATATAACAGTTGTCTTGCAGAAATATGACTATGATTTCTCCACACCCAATTGGTGCTGCTACTATGTATTGAGTCTATTTCTTCCAGCAGAAGAAATTATTAAAATTATTTGCACTTGAGACTTTCAATTTGAAACTTCTTTTGTTCTATCCTCCCTCCTTCTACCTTCTTCATCGACCTGACATACTGAACCAGACAAAAACATCATTGATTCACTCCCGTTAGGAAATTATCCACTCCTCTCAGAGATTCCCAGAACAGAATGACTACAAAACAGGAGAACAAAGCAATGGAAAGGAGACTAAAGGTATAACTTTCCCTCTCTGTCTGTCTACTGACAAAAGCAAGGAAAGAAGACCGTACTCCCCAGCCTGGCTGCTAATAAGAGCATACATGACCTGTCTTAGCAGAGCCAGATTAAATTGTAGCTTAAATTAAATTGTATTTTCCAGATTGTGGATTTGTCAGACAACTAAAGTGCGAGGCATTACATTTTTGTAACCCATTAGATTTTAAAACTATAAACTTGAAACATGGGGAATCTGATCTGCGGGGTTGAAACAGTTCTTGAAGCCAAGTGTAAACTATTATTTAGACTATACATCTTTACCACACTGATGTATGAACTATATAAAACAGTCACAAGAATATTTATAATTGTCCAGTATGTCCAGCAAAAACAAAATTCTTCTCTCAATTTTTTTTTTTTTGAAAGAGCCACTATTAAACTAAGAAAGAAGAAATCATTTTACTAAGGACAGCATTTTCTGTTAAATCCAACAACCTGGGTAACACAATTTAAATTTTGCAATTATAGAAAATCTACTGACAAATCCTCCCCCATGTTAGTCACTGTTCAATAGTCAGTAATGAATGTTTTTACTAATATGAACATGTTTTGCATGGCTTTCAAGCTATAACACTAGATTGGTATGTTGGTGAGAACTTTACACAGTAAATCTGAATGGTTGCTACCTGAGCAGGATAAAATGTGTGTTGTATGAATGGGTTAACACTGGACAGCTAAACACTAAGATTTTCTTAAGTCTGTCATCAGGAAGTGGCATTCAGAGCACCTTTGCACATCAAGTGCTACCTGTGCAAGAGTAATAATTCATCAGTAGGCAGGTTAAATCTTACTTTATTGCTGAATTTAATTATGAAGAGTCAGAGTAACTAACCCTCATTCCCTAGAGATGCATTCAGTCACCTGAGATCCCCAGGATCCCTCCAAACTGCATTTTAACATGGAAACAGAATGCCTGAGAAAGGCAAATTATCTGAGAATCAGTTCCATTTCTTACACCTGAGCAGATCCTCCTGATAGTTCAGTTCACAGTCCAAAAAAACCACTTGAAGCAAAGTCAAAGCTGCAGGTAGCTATTGCTGTTTCCCTGCACAGCACCTGCTTCCAAGCAGAAGGGAATTGGTTTGCTTCTATTTGATTACAATGAACTTGACTTTGCTTCATTATTAAAGTGTGTTTGGGGGAAAAGTAATTTCATGTGGGTTTGGTAAACGCTTGTCCCCCCTTAAGGGACTGGAAGACTTTATAGCACACAATTCTCTGTCAAATACTCTGGGAAAGAGGTTTCTGTGTCTGCTAGACCTGCTTGGAGACTGATTGTACAAGCTGGCAGACCCAGTGGGAGGCTTCGGTCTTAGATTTGCTAGGCAATAAGAAAAGCTGATTTTGTAAACAAGAAACAGGAAGCAGAGACAAAAATCAGAGACCTCAGAAACTCACAACATATGTACTTTCCTACAGAGACAGTTTCTAGTGCATATATAAAAATCTTTTTAGTTATATTATTACTACTATTGAGGCTTATTTTTTAAAAGGCTAGAAAAAACATTTTGATGATAAAGGGATGTAAAATTGTATCAGCACAAGTCTCAAATGCTTCATTTTGTAGAGCATCTCTTGATAGTTATTCTGGGTCAGCAGGATGATTTTTGCCATCCCAGTGAAATGAGCCATAAACCACTGAAAGCTGTGTTTGCATAAATTCCACAGGGGCTTCTCCAAGCTGAAGCTTGCCAATGTTTTGTAAGTAGAACATGTTCAACATGACAACACAGCAGCAAGGAGCATAAATCCTGTGGCTGACCTGTAAAAGATGAGGCCATATTCCAGATGTACTGATATCTTTCAGTTCTGACAGGTGAAACATTTAATCAGGAGCTTAAATATAGCGTTTTATATACATCTGATAAATAGACTGTGGTATTTGGTACTATTTTTTTTTCTTTTTCTTCCCAATACTCTGTTGCTAATTTTAATATTTGGTGTATTATGGGGGGGGGGGGGGGGGGGNCTTTTAAAGTGGCCTCATATTTATATTTTCTTCAAGCAAGAAGAAATTTGATCTTTCTGGTTATCTTCTGATATTAAAAGGTCTTTGATATTTTCCTGAATTAGGCATCTAAGACTCAGGAATGTCTGTACTGCCAGAATTCTTTCTGGCTAGAAGTCACATGCTGAAAATTATTCCCAATATTAGAAATAATAGCTAGTAGCAAGGTGACAGCTCAAATTACTGTTTTAGCAACACAAGTATGAACTCTTGCAGCATTATCTGGTTGAAAGATAAGTAAATAATTAGACTCAGTTCTGAGAGAGAGACTTCTCCCCCACAGAAGTTATCTGTACTGTTATCTCCTGCCATAATAGCTTAGCAAAAGAACTGTTTGCACAAGTGATAATCTAAATGCAGACGTTGCCTCAGACCAATTTAGCTGGAGATGGAAGTGTTTCTAAACAAACAATAATAGGAATAATCTCACATTCTGGCTTTCACTGGGTTCTAGCCAATTTCTGCTGTACATTTCCCCTTCTAGATTGGTTATTTGTTGGAAAGTTATCGCATTGGCATCTGGGGAAGGTGTACAGCTACCAGAGATGTCGTTCAAGAGTTACTTTATTGGAATATGCTTACAATTTTGGAGCATTTAGAGCAAAATAGAAGTTTTACTCATGTAACCCTGGTAAAAAACAGGGTTAAAAGGCCCATCAAGAGCTGATGTTATTCATCTCTTTGTGCCAAACAAGGATCAGGAAGAGTATTTACACCGTTTGAGACAGTGGTCTGTCCAGCCCAGGCTGCTGTTTGCCCCTGGTGCCTGCAGGCAGCAGCCCACTGCTGGTCACCCCCTCCCCTGCAGAGGGGCCCTGGCCCAGGCAGCACCTGCCCTCCCCGAGTGGACAAAGCCACCCAGCAGCTGGGCCCTGCGCCTCTCTCGCTCCACCTGGGCTGCACACACCCTGTGCTATCAGTTCCTGCTCAGACCTGTCGTTAAAGGCCTTCAGCAGTGAGGATTTAACCAGCTCCAAATGCAGCCTAGGCTGGTGCTTCATCTGCAGATGGTTTCTTCTAACCCCATTTCCTGCCGCAAGGCAGAATTCTTCCCCCTGGCCTGCCCACCACAGACATAAAGAGCTGTATCCAAAGGCTTTGTCTCCCAATTACTCAGCCTTTCCTTTCCCAGGCCATGGATCTCTAAACCTCCTCTGTGCACTCCTCTGGACTCCCCTAACAATAACAGCCAGCCTAAAATGCTGCACCTCATGTGAGCTCTTCCAGCTCATCCGTCACAAGCTGATGGATTTTTGCTCTCCCCATCACAGTTATTGAGTTCACTCCTGTTTATAACCCACTGTTTGCCTTATTCTGCAGAGCTTTGGGCAGCCAGCTGGCTCCTTGCCCGTGGCCAATCTTCCCCCCAGTTTAGACTTCTATTTTCTTCATCCAAGTTTAAAATAGGGTTTGGTTGTGTGTTGTTTTTTTTTTTTTCTTTTCTAGAATGTGGTTTTCCTGATTTTACTAAAGTGTCAGCCCCTAAGCCATCCCAGAACAATTCTCTCTTTTCAGGCTTTGCTTTAAATCTTTTCTTTGAGGATTTTCTTACTCAGCAGAAAAGCAGCTACAATCTTCATTTGACTGCCCCAAATGCAGTCATCTTTCAATGCTGTAATAAATGTTCAATTTCTTCTCTTCTAAATAAGGAAGAGTCATGCTTTTCTCACACAAAGACTAAAAATAATACAGGAAAAAATAAATAAATTAATAAATAAATAGTAAATACTGCTATTCAGCCTCTCCTACAGCCTCACCAAGTCTTCCTTCACAAGCCTAAGCATCAGAAAGAGTTGTAGAGCAATTTCATTTTTTTTTTACTCCCTGTCACTCTGCCTAATTTTCACTAAACCTCTTACCTTTCAGAAATAATTGAGGCAATTAGTGGGCAAGTTTCAAATATATCCATGCTGATTTTCTGAAAAGAAACTTGGTATTTTGTAAGGAAAAAAATGTTATTTCACATGCAGATGGAAACAAAGAAGGAAATGGGAATTCTAGGCAAGATGTTCCTTCACACCATATGCAATATTTCTTGCTTTTGCTGATTAGTCTTGTCACTAATGCAAATACTTAGGACAGCTATGCCCTCCTAACTTTATCTGTGACCAATTTCAATGAGACTTTGAGAGAATCATTAAGCTCCCCACTTGCCAAAAGCTGTTTAATGCAATTTTTTTTGGTGATGGCTGAAGCATCCTGCTGCCCCCCCAGTTACAGAAGACATCTGAATTCCTGTACCATCACCTGGTGTAAGGGCTAGGACACAGCTGCCATTGAACTGGTTTCACTTGGGGGAAAAAAACAAACCCAAAATCAAAGAAGCACCCAAAAAGGAAAAATCTTACAGCTTGATCAGTTTGGAGCCACAAGGTGTGAAACCACAGCCAAAATCATCATTTTGGAGAAAACAGAAAATAAGTGCTTATTTCAAAGCAGCTCTTGAGGTTATTTAAATCCAGGACTCTCACTTTTCATATTCATATCTTAACACAAGGACCATTAGTTTTCTAAATAACACTTGTCCTCACCAAACCAAAAGTTCCTCTCTAAAGGAATTATCTGCAGAAAATTATAGACCTCAGTAATATCGTAAAATTACATCATGGACAGACAGTTCCTATCACGGACAGGCCTACACATGAGATGATTCTGTTCCCTTTCTCTGGCTGGGTGTTTTAGTCAACTCAAAGAAATCTTAAAGAGTGATAAAGCATTGGAAAAGAGCAAATGAGGGGATCCAAGAGTAGTTAAGTCTTAGTTTCATTGACCATGCTGAAAATCCAATTCTCTGTTAGCAAACTTTCTTTTAAAGTATAAAAGCAATGAAAAGAGGGTACTTCTGAAAGGTCATGCCATTAGGGAAGAAAAATTGAGAGTAATGAATTAACTCTAAATGTTGCAGCTTTAACTATGGAACAGCATTTTCTGTGCACAGGACTGGCAGTTTAGTGCATGCTCAATACTCCACTGCAGAAAAGACTGTGTAATTACAACCTAAATTGCAGCTCTCAGCATTAGGAAATACGTAAAGTTTCAGAAAAGACCTGAGTCTATCTTTACACCTTCTCTGAAGCTTTGGAAAACAACAGTAGGATTAGCAGCTCAAGAAGAAATTGAAAAAGGTGTCCAAAGGAAAAAATACGCAGCCCATAAGAAAAGTACAATAAGCTCTTCCTCTGAAGCTGTAGCTCTTTAAGCTGTTAATGAACATGCAGGTTAAGGAAATAATTACTTATAGACATGATTAAATATAGAACATAAAGTCAATCTTGAATCTACCAACTATAATCTAACTGTGATGCTAAAACCATGATATATTTCTAATATCTCTGTGGAGGTGCTCAATAAAATGTGGTAATGTTACACCAAAAAAAAAAGCTGTTTTGATTAGGTGTGACACAGGGATATTTTAAATTCTTTTTTGGCCCTTATTCCAGTCCTTGTGATTTCTAAAAGGTGTATACATTCAGGGTCATAGCAAAAGGAATGATTTATAGCCCAAATTCTTAATTTTCCAGTTCATTACCAAGTCCTCATTTAATTTAGTACCCTATTTTCCTCTGGCCAATGCATTAGCCTTAGTGTTTCCAATTTTATATAAGTATACCATAATACCCACTGAACATTAGAAATAACTATGTGCAATCTTTCTGAAAATCAAATCATTACAAATAACCCACAGTTTCTTGGTATATAAAAAGAAAAAGATGAAAAACACACTCAATATCCATTAATCTACTGGAAAAGCATATATCTTTCTATCCCGATAATTAAAATGACCCATTTGAGGCTTTAAAGACTACTGCATAATTTCAAAAACAATAGGACTACATTAACATGAATTTTTCTATTTTAGATTTATATTTTAAATAGGAAGAAATATTTTTAGACTAACTTCTGGCTTTCTGGATACATTAGCTCACTGGTAATGTCATTATATCACATAAAACCCTATGAACATATATTTTAAATAGAAAGAACTGGTAAAAGAAATTAAAACACCAGATAGGAAAATTTGACCTTTGTTAATTACTTCAGTGCAGAGAGAGCTCTTTGATGATAATATCGTGCCAGATAATGTTAGATAAAGGATTATTATGAACCTTGTTATTCAAGTAATTCATCTACTTCAATATCAACTGCCAATAAAAGTCACCACTGCCCTAAAGAACCACATTCTGGACTTTCACAACATAATGCAATATGTGCACAGATGAAGAATGAAGTCTATACTCCAGAGTCCTATTTACTGACAGATTTGGCCCCAAATCCATCTATAAATTAATATCATTAGTCCTATAATATTAATGATCTGTAAGACTAGCTGCCTAAAAATTACTCAAGAAAAAGCCTTCAAAATAACACATAAAAAGAAAAATATGTCAGATGTTTAAATTGCCCTATTGTCCAATAAGAAAAAGGTAATTACCTTGAATATTTTAAGAGATGGTTTAAAAGAAATACGAAGACAACATGACATCAACATAGATGCAGCTGATCAAAAATAGTGGAAATCTTGTTATATCAGCAGGAAAAGAGCAGATAAGCTATCTCTTAATACCCGTGACAAGTCTGTTGAAGCTAATATGCAATTAACTAATATAATTTAAGGGGAAAAGGGCACTAAAATTAAGGAGAAAAAAACCACAGAACAAGGCAGGTCTCTTGGAAACCTGTCCATAAGTTAAAATCACAGCCTGATGCTCATTTTCCATCTCAGTGCACGGTGTAGTCAACACCTTAATAAAATTTAGAGAATGATGCCTTTTCAAAGAGGCCAAGGAATTGCCAAATCCCACTCCTGAATCTTGCTGTTCTTTATAATGACTTGTCATGGACCCAGGACTGAAATACAAGTTCCGAACCCCACTTCTCCTGCAGAAATACTGTAGAGAAACTCACTCCCTTTCTTCCATTTATCCTATGGAAGTTCCTGCAAACTGCCTTTGCAAGTCTCAGCTGTGGCTAATATGCAGCAGTCAGAGGAGAAATCCATGTGTTGTGATAGTTCCAAAAGTACCAAATTATATGCCATGACCACTATTTGGGTTCCATCCACACATTAAAACTGTAGGTCAAAACCTACCCATCTAATATTTTCTCACTGCAGATATTGATGAACTGATGGAAATACCCTGCACGAGCTGCAGAAGCTGAAAATGGCAGTGATGCATTTTCTTTACAAATTGCATCACTGTCATCAAATCCTGAGGCAAACAGACCTGGATAACCCTGCAGCAATGAGAAAACCTCACACTCACCTACACACAATGCAGCTGGGCTGCACTGGGGCCAGTGGAGCCCAGTCCAGTGCACTCTGTAAGCAGGAGCACTGTGCAGAGGGCATGGGTCCTGTTTCTGTTTCCACAGCTACGTGTCTCAGCTAAGATAACTATTATGGGACCCCCATCTGGATTCATCCTCTCAATCATTACACCTAAAAGTCAAAACCAGTAAAAAGTTGGATAGTTCATGTCAACTGCCACCAGTTTCTTTTCTGCCTGTCCCCAGTAATGAACAACATTTGTTTTTCCTGTTGTGACAGTGAATGGCTCTCTGATGTTTTCTTGTTTTCATCATAAATCTCTGGCCCTCTTTTCTCATCACTAGATATCAGCTCCTACTTCCAACTACTCCATCAGCGTGTCCGTGTGAATTGATGGTTCAAGCAACATTCAGCATCTTCCCTTTCAGACCCTTTCTGTACACACTACAGACTCTCTGCAACAGAGGAGTTGTATGATTTCACACAAAGTATGTATTTGACTGATTTTTTTTCTTAATGGTAGGAAAATATTTTTTAAAAAGAAAAGCATTTTCTTGAAATGAATATGTAAATATGAACTACCAACTGATACACTTGTTTAGTGGGAAACTCCTGAACCTAATTCTTACGATGGCAGAAGGGATATGTGTTTTTCAGATCTAGTTGAATCACAGCATAATTTAGGTTTGAAGGGACACAAAATGTTATTTAGGCCAACCCCTGTTCAGAACAAATAATGTTTGTCAAATCCTTGTCCTGACAGGTTTTAAATACCTCCAAGTTACTGATCTGGCTCCTTTGACATCCATCTCCACAGTCTGCAGAAGGCTCGTTTGCTCAAGAGCGCTTCACAGAGACATACACCTCCAATAATTCCAGTCCTGCCTGTGGTGCCAATGGAGCAGCTCCATAGGTTATGGTTCAGCCCTCCTGATGAAGCTGAAAACCAGAACAGGTCTTATTAAACACAGAATAAATATCTTTTACACATAAGAAGAAAAAGTTTTTGAGAGGCTCCCCTAATACAATCTGCATGAATTACAAAATTAACCCCTGGCTCTCAACCTCATTCACACCTTGCTGTGCTTCCACTTTCTCCTAATCTGCACTGCTGAACAGAAAACAGAAACAAACCTTAATCAATAAAACGCCATGAACTTTGCCTTCATTGCAGGCAGACATAGGAAGAATTCAGATCTATCTTTCAATAAGTCAATGTGGCTTCACTTGGACAAAATTCTTATATCATCACAAGTGAATACATAATATTGGTGACTTTAAAAGACCCATATTATTCCTGTATTCATATTTTCCCCATACAAGAAAAATATTAAGAACAAATTTGGTCTAATATGTCAGTAGAGAAATATTTTCAGTTCAGCTTTTAGATCTGCAGATAAGAACTTTTCTGATGTGTTACTGAAGCATGTGCCTACAATAGCATTTTGGACACTACAGATATAGTTTCTAAGAAGAGAATCAAAACTGCTCAGCTTGTCATATTTTAATATTTTTGGTGTATATTAATCTGACAGATATCACTGTGAAATAGCTGGCTTTTTCTTAGCAGGAATAGACCATTTGTATGTATTTATGGTTGGCTCCATTCCAAAGCTGCTAAGGTTTTATGTTTCCTCAGTTACTGCCATAGTTATGGTTTATAGGTCTGTTTGGTGAAACTTAGGGAAATATTCTTTCCATATAGTGACAGTTGCTGTAATGCCAAGAAACACAGAAATTGCTACTCCCATTCATCATCATAAAACTGATATTCCCTGAACCACTTGACATCATACAGGATGTGATTGGTGCTTCTCCAGTGCTACCAAAGTGCTTAAAAATGCACTTGATACAGCATTGGCAGGTCACTGACCCAAGGTGTTCACACCCCAACCAGCATGAAAAAATGCAATTAGAGGATTATATGGGAGGGTAGAAAGAGATACAGGCTTGGATAATAAAGATGAAAAAATCGGTGGGTGAAGAGGAAGAAAAATAAAGACAACTTAAAAACCATTGAAAGAAAATGGGAAGATGATGCAAAGAGCAGCACTTCAGTGTAGATATAGGAAAAAACAGGGACATATAGATAAGATCAATAAAGCACTGGAAGCAGAGACTACATGGTGAAAGAATAATGTAATCAAGGAAAATATTCAACAGAACAAGTGATCAGCCTGAAAGAATAGATACAGAAAAGCATTCTGTTTAGCAATCTGTGAAATGGGATTTGATAAAGCACATCTAAGGAGATTGAAGTAGTTCATGGAAATGCAGTAATAAAATGAAAGGTTTATTTTAGTATTTTTTTTGTTGTTGTTTAACAGGCAGAAAGAATTGTATTTTTGAGCTGTTTTGTGGTCAAAGCGAATCTGCCTGTTGATGATAGTGTGCAGAAGACTGTGCAAGTTTCTTCAAATTTTAATGAATAAAAAACAGAGCAAACCTCCATTGCTAAATGGCTGAAAAGGAGAAAATGTGTAGATAAATCACATTTCTCTATGAATTGGAAAAGGACTCAAATTCCATTTTTCAGGGGAAAAACCAAGAAAATATTTTATAGATGACGTAAAAAAAAGGATGGGAATCAAGCAAGTTTGGACATGCTTTTAAAATATAATAAAGGAATTTCAGCTTGTAGATTTCAGTGTTCATAATAGCAATTTTCCTAATAACACTGGCAGATGTTGTTTACTACTAGAATCAATACACTTTATGAGAATTGTAAATACAAATCCCAAACTAGTTCAAGTGTGCTATACAGTGGATTTTTCCTCTAACACACGTTGCACAACTGAGGTTGGAACTTGCTTTTAACTAGTTTAATTACTCAGGCAGGGAAAAAATTGTCCGTGATAACTCCATATATTGAGGATCTATGTATTCTATCACTTAAAGCCATCAGTTTAGGTTCATTTTTTTTAATATTATTTTTCTATGAATGCAGTCTGTGACATTTCTCAGTTCATCAGAGAATCTGCTGTTTGAAATGTAAATGACACTGCAGGGACTGAGGAGTATTTTGCTGATAACACTTTTTCTATAATATCCTGGACATAATGTTTAAAAACCACTAAAATATGGAATATTGTG
This sequence comes from Edolisoma coerulescens, assembly GCA_013397115.1. Taxonomy (NCBI): domain Eukaryota; kingdom Metazoa; phylum Chordata; class Aves; order Passeriformes; family Campephagidae; genus Edolisoma; species Edolisoma coerulescens. The sequence continues at coordinate 2,010,015 of VWZW01006255.1, forward strand.
TAGATCACCTCTTGGTTTACACAGCATTGTACATTACACAGAGGTGCTAGATTTTAAAAGGCTGACAGAATACAAATAGGTGTAACATATTGGGACTTTAGAATTGTTTTATATAAGCAATAATAACAAGCAAACAAAACAGAATTGTTTTATATGAGCAACAGAATTTATAATTTGTAAAGCAAGAAACAATAGCATTTGCAGCATATACTGATGCACCCTTCCCATTCTCCAGGTTATTTGGCTTCATGCACTTTTTGTCAGGCAATATGAAAAAAAATTATGACAAAACCTCAAATAAATAAATAAAGTGTATCATAGAGGCCCTTTGGACAGGCCTCTGGGAGGTTGTGTTACAGGGTTTTAATTACAACTATTATTCTCTGCTCCTTTGGAATATGGTGGTGGTCTTTGAGATGCTTGGACGAAGAGCAGAGAGAGAAATCATGAGAGAAGCGTGCAGTAGAGATCATAAAGGGTGTTTGACTTGAGATTAGCTCATTTTATGCGCTAAGAAAACAGAACTGCTTCCTGGATTTTAGTCTAGCTTTAATAATTTTGATTAATTTAGCACTGATGGTTTTTGAAAGTGGATGTTCTCTCTTGTGCTGTACTTTTCTCCCGTTAAAATAGTCCTTTACAGAACTGATGATTATGTTAAGTTCTGTCTTTATGCCTGTATGCCTTCTTTTAGCAGACCATCTGAGGCAATTATTGTCTAAAGGCATAATAATCTAAAAGGACTTTTTCTATTTCAGACATCTCAACTGGTTTTATTTTGTTTAGTCATTATGCCTTCCATTCCTAGAGAATGGGAGCTACTATAAAATTGGCAGCTCTGATGCCAAATTTATACAAAGCTTTCTTTTCTCTCTTGCTTCTGCTATAACTGAATGTGGTTTTGATGAGAAAGGTATTTCCACAAATATTGCCTATCAGAAAGCTGGATGTGCATAATAGAATTGCTTGAATTACTATTGCAGGACTTAAATTTTATACAGCCAAGGACCATTTTAATTTCAGTCTTTCAGCTATGTGGTTTTTTTTCTTAAGCAGCAACAATAGCCTCCCTATAAAGATTGTGCTACAGGACAGCATAAGCTCTATTTTTGCAGAATCTGTAAATATATAGCTTGGTCTCCTGCCAGCAAATGAAGCAAACGACAGCACTAGAGCTTACTCGAGTCATTTGATAGACACTTACAGCTGCAGTGGGTTTTCAAGCGGGATACAAATGTTTGCTTTAGTCTTCAGCTCATCTCGTATAATCTCCCCTCTGCCTTCTTGACTCCATTTCCTTCTTGGTTCTGTGTCTCTCTGGTCCCCCCCGACATCTGTCATTAAAATAATTAGACATAGACGCTTTTTTTTTTCCCCTATAAGCCTTCTATTGCTATTTCTGTACTGGGAAGAGTGAGAAGAGTTTAGGAACCACAGAAAGGTTCTTCCAAAGGATTGGTTCATATTCCAGTGGGATGTTGGGCAAGATATGCCTCGCATAAAAGAGTCCTCAGTGACAGCACAAGTACTTCAGGACTCTAAATATTTCCAGTAGCACCAAGAACAGCATCACAGCAGAGGTTTGGAGAGTAATTGTGGGTTTACATGGTTCCAGCATTTTTAGGTAAGGATCTGTAACTAAAGAAGTTTATTTCTGCCCACAAATTTTTGCAGCTTTGAATACCTCGAGATCTCGTGTAGAATTCCCCCAACACACACACACACCCACACCCACACTCACCCTACTTGGTGCTTATTTCTTTGTAGCTTGGTTTTCTCTTACAAGACACATCGAAAATGTGTCTCACTGAAAATAACAAAGTACTTAGTCTTTTATCTGTATTCCCTCTGTCACATTTCATTACAGAATTCCTTCATTTAAGGATAAAAGGGAACTGCTTGAAACAGCTGAGGTTAGTTTATAGCATTGTTCTGTTGCTTTTGTCTGTTGTCTGTCTCCTCCTAGGAGCCGAACCCATTCATCCTCTCTAAATCTATGGGCAAGTTTGAGGTTTCTGATTTCAAACAACCCTGGCATGTTGCAAATCCACAGAACTTCTGCACAGATCCATGAGAAGTGAAAGTCAATAAAGTGCTCGACAGCAGCTGCAATTTACTGAGAATCCTTTGCCCTGTAGGCAATCCTTTGTGGAAGGGTGGACTACATGTGATTTTCTGATAAACAGAAACCTACGTCGTTGTCTTGGTACTGCAACTGAAATATTTCTTTTTACTAGAGATGTCACCCTTTGGTTCTGATTATTCCCTTGTTTCTCTTGCTGTTTGTAAATGGGACAGCAACTGTAATGTGGAAAAGCAAAGATAATGTGGAAAGGTCCCATTACTTAAATCCTAACAGTTAACAAGGCTGGAAATAGGGTTTTCTTATTAAAAAAAAAAAAAAAAGAAACAGCCTACTGAAAATGTATTTATTTCTCAAAAATGGTTTTATCCATTTTTTCCAGTGTGAACTTCGTGATGGAAAATAAAAGAAGGTGATATTTTAGAAGGGCAGATCTAATCTATGCAGGTCATAAAGGATATGTCCTTTATATTGATTATTTTAGTTGGGGACATTACAGCACCATGGTTTCTTTGATTTTCTATTTCATTGAAGATACAGATGTTTTTTTGATGGATGGAAAGGGGTAAAACTGAGAATAGGAGTATTTCCAGTGAAATGAAAATGTTTAATTTTCTCTTCAGACTAAAAATTTTACCCATATTATGTTATTCTTCAAGATTTACTTATGTCAGCAAAATATGAGTGAATAACAGTGAGAAATTTGATTCTTTCCCTGTCAGGTAATCCTGGCTAGAAGGGAGACACACTGCTAACCCAAGAACAAATGAAGAAGTGGATATGATTCTCCTGAAGACGATTGTCCATAAGTGATTGCCTTAAACTGCTTTCAAGAAAGCACCTTTAGTTACTCATTTTTAGGTTGAGGTTATTTTTGCAGAGATCTCATTCTAGGATATAACACTAATCTCTGCTGTCTTTGTGGTAGAAACAGCACTGACAGAAGATTTTGCCTTTGAATTTGAAATTATTTCTGAAGTTGACTATTTTTTTGAAGGAATTGCACTTCACTTAAATTTTTCTACCCTGTGAAAATTTCATCTTCATAAAACAGATACTGGCCTATGCCCTATTGAGTTATCTAAATGCAAAGAATATTGAAATACATTTAATTGATTATCCCACATTTGAAAAGATTTTCAGATGACATGCAATGTAAAGTACAGACAACCTTTACAATTCTATAAATACCATATAGGTTGACATCTCCTCTTATTTGAGTGAGTGTATAGGTGTAAGTATTACACAAAAGCAAAGAGCCCCAAGGGTTCCCTTTTCCAGCTGCTGCTCCGAATACGCAGACATTAGACATTCAAAAGGTGCCCAGAACTGTGGCTGAGGAAGCAGAGCAAATTAGTGTAGACACACTGGGAGAGAAAGGGCATTTACCCATTGTACTACAGACCAATAAAGCAGGCAAATATAATTTAAATGTGACCATTATTAAAATATGACTACAGCACCAGGATCAGTTCTTAACACTAGATGTATTCCAAACCAACAAATGCAGAATTCATTTCAACAGAACATTAAATAAAAAAAGTATTATAGAACCCTTTGCAATGCTTTCAATTTGATCATCTAAACAAAATAGAATTCAGATACATTTCCTATTGCTTTATCTAAGCTTAGTTTTATCTGTTATTATTGATGTAAGTCATTAAAAATGCATATAATGAATACATTAATACTGACACAATATTTCATCTTTTTATTGCAACAGGCAGTGAAAGACATTGGTCCTTTTCACTGAAGTTCTAATGAAGAAAGAATACTACTTCAATATAGAATGATTAATAAAGATGTAGAAAGGTATCACATATTAAATCCATATTTTACTATTTAATCACACAGCATAAGCTAAGCTGGTTCTGGCTGTTCTTGTGTTGTACTATACAGGTATTACCAGGGTAGCTAAAAAGATTTAGAAAAATCACAGTATTGCTAATTTGGACATAACCATTAACTGCTATGGCTTTATTACTATGGTTGAAAAGCCAGACAATAGCCAGGATTTATCATATTTATTAGGAAGAAGGAGTCATTTCTCTGCGTCTTTGTTAACACAGTGGTGTTCGGTCAAACAGCACTTGCTTTTGAAGTAAAATACATCAAATCCCTCTCTACGTAGAGGGAGATAATATCTGGCAGTTAGTAAAAGACAGACAAAAGGAGCGTAACTCAGCAGAGAGAAAGGACATAGATCAGACCAAGGAGAAAATAAACGTGAAAGGAGAAAAAAGAAAAGAAAAAGAGACCAAGGAAGAAAACATCAACATAAAAATTATATTTTGAGGCCCACTTCCACAGACCAGAGCAGTAGAAATATGATTTTATACTTAAAAGATTAGTCTTGTCATCAGTCTAAAAACGCTGAAAGCGTAACTCAAAACGTGACTGGGTAGAAATCTGGTCTGCATGTTACCTCTACCCCTCCCCTGGCACAGTCCAAAAAAATATTTAAAGAGGGCAAGAAGCAGCTCTGTGTGTGTGTGACAGATAAAGCCTTTTTGTCTTCTTGCAAAGCACAGAAAAGCAGCAGCTGCTTTTACAAACACATCATTTGTGAGAGATAGAGTTGAAATGCATAATAAGCATATGGAGATCACTGGAATGCTAATTAAACCCCAACAACCAAACAGGCACTCCTGACACTGCTTCAGAAATTGATCCACCTGTTGATGGGAAACATTCTTCCTGAAATATATTTCATGTCTTATGCTGGAATTATGTTAGAAATTGCTTCAATCCTTCTCTTCCAAGATAATCTTACCATTCCCCAGTGTGCTCAAATAAATCACACCCCTGTTGGGTTAGAGGCCACATAATCACAGGTGTGTGGGGTAATCCATTCAGTCTGAAGATGCAGCAACTGGAAACTCTGTCTTGTTATTTTAGAAGGTAAAAGAAGGCTTAAGCTGTATGCAGGCCATTTGAACAAGTGAAATAAATACTTCAGGCAGCTGTGGAAGCTTTCTTTTGTTATGTTTTTTTGACATAAGTGGATATTACAAATCAAATATTCCTCCAGTCCATGTGTCTGCAAAGTGAGCCATGTCTTGTGGCCATCACTAGAAGTCCTGGCCAAGGACACTTGGGCAAGGCCGAATTTATCCAGCAGTTTTGTAAAGATTGTCCCAGGGACTATCAGGTCTTCATCTTCACAGTATTAAACTTTTAAATGAGGAGAGGAATTGGGAGAATTATAAAGCAAATTGTAGGTAGAATAAGCATTTATCCATTTGGGTTTTTGCAAAATAACCTAGATAACACATTTATAAGAAAGCAAATAAAAAAAAAAAAAAAAACCCAGGAGGAAAAGAAAGGCAGAAAATGATGGAGATAATCCAAGAATTGAAATATTTTCAGAACTTCCAGAATGTTTAATAAGAGCATGTTGCAATTTACATCGAGATGTGGAAAATTCAATACGGTTTACACCTCCCAGGATTCTGGAGCTGCCAGCTCTGAAGGAATGGAGCACATAAATAATGTATTTCCTGTTATTCTTGGTCTGCAGCTGAACTCCTACTGAGCAATGAGAAAGAGTTTTAGAGCCCTAGGAGACAGCTGGTGCTGTCTAGTGTGTTTGACTGATTTTGTGAGCAGAGAATGAAAGGCATAAAAAGCAAAATAAGAATCTAAAACTCAAGATGTATTTCCTCCTGAAAGAAAATTTGGAAGGTTACAAAGCTGTGCAAGAAGGCACAATTAAGAGTAATCTGTTCCAAAGAATTATATTATTTGAAAATGAAAAGTCTCAAGTAGAATAGGTAGAAATCCAACCGTGCAGTTTCCTCTGCAAATGAACAGGATCATGTTGTTGGTAACTCATAATACTTTGCATTTCAACATAAGTGCCAGAAAGCTAATGACTGTAAAAGACTTGGATCACTTGAGACTGTGGACCTCAAATGTGATGCCATGTAGGACTCAGCTGCAGTTTAGTGAGACTGAAGTTCAACTGTTCTTCAACACAGCCTGCAGGGGATAATTGTTTTCAATACTGGGGAGGTTTTCTGGAGTGGGTACTAAACTCACGGGTGGTTCTGCTCTTTTCAAAGAGCTATTCAGACTCCAATGGGAAGGCCCCATTCCTGTTCTCCAACAAGCAGACCAGCTGGAGGAAAAAACATTCCTCCAGCTGCTTTCTCATCCATCTGCAAACCATTTATTCTTTTTGTAGAGTTTCTCTCTTTAAGCAAAATAAACATCCTAAGCCAGAAATAGAGAGTAGAAGGGCTTACATCTGATAGTCCCTAGTTACAAAGACAGGCCACCAAGTGACAGTCGTGGCGGCGTCCAAACACAAACAATTGGGCTGAAAATGTGCCTTTTATCACAGGCTTCCTTAATTTGACCTGTTAGAAGGCTAGAGATTAATGCTGAATTTTGACTCAATTGTCATTCAGAAAATCTAAAAGACAGAATTCCCACAGATGAACTTCCTTTAAGTATGTTTAGAAATGAAATTCCTTTCTCAAAACAATTCCCTTTCTGATCAACCCATGACTCCTCCAAGACCCCAAGGGAGATGAGGGCTGAACACCAATGCGTTTTACAAGAGCTCAGTAAGACAATACAGAAGTTAAATCACTGCATCCCCTCAACTAACAGGTTTCAAAGATGAAGCCGTTGTAATTATTCCACCAACAACAGAAGTTCCAGCAAACTCACACAACCTCTATGTGTAACACTTGATTTCGCAGAAACCCCTCAAAATATGTCCCACCTTGAAAAGTAATTTCCAGAACTCAAGAAAATGAGACAAAAACTGCTGCTTCTATTCAGCCCTGAATAGAGCTAAAATGTATAAATCATGGTTCATGAAAGAAATATGGGGAGGAGAATTTCACTGCACCACAGATGATGAATCCTGGGCAGATAGCCTTCAAAAGATGCACATATTGCTATCACAGTGAGAAAATTCCAGTGGAAAGCAATTTCACACTCTTTATAGGCTGCTGTAATCAGCCAGAAAATGAATTAGCATAGCCCAGAGGACAAGGTACGATCAAACAGGGTCTTGATCCAATGGAGCACTTAATCTTATGCTTGATATTAAGCACCTGAGCTGTTCCATTAAGTCACATATGCACAAATCAAACTTGGCCTGGCACTAAAAATAACTGAAATAATTTCTAGCAAGTTATCTGTTGTATCTAGTATTTTGTTCTTCTCATGTTGCCCACAATAATACTCTCATTTTTCAAACTATCTGAAATTATTCAGCATATATTTGCCTATTTCTGCCACTAGTGCTTGGGCTGAATGCCATTCATAGCTCAGGAAGTTGTTATGAAAATGTTGATCTATCTTATAATATTTACAAATAATGAAGCATACTTTCTTTTCAATGACAAGTAGAGTATAGATTTTAGAATAAGGTTTCTGTTTTGCATATGTTAACAGGTTCAAAATTCTCTAATATCTAGATGACATTTTCTTTTTCTGAAAAAAACCCAAAATTCCTTAATCATTACACATATTTTGAAAAGTGGCATAAAGACAATCAAAGCATAAAAATTTTCTTTTATCTGGGCAGCTATTCAGATGTATTTCTTTTTTTTCAAATACTATTTACAACATTCTACATATGCTATTGGTTAATACACCAAAAAATGAAACCGATTTCAGAGGCAAATTATGAAAAGAAATGATCTTTAATCTGTAGTACAGTCCCAAAATCAGAAAAACAAAGAAATATTGACAACTGAGCATGAAATAAAACTTAGAAATCTGAAAAAAAAAACTTCAAAGTTTCAATATAGCTGGATAAAATGCCAGTTTGAAATATGAATAGGAGGAAAAATAAGATTAGACCATTCTAGGACTTGCTTGAGAATCATTCAGCTTTAATCAGTAACTTGTATCATCCACAGAAGCCAGACAAATAATTTTCAGATAAAATAGTGTTAGCACAGAGAGGTCAACCTTCCTCTACATGGAGCTAGGTTAAGGCCATTTTGATTCTACCTAAGGTGATTCAAGTCTTCTGAACAATTTAATCTGGCTGCTCCAAGGGGCAGAACCTTGACAAGGGGAAGGTAAAATGAGAGCAGAAATGACCGAGCGGAAAGGAAGACAAGCCCAAAGAAGCAGGACTGTGGCAGGGTGGGAAGTGAGGAGTGTTCTTGGCACTGATGCACCGGGACAAAATACCAGCTACCACTAATACAGATGATATTACATTGCTATACAAAATTCTATCAGGACACCTATAGGGAGTGAATTACAGCTGCAAAATTATGCTATCAAAATGTCACCATTTGCATTCAAATTCACCTGTTACTTCTAATAGCATAATTTCATATTTAAGATATGCATATTTAAGTGTACGTACTAAAATGGTGAATAATACCAACACACATTTTTCCTATTTACTTTCTATTACTTCATAATCCCCTTCCAAAACTGGCATTTAAAGATCCACATGTTAATGAGATTTCAGATTTCTTCTAAACTGAAGTTCAGAGCTTACACATATTGTGAATTAACTGAAACATTGACCTAAATTACGTTATCAGAAAAAAAACAAACCACCAAAGATATTTTGAATATACAGGGAAAGCCAAACCAGTTCCAGTTGTAATCAATTTCCATTTGCAGTGGGATTACAAAACGTTATTTAAGGGACTGCAGCACACATTCATCCCACAGATGGGAACTAAGGAGTTCTTTCAGCAGAGTACTAAGGGAAATATTTCTCTTCATGCTTGCCAAGTTTGTTAAATGTGGACTTATATGTAAACTAATGGCATTATTTCTGACTTCACAGTCTCGTACTCCCATAGAAGGCAGCAAGAAGAAAAAAATAAATTCTTTCAGATTAATAAAAATTGCATCAAACTGAATATAGCCCTTGTCTTACAGGTTTGCTTTGCATATACTTGATCTAACTGAAGACTTCTTGACACTAAAAAGCCCCTTATATTCTAATGAATTTTGTATTAATTCCTTTCTTTAAGTAATTCACATTAAAGCCTTTCAGAACTATGAATGTTAGAAAAGATGGATAGTTTCAAAATATATATGAAGTAAAGAGATGAAGTTATCAAAAAGATCTTATATATATATATTTTTTTTTTTTGCAACAGACAATGGGACATTGCTGGATACACACACTTGTGTTACTGCTTTAAAAAATTAATAAGAGACATATTTGCATGCTAAGATAAAGATGATTTCTCGCTCCTCCCATATAAGTTTGCAGTTCATTTCACTTTTAACAAGTAAATGATAAAATAAATTTTTGCTGATAGCAATACTGTCACTGCTGTCTGGAGTGCTAATTTGCAGACTGAGTGACCAACAACATTCACCATCTCTTTTAGCAAAAAACCTGTGAGTTCTATTTTTATGCTGTTTGTCTCTCAGGCTTTTTTCCTTAGGCTACTTCAGCACCCCCAGTATGCACCACAGAGACTCAGAAAAGGCAACCTATATCTGAATACTCTGAAGATTTCTATATTTTTAAGCATTCATCCATAAAATGCATTGGCTTAGCCTTCACAACTCACCATTTTGGTAACTGTGGTCAAGTGGAGACATTAAGCTGCTTTTTTCAAAACCAGAACACTTTGGCAGCCCACTCCAGACAACCAGTAAAGGAATTAAAATTAGAGCGCTCACAAATGAGATTTTATTTACTGTACTACGCACTGCAGACCTATAAAACTTACCTAAAAAATAAATCTGAAAGAAGAATTTATAAAAGAAAGGAAAAATCTGAATATACAGGAAACCAAATCAGAATGCACATCATCCAATAATTTAAAACATATTTTACTGCAAAAAGATGTGACAGCAGTGCATGTGCACTGGTACCAAACATGAGAAATGCCCACTTTCAACTGCTGACACAAAAAGTCCCCTTGCCCCGGTTCCAGACCAATATTTTTGCTAATGGTATCTACAATATTTTGCTATTCAAGGAAAACGTGTCAACACTTTAAGGAAAGAGGTAAAAATCCTAAAAGACATCAGAGTCTGGATGCACATACCAACAGCTAGACTCATGTCTTGTCAGCGCTGGTTGCCCTCATTCTGTTTTGCTTGGCCAGACACAGAAATCTCCAGTTACAAAAGCAGCTGCCTTTGTCTGGATATCTGCTGGGGGCAGGTTTTTGATATGATACACAAACAGCCATGGTACAAAACACCACCTTTAGCTACTTGATAATATGACCAAATATAGCCAGAATGCTAATTACTGTCTGCAGACTGGTCCCACTTCTAATCCAACTTCTTGCTTAAATATATGTTAACCTTAGATCTATTCCTAACAGATTGATTCTAATTTGGAGCCTGACTATGGCAGAGACTTCATCTCTTCTCATGAACTTTAACCCTCCGTGACAAAATTGAGCACATTTGCTGACAGAATGGTTTCTGTGAAGGACTCTTGAGATGAACAAATAGATGAGGTTTTACTGGGATGACCTGACTACAGAAGGATGCTGAGAAAATTTTTGGCCAGGATTTTAGGACATGAGAAACACCGAGTATGCCTAATCTCCAAATATTTTAGCTATGTATAATGGAAGCGTAGTTGGGCCTGCATTGGGCTGTCTTGAAATAATTGCATTTGAAGCAATCAAGTCTTCAAAAAGAAAATGAAAGTCAGCAATGAAATTCTCAGTTGAAAGGTCAGAGAAGTGAAGCACTTAAAATCACAGCAAGAGGTCTACAGACTGTTAGGCAATAGTGGAAACATGAAAGAGAAATCTGGAGATTCAGAGAGGAGCCTGGGAGACCTCCTTGCCACTGATTTTTGCTGCCAAGACAATGGGATCAGAGCAACAGCTTCAGAGAAACTGTTATACCCAGTAATCACAGATATCCAGGGGAAAAAAAAAAAAAGAGATAAGCAAGAAACCATTTGCTGAACTCAAGTCTGAATTTGACTTTGAACATGAAGAAGCAGAGAAATCTCTTCCACAGCTCAGAATAGCCAGACAAAGAAATGAGCTTGAAGAAAAGGTGAAGAGGGGCTTGCAAGCATTTTAGGATTTTACTTGTCCTTACAGTGTTAAAAGAGGGAGAGTTGCCAAAATGTTTCCGTGCTGAATTGCCTTGCAGAAAGAGAAGAGAAATGAAAAAGAGATTAATAAGCAGAATTACGGTTCACCTAGTTACTGACTGATATCTTTTGTCTTCCTTTCTACAGTTTCAGTTTCTTCTTAACAGCTGAATGAAATCTAGTCACAAATTCTCAAAATCATTCACATGGCACCAAGGGCGACACTTGAGTAAATTGTTATATTTACCGTGTGATAGGAGAGTGAGTATTAGTTTGTAAAACATGTTTCACAAGTTCTGAAAACCAGACCCAAAAACTCTTGCATTAAAAAAAAAGTTGGGGAATTAAATTTTTGGAGCATGTCAGCAAAAGTAGTGGAAGCAATAGAAAGAACTCAGTACTGCCATGTAGACTAACCAGTTTGGAAATAAATTAAATTGGAACATTATTGTTTGTTATAACAAGAAGTTTCATCTGCAACTTTACTTTCAAGATTTTGGGGTTTTGGTGTTTATTGAAACTCAACAAACTTATTGGACAAGTATTCACAAGCTGCCGGCTCAAATTTACAACAACCCAACTGTTCGGGGAAATTAGAGCAAGGCAGAAGTGCGACTGCTCAAAAAGAGTGGGGATAGAAATTAAAAAAATATGTGCTTATTTCTTATTCAGCATTCTCAGCACTAAATTTCCTCCTAAAAAATATCTCTCCTTACAAATGCAAAAGGAACACAGCAAGATAAACTCTGGAGAAAGCACCCTTAGAACAATATGTTAAATCAATCTCTATAATTTATATACTTACTGTATCAGCACAGTCAAAGATTATCTGAGCAATCTGAGAATTAATTCCAGAAGATAAAACAAAGTTGTTTCTGTACAAAAGTGCAAGCAAAATTTTTAACAGATCCACATTCCTATGTCATTTCTTCCCAGGGATTCTCAGACTATAAAACTGTAAACTGGTATGAACTTGTCAATTCTTTTGTCAAAGAAAGTTTATAAAAAAGTGGAAAAAAGAAAAATAAAACATATTTTAATATTTTAATATTTTCCCTTGCAGTCAAGTTCAGATAGCAGTTATCACAGCCAGCTGATTTAGCAATCCAGATAATTAAATAATATATTTCAAGACATTAAAATTTATTATTTTTTATGTTAAACTTGAGAGGGCATTATTTTTTAGTTTTTCATTCTAGGTTTTTTTTCCCCTTTATGGGTTCAAAAATAAAGCTATGTTAAAGATAGTGATATTTCCTTTTTTTTTAAATGGAAAATAAAGTTATCAAAATAATTACCTGATTCTACCAGGTGGTTGATGAAAACTGAAGGTGCTAAGGCTAATGATAAAGTAATGAAATTCAGTAGTAAAATTGCTACTCAGAAATTATTACATGAATATGCCTTTGAAAGGAGTAAACACAGCTTTCTCAGATGAATAAGATTTTCAAGTTATATTGTTTTTTGTCTCTGATTTTTCCTTCTGGAAAATGTTCATAATTTCACTGAAAATCATATCCTTTTATAAAATGCTTCAAGAGCTTAGAGCAACATTTGCATGTTCTATTTAATTTTCTGGTTTCCTCACAGCAATTTCTGTTGAGGTAAATTACATTTCTAGTGAACCACACAGTCTTAGTCTTCACAATCTTTAAGCTTTTTCAATAATGTTACACTTAGAATGACATACTTGAAAAAATATTAGAACAGGGTGCCATAAGAAATTTCATTCCATGCGAAGAAACAATAAGACAACGTGGATTTTTTTTGGCTCTGTTCCTGAACAACATTTATGTCAGTATTTAATACGATGTTGCAAACCCAAAGTGAGATTGAAAACCTTACTGTTATAGAAATTGGCATTAAATTTTCCACTTTTTCTCTGAGAAAGTCTTATCAAACAAAGAGAAATTACACATAAGGCAGATATCTTTATTTCCCCTCTTGCTTGAGTATGACAATCCAAAGGTAAAAACTCACTCCCACTGTGCCCCGAATATACGTGCTCATCAACAACCCCGGAATACAAAACCTGTCTATGGATAGAAAACAAGATGTCCACCGAATCTCAAATACCACTGGACATTACCAACAAAAATGCACTGAAATAGAGTCTAAGGATCCTGATTATGAAACTGAACCTTATTTTGCTGGTTCTTGCACAAGAAACAATCTAGATTGACAAACACAGACTTTTAAAGTGAATGTTCGCATTGTGGTGGTTCCTACACATTGTACTTACAGCTTCATCCTGTACTCACAGGAACATTGGAGGTGGTATAGCAAGACAGTAGAGCAGACCTACATTTTGTGAAGCAATCTACCATGAAATCTACTTGCTAGATTTACTTTTTGCTGCTCTAAACTATATTGAAGAGAGTTTTTTCAATATCAATGTGTAGCATAAGAACTGGGAAGAACAGGCTTGGCTTTGAATCACCTTCTTTCCTCGCCCCTTTGTTGCACCAAGTGCAGGCAAGCTGTTTATTTGAACCCCAAGCCCTTTGGACAGTCTCAGCTCGACAAACAGATATGATATATGGGTACTCACACTCCTTCTCATCTGTTGCTATGGCATTTTGCCTGCTCACAAGGTGATTGGACAATTTTGCAATGAAAGTCAGCACCAAAGATCAAAAGCTCTCCTGTGGAACAGTGGTGCCTCTGCCATCTGTTTTGCATGATGCTTGACAGGCCCTGGGAAGAATGGATGAGAAGGCAATACCATGTCATGCTTTCACCTATTTTTCCTCACTAGCTGACATTACGTCCCACCTTCCTTCCACCTGCTACCTGAAAAAATGCAGAGAAAAAAAACAAACTCCAGAACAGAAGAGAAAAAAACAATCATCCTCCTGTAACTGAAGAAACTGGCAGAAATTCCTAGGCAGAGGCTAGCAGATGTCATCACACAAGTAACAGCTGCCAGCACGCTTGGGGAAGCAATAAAAAAAAATAAAAATTACCAAAACACCTAAGATTTTCCAGCAATAGATGGTGAGTTATGCACTGATACTCTGTTGTTAACACATACTAAATAATGTTACACAGTCATGCAGAAAAAAAATCATTTACAACCAAAAGCAATATTTCTGAAAGAAAAACATTGGGGAAAAAGTAGACAAGATTCAGCAGCTTCTTATAATCAGATTTCCTGGAAGATAAGGTTGAAATAATTGTCAAGAATTTTTAAAAGGACCAAATGAATGGCAAAAGATTAAACTAAATTAAATGTCAATTTACTGAGAATGTGTCAATCAAGTCTAAATTCGGGCACATAAGCAGTTGTCAAATGTTTGCTTCTTATCCATTACTGTTAAAAGATGGAAGGAAGACACTACCCTTCATTAAAAGATAGAAAGTGAGTTGTCTAAATTTCAACAAGTTTTGTAGCATTCTAGTTTTCTTTTCTTACTGGGTAGGACAAAAATCCACTCTTTTCCTGTCTCACAGCTCTTACTGTATTCTGCTGTACTAAAGACAAATTAGTATGAGCATTTGTATAATATCTCATTTGTCTGTATATAAGAATATTACAAAGACATTCAATTCAATTTGGAAGGCCTTCAACAGCAACAGCTTTTCTGAGTATACTCTAAACCATGACTGATGAAGATTTCCTATTTATCAGTCCTGACCCTTCCAGGTTTCCAAATGTTCTCTCTGTAGGGACTGCAATGAAGACAGAAATATTTTTCTCACCACAGGCAGTCCCATCGTTGCACCTCCCTAGGTGAGAGTGTTCTTATGTTACTGAAGGATTTGCCTGCAAATCAGAGTAGAGAGGCATTTCTTGGGTCCAGATGAACTGTCACTGCAATGCAGCAGCTCCCAGAGATGTTCAAGACAACAGCTATTATGATGAAGCTCATATAGCTAGTCCTCCAAAGAACAGCCTCATTTCTAAATTATTTACACTTGTTAATTTTTTCTCCCCATGTGGTTACACATTTGAATTGCTTTGCTCTCATTTATAGCAGTACACATTATGGCTGAGATTTTCAAAGCCACGAATCCCTCTGGTGGCTTTCAAGATCTAAATGTAATCTCTTAGTTTATGCTCATTTATAGGGGATTTGCAAAGGAAGATGCTCTTTCATTCCAGCAGGCATCTTATGCAAATTAGTTTTTGTTATCAGATGCCCATCCTTCAGTATCATTAATTAGCAGACTGGATACTGTGAAAACTGTGTGCAGTTGGTAATTATAATGGGCAAAAAGGAAGATAGGCTTTCTTTGCCATAGAAGTAGCAGACATTATATAACCAATACATTTACTGAAAAATATTTCTGGTGGTACAATGTATTACTTTATATTAATATGGTAATGAATATAGGAAATTTGATTTTCACGTGAAAAACTGTAGTACATTTCACATTAAGCCAATGTCATAAAATGTT
Source organism: Edolisoma coerulescens (assembly GCA_013397115.1). Lineage (NCBI taxonomy): Eukaryota > Metazoa > Chordata > Aves > Passeriformes > Campephagidae > Edolisoma > Edolisoma coerulescens. The sequence continues at coordinate 2,025,521 of VWZW01006255.1, forward strand.
TGGCAACACATACTGAGGAATGCAAACATTAGCCACAGTGTGACCTAAACTGTGAAAAATTTGTTACATGTTTTTACCAATAATTACAACAACAGATTCCTAAGGCTTCTTTGAAGGAAGGATCCCCTTTTCTTTTCTTTTTTAATTTTTCAGCAGGCTCAGGAACAAAATGAATGAAAAACCAACTTGCAATGAAAGTACAGCTTCTCAACACCACATAGAATGGCCTCCTCACTCTGAGATTGTCACAGGCAAAAATCTGTTTTCAAAATAAAACCTGGCAATGCGTCCATTGGTTACATTGATTCAATAACAAAAATGCTATTAATCACACAGCTCACAGTTCCCAAAATTCAAAGAATAGTGCTTCAGAGAATATTTAACCAGGTAAAAAGCTTAATCTTGTAACTGTAATTGCCATATAAGAGGTTTGCTGATTCTAGCAAGGAAAGGTGCATTTCTGTGTTTTGTCACTCGGTCTTCATTTACATAAAGTATAGAAGAAAGGAAAACCTCCCTATGGGCTGCAGCTGATGCAGGCTTCAGGTGTCAGATTAGCACCCTTCTGGGTTTATGCAGTAGCTGGTATCCACTGGCTGACAGGGCTAGCTGGGATTTGAAGGAAAACCCATTCCTTACGTGAGGCAAGCTGCAAAGCCTGCAGAAGTGCACACCCAGTCTCATATTCCCCCCTCTGCTTTACTGCTCCCTTTGGCTTAAGGAGACCATGGACCCTTCATCCTTTCTAAACAATTATTTATCTTCTCCAATCCATGGTGTGTCTCAGAGAATTGTTTTTGGGATTTTGTGTTTCTGTCCCTGACATGCATCATTTAAGCTTGTTCCAGTTACTGATCCACTCTATCCTTTCTCCTTTATTTGAAGCTTTAAATCTTGCTACTACAGCTCTGTAATGTTCTCACTTCATGCTTTTCAGCAGTCATGATTTTCATTCATAATCCTGAGTATGGATATTTTAACTGTGAAGTTTCATCTTGGACTCAAATCCCAAAAAAATACAACATAATTAAAGAAATATATCAAGCAAATGATAAGATTTAGTCATTTATAGCCAATGCACCCATCCTTGTAAAGTAGGAATCACTACCAATAACACACACAAGGTCTCAACATCTGTGAAAATGGAAGGGAACAGCTCTTTTGTTAGAGAGGTTTTAGCGCGTAAATACCAAATTTCGGGGCAATATAATAACATAAATGAAGATTTCATTAAAGCATTTAGTAAAGACAAATCCAAGAAAAACAGGCAGTGGTTAAGAGGTAAAAAAAAAAGCAGAATGAATAGCAGTAGAATAATTAGGTCATTTAAATGTCTAACAATTTTACTCTGTTAAAATATCTTTGCTAAATCAGACAGTATATCCTTGGCGTATTGCATTATCCCTGAGAGATGGATGTAAGAAGACATTCAGAAACTAAGCCTTACTCTACATGACAGTACAAAACTGATAATACAATCAATACAGCTTCAGGGTACATGAAATTATCTGAGCATATTAGTTAAATGTGACTTCACACATGGAAGTGTGTCAGGGAGACAAGGAGAAAATGAGTGTGATATACATGTCTGCAGATATATGCTGATACACAGGCCTGCAGAAAGCAGACAAATTGAGAATTAATCTGAATTCTAAATAATGTAGAAAAAGAAACACCAGAGAAACAATTTACTTATGCCAACATCAGCTAATACATACATGAACAATTTGAAATAACTATGAAAAGACACACTATTACCATTTCATTTTCCTGAGGCAAGTAATGTGATTTAGAAATGCTTAAGCTTTTCCCATTAATCTTGATGCAGGAAAAGAGAAAAAGTAAATACTCTATTTTACAGTGTTTTGTAGTTATAGTTAAAGTCAGAGAGATTACAACATTCACTTGCTTACACTTTGTCTCTGCACTTGTGAGTCACCACTCTCATTTTCATACCAAGAGTCAAATTTTCCCTTTTCCTTCCATACTGACAGTAAAGGTTTTCCACCTATTCAGCCACATGAGCTGAGTTTCAAGCATGCAGCACTTCTTTATAGACTTCTCTGATGTGGCAGTGACCATAAAAAACAAGCCACAGGCATGAATAGGTGTGGATGCTACTCCAGCTGAACCCCTTCTGCCCCTGAGGAGGGGAGTCTCCAAATCTCATCATTCACAGCCATTTGGCCACTGCCCCCCTGTTTCAAACAAAAGGCAACAGGCCAGCTGGAAGGCTTTCAGAGTTGGGATCCAGCTTCCTGGCTGGCAAAAGGAGCTACAATATGTAGCTTATATTTGGGATGGAGGCATTCTCCAACACTCACGTTGGAACAGTGATGCATTAACATATTCCAGATTTGCTGGAGTAAAGAACAGGAGCATGGCTCTCTGTATATTAGCAATTGACCCTTCAACTTGGAGAGCAAATCCAGAGCCCTGGTCACTGAGCCAAGCCTAATTCTGTGTCTTACGTTACACTGCTACTGCCTCCTCTTATTCTGAAAAATTACACTAAAAGTCAGTCATATTCAAATGTCTGCATGGACTTTACATGTGCTGCAAAAGCCTGCTAAGTGGTCTTGCTCAGGGCAATGTTTGTATCTCAGTCTTCAAGTGGTGACATTTACAGAAGCTGATAAACAATCACAAATAAGAGGAGGCATCTCCTACCAATCACAGATTTTCCCGTAGGCAATACTGACAGTGCAGTGAGCCTTAATTCCCTCTCTGGTTTTTTTTGGTTTGTTTTTTGTTTCCAAACAGACCACACTAATTTACTACACCAGAGCTGAAATATCTGTTTGCAGGTGCCACAAACACTGCAGGGGTGCCAGGAGAGAGACCGCGAGGTCTAAGGATGCTGCTCTCCACAATGTTCCAGGCAGCAAGCGGAGGAGGAGGAAGTAGATCAGCCCTTACAGATGTTTTAGTGCCAAACAAAATACAACAACAGAAACCCTACTTCAGAGAATAAATGTGAACTCTCAGGGATGATGGGCTGGATGAAGCAAAAGCCTTTCTTTCCATCTATAAACTTGGTGATAATCACAGTGAGGGGAAAACCAAAAGCTGTAGGCAATGCTTATGTACTATGTGGCTCATCCATAAAAATGGATTCCTGTGCCAGACACTTTAAGAAATGTGCTTTTTCTTGCTCATATTCTAGACAGATGACACAGAATCGCTTCAGGAAATAAACGTGCAACTTAATTTTGAGGAATCAATTACTTACTCAAAGTGGCAATGTTGCAGAAAAGTTAGAAGACCACTCTCTTTCCCAGAAAAATGTATGTACCTAATATTATTTCATAGTTCAGCAAACTTGAAACTTTTTGATTATTTAGAAAATCCTAAAATCTGCATGGGAATTGATATTTTCATGAACCAATACAACCAATGTAAAAAATATTTGCGTATTTATAGAGCAGTTAGTGAACTACACTCCTGAAAAATGAAATATCCATTAAAGATCTAATATTTGCTGTTCGAGAACCTTACCTTTGTTAAACTGGTAAACCCGTGAAGTGGATGATCTAGCCATAAAAGAAATATAGAAGTTTCATCCATATTAGATGTACATTTGGCAGGGATCTTAGAGGTTATAAAAAGTTATTTCAGCTTTCTCCTTTCTCTGCTTTCTACAGCACAAATTATTTCATTTTAAGGACTTCACCACACAGGATAGAATAATGACATTTCCATGAAAAGATAAATAAAACTCAAATGAATATAAATGTTGCTGCACCACACTTTTATTGTCACAGGCACCAAAATAATAATCTAATAGGTTATATTTAAGAATAGGTGACAACAAACTCTGCTAATTTACAGGAAAAAACAATGCATATTCAGGCAGGGAAAATTAAAATTTAGTGTAAAATCATACTCTAAAAAGAAGTGTTATTGATTCCACCATACATTGTTATGTCAAAATTACCATTACAGAGAATTCTCAAAGACATGTATATTAAACAAACATTTGACCTAGAGTTTTTTAAAAAAAGAAATTCTCTAAGAATTAGCAGGTCTTATTTCTTAGCAGACCAACATAAAGCAATCTTAAAAAAATCATAGAAATTTCATGAGGGAGGCCTACAAGTTTGCCTAATGCAGAAAATGTTCTGTTTTACTGAGGTCTTTGTCAAGTCAAATATTGAATTAATTGACTGAACTCCCAACTGAAAAATTGCATTTCATGAGCATTTTTGGCCCTGTCTTTTAGCTTGAAGTATTAAGTTTGTTTGTTCATTTTTTAAATCCTGACCACAGGTGGTGGGGTTGCACATACATGGAAACAAAACCTTTTATATTTTCATTCCTGATCTCAGAGTCTTGAGAACATTGCGTACAAACTTGTCCTCCACAGAATCATTTACAGAGGGGAAGTTGAATAGCTACTTGCTTCATCATTTCTGGGAATATGCATTCACGTCTAGTGGAGCCAGAAACGCATTTCACTCAGCTACAAGAGAATCAGAAAAGAAACTAGATTCAGAGACCACTGAGTCCACTGCATCTTGTTTTCAAGAGCATTGGTCAGGCCTGTTATTACATTGTCTTCCTTCCCGCCTTATGGAATAATGCTCTATGACCACTCACCCAGTGAACTTCTCAAAATATTACTGAAATGTGTCATTCCCTGCTCCTCACACCCCGTACAAACCTTACTTTAGGCACATTGACAAACCTTGGCCTTTTTTGTTGTGTCAGGTGATAGAATAGACATAAAATATTAATTCATGTACAAGAACTCGGAAAAGCAACGTGTTGTATTTAAAGCTGGTTTTGTAGAGGATATTGTATGACAGCCATGAATTCTCTCTATTGTCTCCAACAAGCATTAGATTAAGTTATTTGGAGTCTGTGTATGCAGACTGCCACAGCTATTGTATCACGAGGAAGAACATCTGAGTGCTAATGGATAACAACACTAGCATTGAAAAAGAGTGAAAAGCACACATAAGGAGCTCCATAAATTTGTTATAAAACCCATTACTAAATGTTATTTAGCATTTGCTCCTGAGGCTTAGTGCTACACTAAATTAATAGTGTTATGGTTTCTATTCAACAGATTGCCTTAAAGTACTGCATAAAAGATTAAAAACCACACTATAGGAACAATGGGAATCACTTTTAATCACATCAAGAAAAACAATCTGTGTTTAATGTCTTTATTTTGTACCTTAAGACCCTACATTACAGCCCAAAGCATAGTCTCAACATCTTGTTAGTTCTTGGGTTATATATGAATAGCTGCACAGATGTCTTTACCTAATAATTGGAGAATAATAAATATGTAAATATTAAGAGAAGTCTGACACAGCATAAAAGTCCACAATGCAAATTACTCTGATCTGTTAAAAACAACTTAATTAGTCATTAACCTCAGTCACGTGGCACTGTGCTCTTTAGGATCACCAAGCAAACTTGCAGGCAAGGACTGTCCCATGGGAGGGGGAAAAGATTTTCTGTCTTGATTTTGTGTCCCTTGCTGGTGGTGTTCATGGTTGTGGGCGTGACTAGAGAACTTGCAAACCTTCTAAAGCTTTGGGAGGGATAAGGAAAGAAGACAGCAACATCCAGGAATTGGACTCTGAAACATTCAGGCCATCTCAGTGAAAACACATCACTACTCCTCCTCGATTCCAGGTTAGTGATACTTTTACTTCTCAAATAGACCTGGCAGAACAGTAAGAGACTGACAGGGAAAGCCTGTTCATTCAGTCCACCTCCCACTGTCTTGCTGCACGCCAGGGCTATGACAGAAGAGTCTTCTCTCTAGAATGCATTCCTTCCAAAACATCTCCCCTGTTGCATTTCCAGCTCCAGAGCTACTTAGCTTAATAAAGAACTATCCCCTGCTCTCTCCAGCATCAGTTTTGGGGTGCTGGTCTATCAACCACTGCTTCCTCCTGACTAAATCATCAGTGGTTTGCAAACCCCACTGAAATTACTGCAAGTGGCCCACAAATAAAGAGTAAAGAATCTGAACTGGAAAGAGCTAAATAAACAAGGACAAAACACAAAGAAACAAACAAAGGAAAAATGTTTTTCGAAAGGAATATGCATTGTAACAAAATTAATATTTTTATAGAGATTTTGTACAAAAATTAAATTAAAATGTATTTGTTTCACAAGTAATTGAAACAGCTATCCATGAGCTAGGATTTCACTGCCAAGCAAGACCGTCACCAGGCACACTGCTGTCACTAAAGGTGGTGGCACCCTGGGCACAAATCTGTCCTTTCCAGTGTTGCTGCTCTTTTGGGGATTTCCTGTGCTGTTTAGACAACATTCTTATCAAGATCTTAAATTAGGGATTATGCCACAGCGCTCGAGAAGTGCTGGCATTGCTATGGCGCAAATAAGCAAACTCTGTTCAGACCTATGGGGATCAAAGAGACACTTCAGGTGTTGTTTAAAAGGTAACCAAAGTATTTAACAACCTTATAAAAAAAAAAAAAAATCTGACGTGCTGCCACAATGTCAAGGATAATTTCTGTGCATAAATCTTATTTCAGCCTAAAAGCCAGACTGAGACTGATATTCACAACTTCCTCTCCTGGACATAAATTGGTTGTGATTCCTTGAGTCACTCTCTGCTTTCCCTGAGCACAGGCATTACAGCAGTCAAACGACTCCAAGCTCAACACAAGTTTGGAACTGGCTACCTCCAACTGCAGTTTTGCAGGATCCCATGACAGCTACTCTCCATTCTGCCTGTGTCCCTCTCCAGCATCTGCTCATACATCAACACATCCACACATATACACTTCATTTTGAAAGTAATTTCTGGTTTTTTCACTTTCAGCTGAGTGATATCTTGCTTTTACACCATGCACCATGGTGCACTGCGTGAGATTCACTTTTAATATCACCTAAAAAATATTTTGGTCTTTTACATTCTAATTATACAGATTCATATCCTCCAGGTATAAACACATTGGTGATCCTGAATAAACGTGAGCTCCTCCAGTAGTAGAAGTTATATAAATTGAGTTAAGGTGCCTTTGAGCTAAGATGTGGGTAATATTGAATGCCCAGTTCCTACTGAGGGGAAATCTTATATGATCTAGCCCATTATATAATATAAATTTAATTCTTGCCCAATTTTTTTCAAACTAGTTCCCAAAGTAATGAAGTTTTCTCTGTACAGTCATTTAATCAGTTCAAATTCTGTTCACCCCCAAGCAGACAGGCACAATCACATACAAGAAAAAGAAATCCCTTTTTCTGATGGTTCTGATGCTTTCATTCTACTCATTGATGGAGTTATTCTGGATAGAGTGTCAGACTTTATCTTAGATGCCACTCCTCTGGAAAATTTCAATTGTAATTTTCTTACTTTATTTAGGAAAAGCTTCTAAAAATGCATCTTATTTAACCTTAACAACAATAAAACTGTTGGAAGCACCTGAAGCCATATTTCAGTCCCCAGAAAGCTAAACAGAAGGACACATTTTGTATGATGGAACAGAATAGCCCAGGTCAGGTAATCTGAGAGCAAATAAAATCCAAGAACCCTGAGGTTATCACTAACCTTCAGATCTTCTTCTTATTTAGACATAAATCTGATTTTAGGGGGAGGGGAAAGCAATTTAGGTCTCGAGAGGCTTACATTTAATTAGTTTTTAATCCATTCCTACAACCAATTCCTCAGAGGATGATTCCATCTTTAAATACATCTAATTGGATGTATTTTAATTGAGAAAGCCTACGACACGCATAATAGAACTACCACGAGTTAAAGTACAGTTTTCTGTTTTAACGTGTTTATATTTAATTTAAAATTCAGTAAACAGGGTTTCACTCAGCTGGAGTAAACAGGTGAAACCCAATTAACTTCAAAGGGACTGTTCCCAGTGTGTAGCATGTGTGAAAGTCGTGGATGATTAGAGTCTAAGGACACCTGCAAAGTATCATTATAATGTCGGTGAAAAGAAAATATTTCACACTCCTTCTGCAACACCTCTGAAAAGTTCAAGTTGATTGTGGGAGGGGAGGGATAATTGCTTTGCTGTTCTTTCATTTGATTGAATCACTAATCTTGAATTAAATTATTAATCTTGAATTAAGATATTAAATTTTGATAAAAATAGATATTTATTTGAGCAACAGAAATAAACTGCTTTGATAAATAGCATCCCCCCATGCTGTTGATTCTATGTGAAAGCATTTCAGAAACACTGGTAGCACTAAATATTGGAAGTGAAACTGAGCTTCTGCAATCTTACACTTTTTTTTTTTGTTCTTTTGACATGGAAGGACATTGCATGCACTCATGTGCATGCCATTTTTGGAATTTTTATGTACCCTTTAACGAGCTTCTCAAATGCAGAAACCTTTTTAGTTGATAAAATGTGCATTGCAGAAGTTTAGTTTCAATATCAAGACTAGCATATTCTGATAGAGTGGAAGCAGAACGGCTGCTTTTCCATCAGAGACACGTAAATATTTTAATTTAATTTCCTGATTATATTTGTTTTTTTGATGACAGACTTTGATTTTTCATTTTTACACAAAATTACATAACCAAGTTTGGAATAAACCTTAATTGCACATCAATATTTTCTGCTGCCAATAAGGTTTGTGAAATTATTGACAAAACTAAGATGCTTTATGACTTTCTGACAAACTGAGACTGTGGACTATGAACACAATGCAACACAAACATGGCAGAGACTCCTGAGCAAGCCTTTATATCTACCCAGCACATCCAAAAGGCAACACAGCTGCCTTAGTACAGTTTTGCTTATTTTCTGTTATGTTCTTCTGCAGTGTGTATAGAAAGGCTCAGGCAACTCTCAAAACGCTAGAAAAGGTACTCAAAGTGTTTCTGATTCCCTTTTATGCAGAGGAAAACACTAAAAGCCTAACATGAATATTAGTAAAGCATGAAGATATCACATCAAAACCCATTGCCAATGCACAGTAATGGTCCCATGGGGAAATTCTTTCCCCAAACTTGCAGCATTAGGATACACCGGCTGCTTTGCCAATCGAGAGCATCTGCCCCAGCTCTGAGCCCAGCCTGAGTGCCCAGAAAGCAGAGTAACCATGACAGCTTTGGGTCAGTGCTGGCTGCTTCAGACCCCAGCCAGGAGTGCCAGCTCTGACAGCAGCCAGGCAAGCAGCTGGAGAGACCATTCCTGTGCACGAGGGGAAGGAACTACTCGAGGAGCAGCAACATGATTATGTATTGTTCAGAAAATAAGTCTCCCACAGAGAAAACTGAAGATTAAGTGGACCTACATAGATGTTTCTAGACTCTTATTACATCTAAAATTAACACAGGTGTTCTTAAATATAAACCACACTCCACAGCACAACATAGCTTCAGATGCTCTAAAGATGCTTTTTCATCAGAAACAGGCAGCTCCAGTTATTACAATGTGACCTTCTGGCTAGCACAAAGGAACAGCAGAGGCAACCCTTACTCATTTCCCTGAAGGAGAATCATGCATTGTAAAAATATCTGTGTCTGAAAAGAAGGGCAGCTGTTATGCACTGGCACTGAGTTCACCTTAAATTCCAAAGTAGTGGGAAAAAGGAGACAAATTCATAAAAGAGAAAAGAATCAAACGGCAATTACTGGCAGCAGCTTTGTGAAGAAGTTTGTTGAACAGAATATCATAATCTAAACTGAACAAGAATTAGGGTGAAAATTGCTCTGATAAGGACATCTGAAACTCATCTAAGTATGCCAACAAAAATGAAATGATAAAAATCAGAAGATTTAGAAAATTTGCACAAACTGCAATAAAATTACAATTGAAATGGTGGATTCTGTTGAAATGGATGTGGTTTTCTTGTCTATGAGTATTCAGGATACCTTTCAGGGGAACTGAAATATTTAAAAAACTTGTCAGTTTTGAGAAGTTAAACAGAGAACAGCTGATTATCTCTGGTTATCCTTTTGCTTCTAAGCACACCTTCATGACATGTCTTATTACATATTCATGACTTAATGCCATAATGTAAAAATGGGTGTAAGTCCGTCGTATTTTTAACACTTGGGAGTCAAATCTCTTCATATTCTTAGTGCACTGTGCAGGCACAAGACCCCTCACACAGGCACAAATATTCCAGACCTGTGTCCAGTGATGCTACACCTTCCTGTTGGAAATACCTAATAAAAGTTTGAACTACACAGAGTAAATCTGGAGAAGTGGTATGACGCACAAGCATATCATTGCCATATTTTTGAATAGTGGCAGCTGGGAACATTTTTCATGACACTTTTCTTCTGCTGAGTATCCTTGAATTCTCTGATTGGATTTGCTAGATTTCTGTAAATGTCACTGAATAAATCAGAGCACCAGACACATTCTGTGAATTTTTGCCACAAAATTAACTGCCAGTAATGAGTAGCAGATCCTGCTTTGTAGCAAAATAGACAGATGGTCAGTTAATATTAGGCCTTGGCAAAAACCTAAAGGGAATATTACTTAATAATAAAATAAATGAACACACCAAATTCAGCCTTAGTTTGAATATGAAAATTAAACTCTATTCATGTTATTCTTGTCCAAATGTCATATTACACCAAAAAAAATTCTCCTGGGAAGAATTCTCGAGAATTAAATTGTTCATATTGCTCCAGGAATTGCAAAGTATTGCTGATAAAAATATGGAAAACCGGGAGATACTTGAAAGAGAGACACCTTTTAAATTTAAAATGTTCTCTAAAAACTTGCTGACTAATTCTACAAACTGTAAAATTAGACTTAATTTCACTTCCAAGAAGGTTTGAGAAAAAAAGAGATCTGATATATTAAATATAACATGGTTGTAAAAACTGAGAACAAAGTGGTGCTTTCATGCTTTCCTAATTCATTATAATGTTGATAAAAAATACTGGGAGATATCCAAATGGCAAGTACTCTGAAAATGAAGTGGTTTTATCTCTTCTCACACTGAAAGAAGGGAGAAGCCTGGAACACGTGGTTTACAGTAGTGACTTGGATAACTGTCCAGCCATATTTACCAGAAACTTTGTGTTTTGCTTTTCTTAATTTGAGGAAAAGCACTCTGGCAAAGAGAATACAGGAGACTGGATTTCTATCTGGATCAATTCACACCAAAAAAAAAGTAAAATCTCTGTCCTTTCCTACTATCAATTAAAACAGGGACTGACAGGCTTTAAGGTGATGAAATTCTTTAACTGTGTACACATTTTCTTAAGATATGACCCCCTTGCTACGTACTTAAATTAAACCAGTGGCTGCTACAGTTGTGTGTTTGTCATAGGATGTTGCCATCAGCCAGATTTGCATATCAAGCAAAAGAGGTGGAGTAGTTTAATCACTTGTTCTGGCATGCAAGAGATTAATATTAATTACAGTCTTCCAAGTATCATCTAGCTTCTCAGCTTTCCTAGTGCTGATTACTTTGTAGCACGTTTGTGCCAGGAGCTTGTTTTACATTTATTTACAGTACATGAAACCCTGGAAACATGTCTTGTGTGCATTGAATCACAAGCCACGTGATCTATGGGATGCATAAAACATAAAGTTGGAACCTATTTACCACTAAATTATGCCCTTTAATATAGTCTCAGTATAGGCATATCTTATTCGAAGTCTCTGCACAGAACAACGTGAAAGTCTAGAATTAACAAGCAGTTAATTAAAGGGCCAAAGTATATCCATCTAAGACACAGAAGACTAAATATCCTAAATTAACCTAGGATTTATAAGCAGTTCTTTGCCATTACCCTTTCAAAGCCTGAAGACACAAGTTAATGCCTGCATCTGCAAATTGGGTAGAGTATACCAATCTCTCTTCCAAAGTGACTGTTCTATCAGGGACGGAGAAAAAAGTAATCAGACAAAACCAGCGCTTTCAGCTTCTCCAAAACCAGTGCACAAACAATATTTTGTCTGTTTAAACAGACGCACCAACAGAATAGTGATTTCAGAGTGGTTTCATTTCAGAGCAGTGGCATTTCTGCAATTCATCTTCTAGGGAGTCAGAAACCATAACAATTAACATGACAAAAGAAAAATGAAGACGTATTCCCAGATTTTGATCCATAGTCTATTCTATCACCAGACAACCAGGAAAAAGCTTGTCTCCTCACCTGCATTTGGACTCATAGACAAATACTTACATCCTGATGGCAAAATTGAAATAATCTATATGCCCTTGCACATGGTGGTGAGTCACTGTTGTAATGTTATAGGAGAGTACTTGTATAGAACAAACTACAGCTTTCAGGCTTAATGGTTTTAGGGAAGACATGAAATTTTGCTCTCCATGAGGAAATCAACCAAGTAAGGATCTCATCAATTTAAACCAAATCAACAAAACCAGTGTGGTATTCTGATATGGAAAAAAAAAATTCTAAAGGAAAACAACATTTTGAAATGGGATAAGAAAATTAGATGCACTAGGGAAATTAGATGCATTAGGGAAAAATTCATGTCAGGATTAGGAGAGAAAGTGAATAAAACTAAGAAATCAAGTTTGTTTTATTCTGAGAAGCATGTGCTATACAAAATATTCATATGTCATAGCTGAAGGAGGGAACTTCTCAGTATCATACAAGTTTAGGCTGCACAGAATTGAATACCCAATCCCAGATAATGAAGGCTTAAAAAATATTTTAGAACAGTTTCTAGCCCTAGATTAAAAAAATCCAGGATACGTAGTAACAAAATCCAATGAGAAAATGGTTCATGCCATAAATAAAAGACTAAAGATGTTGCCCTGCATACAGCTGAAATGTCAGCAGAGAAAAAAAAGAAAAAAACAATATTATAAATGAGGACTATACACCAAATCTGGGGACGTTGATGAGGTATGCAAATCACTTTTTGAGACACTGCAGGGTGAAGAACTTGGACCTTGTGTAATAAAGGAAAATGTTCTCTATTACAGGGTGAATAAGAAGATAGAGGAGGTATTACCAGGTATCATAATTTTAGGTTAGCACAGAGAAGATTGAAGTGACACAGCGAAATTGAAGGGGAAAATGAGATCTCTACCACTGATAGGAAAACTAACAACAAGGTTTAAATTGCAGCACGAAAGGTACAAGACAGGCATCAGGAAAAGCCTTCTCAAAGTACAGAGAGGTAAGGAATGGAATAGATAAAGTTTGTAGAGTTGCTTACACTGAAGGGTTTCTTGGGTAGATTCAGTCATTACTGACAGACATTTGTAGGCACAGTTGATGATGGACTCAAGTGGGATTTCTTGTCACCTTGAAATCTGAGAGCTCTACTTCTGTCTAATTCCCCAGCCATTAACATCAGAATAAATAATTCTACTCTGCAAACTAAGCAGATACTTTAAGTCAATAGTATCAAATTTTAAAAGTCTTGCTGTTCACATGTAAACAAGACTATATATGCATTTGTGTGCATAGATACAAATACATACATTCACCTCCATGGAAATAAGATAGACCCTAAGTAGGGTTATTACAGATAATCTTTGTCAACCTCACTGGTTTCCTGTAAGACTCCAGATAACTTTCCTGAGCCAAAGGGCATATGTTGAGGTGAAGCATTGATAAATTTTCTGTTTTTATTAAATTACAGAATAGACTTATCACAGAAAGTCCTCTTCTTCACTGTTCCCAAATCACCAGTATTGGGAAAAAAACCTGATGAATCATATGTGAAACACTCCCCCAAAAATGTCAACACTTATGTAGATTTTCACATGTTCTTTTCTTCAACAATGCATACAGCAAAAAAATTAAGAATACTCTTACAATTTTAACACATTAGAATGTGCATTTGTTAAGATGGCAAGTTAAAAATGCAGCTTATAAATTATTTAGACTGTTTGGAGCCATAAAAAAATCCATTTGATTAAATTTCTTAATCAATATAAATGAAATAATGCGACTAGCAGCAACACCTGGTTCAATAATGTTTAAAATAGTCTATAAACGACTTGCACTGAGCACATGAACTGCAGTTCTGCCTGTAGCATGAGTTATGGCTACAAGGACAGCACTAAATTCTCTAAGGCATATCTTAATTGTTTGATGTAAAAGGAACGCCAGACATCTATCTTAAATTTATAGGTATGCCAGTCTGGTGTGTCTCCTGACCATGCCAGCTTTGCAAACTCTGTAATCCCACCCTCACTATGAGTTTGTCATCTCTGCCTAGTGTTGCCTTTACAGCTTTGGCAAAGAAGAAGGTGGTGGCTGCATTCATCTGCCGTCACAGAGTCCATCCCTCTCTGAGCAATCACAGCTCCACTGGGAGCAGTGGGTGAGAACTGCAGGGGAGGTTTCTCAAATGCAGTTCTTTCTTACTCTGATCACTGACACTCAGACTCAACAGTTGGCACAAGAGGCTTGGAAAGATATTCTTCCCAAGAGATTTCTTCCTTTCTAGCCAGTGCAAGAAAAACTCAAAAGCATTGAGGTTAGTTGTTCCCATCTTTCTTCACATTAATTTTCATTCCTTGCAGCTGCTTTTCCTGGAGGATAATCCACAGTGATTGTGTATCTACCCCTGTCATACAGACTGACTTCACAAAACAGGCATTCCGTGCTCTACAACAAAAGACAGATTTGAGTTTTCCATGCGCAATCCCTGATGACTGGTATTTAAACAATCAAGATTTAATAAAATAATGTCTCAGACAACTCTTCTTCCTCTAAAACCAGAAGTATAAATATTTGGAAAACTTAGTGGGTGTTCTGAGTGTAGCAGAAGACTGTAGGAAAAAAAAGACTGAGAGAAACTGGCAAAGATGATTAATAAAAGTTTATGAAATAAATAATGCCTAAGGGTTAGCTGCTGCAAAGATAAATTGCCCCCAGAGGAGACAGATTCTAGCTATGGTGAAATGAGCTATCACTTTTGGATAGCTTAATTTATAAAAGAAACAAACTTCTGAGCCTAGAATTATTTATAGAGAGATATTACAAGAAATATGTCTAAGCTGTTAATAATCATGAAAGAGAACAAGGAGGTGTAATGGTCAGTTATCTATCAAGAGATAAAGTGGGATGAAATGGATCTTTCTTTTCAAATCAGAAGATTTTCACACACTACTTACACAAAATGAATTTCAAAGGTTGGAATATTGATTCTCTTAGAATCGGTCAGATTATCACATTCATACCTGATGGCAGAATGTCATTTTTGAAAGAACACTGCAGTATGTAGCAGAACAACATCAATGAGATCTGTGAAAATTACCTGAAAAGCACATTTTCAAAGGCTGTTGATTACAATAAGATATTCTCTTAGTCAAAGTGAAACTTGAAAGCAACATGCTGTGGAACAGGCACGATGCTTTTAATCTATAAAGCATCTCAGTAAAAGGTGTCCTTTGCTCTTTAACATGAAGCAGATCTGCGAGACACAGGGAGGAGACGCAGCGCACTCGGCAAGGCCAAGAACCTCTCACAGACAAAAACACTGCTGGCCTTAATTTCTTTTACATGAGAAACAAAGGCCAGGGAATTCAGACACCTTCTCTGGAGCACTGCACAGCCACCAAAGCCCTTGGCTCTTTCTCCTCAACAAGTTCAAAGTAGAATTTGGTAGTGAGATCACGTTTTCTTTGTATGTGCATATTTCATTTGTTGCACAGATGCCCACGGACAGAGGGTTTGTTAAAAGAACATAATAACCATAATAGGGCAACGCTCCTTTGGGGAATCAGGCCCCTCAAGCAGCAGGGCCAAGGGCTGTCTGGGTGGTGAGAGGAGTCACCATTGCAGTGGTCCAGATGGATCAGGACCACTCCCTGAAACTTCCAGCACATCAGCTCTTCTGGCTGTGTGAGTGTTTTGTCGTGGAGGGTGATCTGATTTAAGATCACAAACCACAGCTCCTACTAAACTCCTCAGGCCATCAGTCACCACAGTTTTCTTCTCTGCTCCTCAACTCCCACTCTTTTGAGAAGGTCGAACTCCCAAGAGAAATGGGAATAAATTTCTTCCAAGAAACCAGACGTTTCCCTCTGCTCTCCCTGTGCCTGGCTGAGGCTGAGCTGGGCAGGGTGGGATGCCCTGGGGCTGTGCAGGGCTGTCACAGCCTGTACTGCCTGGCAGCTGGGGACGCAATCAGCCACGGTGTCTTCTGAAGACACCCTGTGAATAAAAAATGGATTCAGCTCTTTAGTCCGTTGCATTTTGGAGCATTTAATTTCTTAATACATTAAAAATAAAACAATGAGTACCTGACAAGTTATTTTAGCATAATTGCCTAAGGTTATTACCATTCTGTCTGACAAAATTAGGGAAAAGTGTTGCTGAAGGGAAAAAGCAGTCAAATTGCAGGAAGCTAGTGATATCAAGTTAGTTCATGATAAAAATGTTAAACATGAATTATTTTGTAATACCCCTTCCCCAATATTCATAATCAATTTCAAAACACAATGTGCCAGTACCTGTCCATATGAGAACATAAAGATTGGGAACACAATGCAGGAACACAGATGTCGTGGTAGAGGACTCTGCTGACCTTTAAGTAATAAAAGCATAGCCTTTTACTTTAATAGACTCTGGCATTATTATAATTCTGTCCTGGTAAACCACAAAATGTGAGTTATTACACATTTTATCCAGGTCAGCTGTGTTAGGATGAGGATTTTAAAACAACCACAAAGAACTTCAGTAGATTACACAAATCATATGCAGGATTTGATAGGTCTGAACAGCAAAAATAATTATTTTAAAGTCCTTTTAAAGGACTTGTGAATGCAAAGTGTGAATGTAATGATTATATTAAAGTCAAAGAATAGAAAAATATTTGAGGATTATTTTTTGAGCTCCTTGAAGTAAATTTTCTTTTCACTTTGAAAGCAAGATGACTAGATTAAGACACACCACAGATAAAACATTTTGTCAGGCAGGCAGCCTCCAAGCAGTCATCTCTGCATAGCACCCTCTTTCCCTGTGTTAAAAAGCAGCTGCAAATACAGATGTTAAGGGAATCACAGTCACAATCTTCAGCAAATTAATATGCCGTGTGTGATGCATTAAGAAGGCAAAAGTTCAACTCTCAGTCAGATCAAACATTCTTGTTATTTACAGTTCTTGGTGTTACCATTCCCCACACCAAACAGCCCTACTGGAAGTAGCCCTCCCAGTGATTAGAAAATTGAAGTAACTTTTAATCTTGACTCCCACCCCACCAAGGGCTGCACTAATGGCTTGCTTAGATTACTCTGCTGAGCAGCATCACAAGCCAGCACCACCTCTGTCACCTCTTCTGCCACAGAGTGCTGAGAAACACCTTTGGTAACTGATGCAGGAAGGAAGCAGAGAAAAAAAACCCATTCTGACACAGAAAAAAAATCCATCCAGCACATATCTTTTGCTTCTGGAAAGTAAACACCACCATGTTCTCATGGATGAGAGAATCCTTTTAGTGTGAGTGCAGTGAAGCTAAGCGATAAAACAGGATTTGGCACTTTGCTTTCCTGAAAACCCTATATTTCCTACTAAATCAGCACAACCAGTGAATGCACTGGTTACATAGGTGATTAGGAACATCTCAGCCTGGAGTCAGTAAACTCAGTGTGCTACATTAAAGCTGGTGAGGAGCAGGGTTGACATAGGTTGAGCAGCTTGGGTACTACTGCAAATTCTGAATTTTTTGTGATGCAACTAAGTTGTCACCAAGACAATCACCACATACACAGCAAAATAATTCTCTGTTTGCAACAACATCTCCTTCTAGATGAGGAATGGTTTGGTAACTGCTTTTCATCTGTTTGGGCTGGACACCCTTTGATGCAGTACCTAAAACCAGGAGTACTGGAGCAGTTCCACCAGAAAATTGCTGCAAAAGAGATGTTAGTTAAGAACATGTTACGTGTTTCTAATAGAGTTAAAAGCAAGACTCAGTAAAGATTTCGTACCATATCTTAAAAAACAAGACCGTGCAGGAAAACTAGCTGGACAAAAGTGTCGTAAATTATACATTAAACTACCTGTCTGACAAAAAAACCTCAAACCAACAATAAATGATCATTTATGGTAAGTGCTTCCTACTTAAATGTTACCTATTACCTCTGTGATTTTCCAGCCTGAAAATGCATCTTACCTACCTACAGTATTTCAATATCCCTTTCAATAATCTTTTTAAAGTACCAAGAAGGAAACAAAGTGCAGTAAATTTGAATTAATGAGCAGGAGAGTGTAGAATGCCTATCAAGCTGCATAACACTGCCCTTTCAGAAGCAATCCTGCATCACACCATATTGTACACAGCCACAGAAATCTTTGTTGCACATAAGATCTGCATTGCTGTCCACATACATTCTGTCCTTGGAGTATGAGACCCAGTGAAAGAAGAAAAACCTCTGAAAATCTTCAGATTAGAAACACTATACATATAGTCCTAAAATTCATATGTTGCAGACCCATCTTCCTCCTGTCTTTCCACACTGCCAGGATCTGTATGGAAAACTCACCTAATCTTCACACCCAGTAAAGCCATGCTATAGATGTCACATTCATTCAACCCTTCACACTTCAAATGTTTGCCCAGGATATATCCCATGTTTTATTCCTATGATATCCTTTCTTTTTTATTAGGTACATGCAATAGTTCAACTACGTTTTCCAGTATGCAACAGTGAAATCTGTAGAATTAAGCCGCAAAGACCAGACCTTGAATCACATCTCCTGTCTCATTGCTTCCCTCAACATCTCCATCTTTGTCTTCAGACTCTTCACATCACAATTATATTTCATTAAGATCTGAAAAACCCAGTCTGAATTCCAGTATACTCTTGAAGGTAATGTCAGAAGTATGTCAATGTTTTCCCTTTGGAGGAATTCCTCACCAAAATCAATGAAAAGTTATTAGAAAAATTATCCCTCATTAAAAGGCCACTGTAAGGGATCGAAAAATGAAATTACAATAGCAATATTGAAAAACTGACTGTTAGAAAGCTTATTGCACCAGTGTTCAAACACCAACATACAGCTTTATCTCCCCACTCCTTTCTTATCTGTTGTCTCTCATCTTTTACTTCAAATTCTTAGGAACAGAACTTGCATATTAAGTAGAGAATCTGGAAAAGGACACCCACATACACTAGTGTTAAGATATAAGCGTAATCAGCAGATGTTTGGGGAGCATTTTTTTTGATATGAACATGCAAGAGGGTGTCCCAGGCAATCCCCACTTCAGCAAAGCAATTAAGAAGAAACAAAAATCTTCTGGTTCATACTGATCACTGACCCACAACTGGAAAGGAAAAAAGGAGGGTTTGCAACTTATTTTCCTTATCATCAGGAGACACAAAGTAGACACAGAACAGTCCTGCATAAAAAAATTTAAAATTGTACTTATTATGGGACAAGGAATTTGATTACTGACAAAAAAAGAAATTATTCAAGGCAAGCTTCCCCAAATTAAAAATAAATTTTAAAATAAATGAAATAAACTATACAAAGCTTAACAATAAGACTATTTTTTTTTTTTTTTGACATTACAGAAGATGGTAACCATAATGGAAATTTATTTGTAACTTCCAGTTACTTAAACAATTTCTCTTTGATAAAAAAGCCCAACTGTCTTTGCATGAGGCTGTGGTATTTTCACTAAGAAAGTTGGTGTGTTACAGGCAATTATTACTAGAGTGACAAGACTTAATACATATTACAAGTGAATTTCAAACATTGAATGAAATGTCAAGTTTTGATAACTGTCTTCCCAAAAAGAATGTTAATGCCATCACTTCTGGAAAAAATTAAACTGCCTGAAAAATCTTTGGTTTACTTCATTTAGTAGTCTGAGAAATCCATCAGCACAGCATGCCAGCATCATAGAAAATTAATGTACCATATATTAAAGGGAGAGACCACAATATGTTAAAATTTAATTACATAGCCATGTTTCTAGTAAATGCAAACAAAGAACTGTTTTTTATTTTGCACTCACTGACAGGAAAATACTCAGACATGCATGTGAAAGTGCATAACAAAGCAGCAAGCAACTTATGTTTTCTTTAAATTAGCTTATTTTCTCCTCAGCTTTCCTCTCTCTGGCACAGAAGAGTCAAACAGCTAGATGTGAACTCTCCTTTATTCAGCATTTTCCACGGGTTACCTTGGAATGGTCCCCACTTATTGAACTGTCTCTTATGTATGACTTCCACGGCATTTAGTTCCTCTTTAGATTGCAGGCAGCATTTACTGGGATAGAGTTCAGAGCTTTAGAGTTCAATTCAGAGTCCATATGTGCAACTAATCCCTGAATACCTTGAATATGAAAAAAGAATTCATTCTGAAGAAATAATTTTGTATCTCAAAGCTTCCAGTGTATTCTCTCTCTCATTGAAATTATTGAATGTAGCAAGATTAGATTTGTGGAACCGAGAACAAAGAACCGTGGAAAATGAGTTTCTTGGTTTATGTGTTTAACAAATCCAAATGTTTTTTCATACACTGCGGGCCCTCATCATAGAAGAATATTGCACAAAAATGAACCTGAAATGGATTTCTACTCACACTTTGCTGTCAGCCACCTTCCAGCCTGGCTTGGTCTTATTTCTCCATCTCTTCTCCTTTTACTCCCTAAATGGAATATTGAGGAAATTATGGTAATTTAGTACTTCTGAAGCGTCATACAACAGAACTGAGATAAAATTAGGTTTCTATACTCCCTGTTACCAACCACAGGCATTTTTGCAACATCAAACCATAAGAGTTTCAGTATTTAAAAATATTAGTGCTGCAATCATTTGTTTACATGTGGTCTTGCATATTCCAAAATTTTCTGATTGGAAAGAAGAACAATGTTCTCACATTCTTATTTGTTCGTAGGGGTAAGATTAATGCACATAGAAAATCTTTGAACTATGAATAAATGGGTGAGCTCTTCCTAAAGTAGGTTATCACTATGTAATGGCCATGACCTCCAGTTACAAAATGAAACTCTTTCAATAACTGCCATAATGGTGCCTTAAGATGCCTAGAATGATTTTTTTTAGTTGTCTCTTAGAGAAAAAGAATTCAGATGATTTCTTATAAAGAACTTTTCTGTATTCAACACGATGAGAATCCCAAGCTCTGTCAAAAATTACCCTTCATTTCTCCCTATCTTTCATGCAATGTATTTTAAGATTACACTTTCTTTAGCATTACTTGATATAACCAGAAGCCCTTTGGGCTCAATTCCTGACTCCTAACTAGAAATGCAGCATGATAACACTGAATGTATGATTTAAGGATATGTCATTTAGATAAATGTTTTATTAGTAAATAATATTTTTGGCAGCATTAATTTTTTATGCATGATAATTACAGAATTAAGTTTTCCATTGCTGATGCATGTCTCTAAATTAAATTAAAGGGAAGCCTCAAAAAAATGTCAACTGACATCACTTCATTGATTTTGTAGGTTAATGTTCAAATCCAGTACCTAATTATCAGGTCAGCTGGTCTGTTGTCCCTGTTAACAAAACAATAACAATGTTTATAGGGACTGTACAAAAGATAACATGAATTCCTCCTTCACCCTATTGTCTCACCCAAATGATGTTTGGCTCTGCTGAACAGGATGCTTTTTTAAACAATTAGAGGTTAGTTCATTCTATTGAAACTCCAGCCTTTTTAGAAACAACATTAGGTTTTTTTTCTTCAGAAACTTCAATTTAGTAAATAAAATACAATAAATCAACATGATAATATTGACAAAAAGCATTGCTACTGGCAAATTAAGGAAGAAACTACACAGTCTCATTGTTCCACAATTAAACCATTAATAATATTAAAATATTTCTATGCTATATCTGGATTTAATTTTTTTTTCCAATTCTAGGCACCATAGTAAAAAATTAGTAATTTCTAGTGAAAATCCATAATAAAGGGGAAAAAACCCTTGAAGACTGAACTTCAGTGCTATTAAAATAATTTTAATTTAGAAATGTGTCTCTGCCAAGAGCTTCATCTTTCAGAAACATGCATTAGTATTTCAGTTGCTTTAGCTTACTTGTGCTCTACATGAAAATACAATGTCAGAAGAGCAGAAGAGTCAAGGTTTTCCCATTTTTGTTTTAAAATTATAATCAAAATAAATTATTTTAAATTATACTTTAAGAGCTGCACCAATGGCTTTTATACTTTAATGAGCATCAGGCTTTTGTTTGTAACATATCAGGTCTAGGGGAGATCATAAAAGGGATTGAAAATTTTAGTTACAGCAAGATATGTTGTTTAGCCAAAAATATATTATGCTGCAGTAATATAAAAAGTGACATAGAAGACATTTACATAACTCTTCAAAAGTCCTGGAGCTCATCTTTGCACCTACCTTTCTAAGGGAAGGTCCTATGACTGAAAAATTTCAAATTAAAGTGTAAACTTCTGTTTCCTGTTAGAATCTTTTTCAGCTTGATTTTTAGTTTTAAAGGATTAAAAAGCCACATTTTAAAATCCCAGATAAGGCCTCTTATGTCCGCTTTGTATTTTGCTCAAGAAAAACTCTGCTGATCTTATTCTGTTGCAGCTTTTAATCTGTTTGCATATTTCTTCCTTTTAATTGTAAAAATGTGTCACATCTTTAGAGAATGTTCTAATCTACATTACTTACTCATTCCAAAGTATCTATGCATTTCATTTTCTGGAGCAAATACAAAATAAAATAAACAGCACTGGCAATTTCTAAAGGGAAACGATGAACCATGTGATAATTATCCTTCACCAAAATTTCTGCATTGACATTCAAAAATGAAGTTTCAAATGCTAACTATTCTATAATAAAAATCAAATGTATGTGGGGACACTGGGAAAACCTATACCTCTTGGGTCACTGGGAAAACCTATACCTCTTGGTTACCTATTGTACATAAAATTATACACAAATAATGTCATACCTATGGGATATTCCATGCCTTTACCCTAAATTAGGTCACATGAAACACACAAAAGCTATTTATACAATAAATGCAGAGCTAGAGCTTACTTTCCTCTAGGCATAATACAAGGTGCCTATAAACTTGCTTTTCTGGTCAATCTAATAAAGTTAAAGGTCATTTGATAGTGCAGTCCTTTGCCTCAGTTATGGTCTTCTGTCACTGGGAGGGTCAATGGTGCATAGACATGAGGAGCTGAAATATTTCACATTGACTCAAAAGAGCTGTAGGTTTAGAAGAACCTTCTTCAAATTAAAATTTAAATGACTTTCCATTGGTACTAACTTCATCAGAAAAGAAAGGAAACAGGAGGGTCGTAAAAAGTCTATAGAACAACACAATTTTTACATATACCTTTTAAATGCCTTCTCCTTGTTGCATAAAGCTTAATAACATCCAAGTTACAGTAATTACATGGTCCTTCCCTTAGGTATGATGTTGCTCCAACATATTTAATTTAATTTGAATAGAACAAATTGGTTTTGTTAGAAATAACAAAGACCATGGTGGATCGTTTCCGTGTTTATCTGGTTGAGTGCTCTGGCATGATGAATAGCACATAATTCCTGATTCAAGCATAAACAACTCCAGCCTTTGTGACCAAGCAAAATTTAGAAGGAGTGGTTACTTGATCATCTCGAATACGCTGGGCATGAGTCTTCTTGGGAAGACACACTGAAAAAGAAATTCTAGACAGAGCAGAACCATCCCGAGACTGATATTAAATACGGTCATAAGATTGTCAAAAACTTTATCAATATTAATAACAGAGCAGCAGAACACTCCAAGAACCAGCCAAGCTTTTGCATTTTACACATGCCCCCGCACGGCTGAAGTATATCACAACTAGACTGAAAAAGGACATCTATTAGAGAACTAAAAAGTCCATATACTGTGTAGCAGGTAATCCTACATTTAATGAAAAATATCATAAATGAAACCAGAAGCAAAAAAAATACCATTAGCATGGCATAAAGGTCTAATTTAGATATTTTAAAAAATCACATTACACAAAAACACCCCAAAAATTAAGCAATAAGAAGAAGCAATCTGACACAAAAAAAGAAACCAGTCTCAAGGAACACACCAAGAAATTTGAATTCTGCAAAATGCAAGGAATTATTTCAATATCAACTTTTTGTGTCACTAACAACAGAATTGCACATAACTTTCCTGGTCATATTTTGAGAGATGGCACAACACAAAAAAGTTCTACTTCCTGCAATTTTACTTCTCATCCACATCATCAGTTGTAGCAGCAGGTGGTCAAACAACTGCAACACACTAATACCAGATTCCCTAATGTGGCTTACTGGAGATCACCAATGATACTAGTTTTTTCCTGGTGGCATAAAGGTAGCACAAAAATGGAAAAAACCTGCTCTACATGGAAGGCAACATTTTGAGGCTGAGAGAAAATACCATATGGAAAATTGTTTTCTTCTGCATCATCATTAAACAATTTCTAAATGATGTTGAAAGCTTCTTATGACTCAGAGATTATTTTTGTAGGCATTCACATACATAGAGGCACTCCTACATTCTCCATGAAATTGCTAATCAGCTATTTATTTTAATTATTAATCACATATTTAGCTAAATTGCTGGTACACATTGCTTTCTGGAGACACCAGCACAAATTTTAACATAAAAATTCCACAAAACATTTATTGGAAGAGTTTTTTTCACCTTGTACAAAATGCACCTTGTATCTGTACTGCAATCACTAGGTCCATATGAGATTTTTCATCCAGGTTACATTATCATTTAACATCAGAGCATGAAATTTTAATAGCTGTTCATCAATTTTCTGAATGCTTCCCTCAATCTCTTTTGTTTAACTAGAGGAGGTAAATCTGTATTTAACTTTTTATTTGACCATTAAATTTTTTTAAGTTTTCGGTGGGAAAACAGAAAAATATCAGGTTAGCCTTATTCTACATTTCCCCTGAAATAATCAAAATAAAGGTTTAGGGCTTGTGTAGACACCTGAAGAAAACAGACATATTTTTAAGAGTGTTTAGATCACAGAAGTTCCTATTTTACTCTGCTGTGAAAAATGTTTTTTAAAATTTTGATCATTCAAATCCAATATCTAGAGACAATAGAAATACAAAGTTCAATGAAGTTCTACTTGTAGGCTTTTTCACATGCTAGGTAGAATACAAATACAAAGAAAATTAAATAAAGCACTATGTTTCATGAAATAGTGTGTGTAGCTACAAAGGATTATAATCTAAATAGATTATTTTTTGTTCTTGAATTAGTTGAAAAATGCGGTGGCACATGGCAGCCACAAAGGAATAATGAACCTTCACAAAATGGTGCTTCATTCA
This sequence comes from Edolisoma coerulescens, assembly GCA_013397115.1. Taxonomy (NCBI): domain Eukaryota; kingdom Metazoa; phylum Chordata; class Aves; order Passeriformes; family Campephagidae; genus Edolisoma; species Edolisoma coerulescens. Next base: position 2,050,711 of record VWZW01006255.1, read on the forward strand.
GGGAAAGAAGGTTTTGCGGTCATAAAAACAGTAATTTATTCTGAGCCAGAACTAATTTTCTTCTTGGTTGTTGCCTTCCCTCTTTTTTCTTTTAACTTTGCCATTAGAAATGGCAAATGTTTTTCAAGTTCAATGTCACCATTAGAGGATATTCAAGTTCATATAAGTCTTCTATACTTCAGATTAGATTTATTGTCTTCTTTTTTATGCTTCTGTGAATATAAAATGTGTTCTAACTCAAAAAAAACCCAAAAAACCAAAAAAAGCATTCATAACCTAAATAATAGCATAACCAGGAAACATGTGACTCGGTTTATTTATCATAAAAAATTCTTAGAAACATTGTTTTCAATTGAGTGAATTCATTATAATCTGTAACAGATATTTATAGTTGATCATATTGCAGGTGATATCTTGGGGTAATCTTACTTTATTTATATATTAATAGATTTTAGGATGGTTGTTACTTCAACCAAATCTTCTGTCATTGAGTGTAAAATGCTGGACAGTGTCATTAGCACAATTAATTAAGCAGCTAATGCATTGTGAGGAGGATATTCAATTATGCCCCACTGGAATTGCATACCATGAGTGTCATAACCAGGTCAGTTTGAAATGCTTGTATCTATCATTACAACATCATTCAGTGCAACAGAGAGACTGAACCAAATCATCCAGTGACTATTCAGCCACTAATTCCTTATTTCAGCCTTGTCTGACATATATATGAATATTATTTCTCAATTTCCTCCTGGAACATGCATCCCATGTGAACATTAAAAGCAGACAAGGTACAATGGTTGGCTTGCAATAAAAAATGTGACTACATTTGAATGCAATTTTACGAAGAAAGTCCTATTACATAGACCTGCCTAAAGGTAGAAAACTTTAGCCAATATTTTATATCAGTTTAAAGGCAAGCAGGTTAGCTGCATGTGTTCATCAAAACTGCTTTAAGACAGGATATTATTGCTCTATACTATTACATAAATCTATGAGACTTGAAATGATTATTTCACACCTTTTCCAGAAATTATTAGAAACCACAAGAAGCCAGAAATCACAGAATTTTTAAAGAGCATGTAGATCAAAGTGGTTGAAGACATGAAAAGATTTATATATGTGTTGACTGGAAGAAATGTAGGTTGCAATCACCAAAGTAAATATTTCTGAACAACAATCAGGAAACTGATTTAGCAATAACATTTAAGCTTTTACAGATTATGCTGAGTTACAAAAATGATTTCTGCTTTGTGTGTTACCTTCCAAGTCTGCCTGAGTAGAAGTGGTGGTTACAAGTTTTCTGGTGTGAACTTCTTCCACCCCAAATGTTTTGCCAGTAGAAGCTGATATAATTTGTCATAAATGGCAGGCTGCAAGAAATTCTTCGGTGTGTTTATTTCAATAATTGACTGCTAACCATCCCTACTACCCCCAATAAACACTCATTACCTGATTTATGGCTATATTTTAAGATTTCCTGATTAAAATTTTCAAACCAGTTTAGGACAGACAAAAAAATTCTAATATCTAAAATAAAAAATTAAAAATATAAAGCCCTACCTCAGAGACAAATAATCTTATCTTTCTATTGTTTATTTAATCCACCATTTATCTCAATTAAGACAAAGTGGGTACCTGCAGCTGTGTGAGTGGAAGAACTGCGCAATGATATCTTTGCATTCTGCTGCTACCAAACTTTAGAGAGTAACGTGTAACACCTTGAGGTGCTTAGTTTAATGTCAGCGAAAAAGGAAGCACTTGAGTTCAGTCAATTCAAAACTGATTTTTAATTATTTCCTTCAATAAAACGCTTTGTATTTCAACTAAATAGTGCTCTAAACTATTCAGTGGCAACTTTGCAATGTCTGACTCTTTTTTGGAGCTCTTCAAATGCAAAATGGCCTAACCAGATATTTAGCTGTCAGGAACACATGACATTTTCCAGTTAACATGCTTCCTAATCTCTAATTCTGGTTATACAGCAGTCACTCCTAAATTCAATAGCGATTAAATCTGCCCCTAATTTAAGAAACAGAAGTGTGTATTGTTACCATCTTACCATGTGCTGATTTCAGTAGGTGCAAAGACGTGGCACTATTTCTTAATTTGCCCAGCTTTTTCTAGAATACTGCCACACAAAGATTTGTTTTTACTTTTTCTCTTACATTTCAATATTATGAAATATTGAGATTACCTGGTGTGCTGAATCTGAATTTAGTCTTGCAAAAAGTACAGTGAAATTATACCAGAATTCCAGTGACCTGTATATTGATCAGCCCCCTCTGGACTCAGTATGCAGATCAGCATACCATGTGCTTGAGTCTGTTACAATTGGAATTACTAGGAGATTCTTAATTAAAATGTGATCTCATGATTCCTATGGTTGCTATGGCAACTCAAACAAAATAATCTGAGTGATGCTACTTCAGCACTCTTTGTTGTTTTTCATGTAGGGTTATGATTGCAATCACTATATTAACAACTGTGCTTACTTCATTAGCATAATTTATTTCTTGGGAATACAGCCTTAGGGATACATTTTAGGCTGCTTACGCCCCAAGCAGACAGAATTCATTAAATCCAGTCACTAATGTCAAATATGTTCATGCCATATAACTGACCTCAAGATACTGAATCTGCTGGGGTTCTGATGACAGAAGAGCATATTTTCAATATAATTCTGATATTCTACCTCCTCCTGCATATTTGAAAAGAACTGAGTATCATGGCAAGCATCTTATATAAAAGTTATGGTAAAAATTAATGGCAATTGCAATTTTTAAAAAATAAAGCACATAAACATTAGATTCATGATTTTGTGTTTTATCATGCCACTCCATTGTGTTTGTGACACTGGGTGACAATTTGACAGTTCACTTCTACACAAGTGACTTAAAAATAGAGATGAAGCTGTACAGATATCACAGAATTTGACTTCATCCTTTATCCAGCAAGAAATTAAATGGCAGCTTCTGTGAATAGTAAAGAGATGTCCATGACATGAAACTCAGTGGTGGAGGAGCAGTGTAAATGAAAATCATTGCTTTATAGTTAAGTTACATAATTAGCAGCTCACAGCAGTACAGATTAACATGAAGGATGAAGCTGCACCATAACATCCACAATTAAAGCCCGAGCTGTTCATGGCATAGTGTCTAAAATTTGCACATATTTACTGTCACAATTTTTGTTTACTTAAATAATTTGAAGACACGTTTGTGCAGTAAATTAACACTTATCACCACATACTGTTTATTCAGTATATTTAATTAAACATTTATGTCATTCAAATATCAATCAAATCAATAACTATTTGCTCTGAGCTTCAAATTATTTTGCACAAGCAAATCTGCAAAAATTCCTTTGAGAAAAATGCAAGTTCTCCAGAAACGAGAAGCAAAGAATGAAATTTAATGTCTTCTTCTATTTTACGGGCAAGTAGAAGCTTTAACTAAGCTGCAGAAAGGACTATGATTTTGCCAAGCGTATAGACAATGTTGTAAAAATCATGATTTGAAAATTTAATTGAGCCTGCACAGATTCAGAATGCGGGTTTTACGCAAATACAGCTATAGTATTTCAAGTCAAGAACAAAGATAATTTAGTGTCCCATTTTTGCTGACTTTTGTTATCCACATGCTGTGGTCAGGTAAGCTTAGAAATTCCAGTTGGGTTGTTCACTTCCTGTCAAACATCATAGGAACTAATGTTATGCATACCACTTTTTACTGTTTTATTTACAGGTCATTTGCTTGCTTGTTCTTGTGACACCTTGGGGTTGGTGGCAGTCTGCCCTTCACTTGAACTGATCCAATGTTTATTAACAGCAGCCTGAACCCAGGAGGTCAGGGGTGAGTGGGACTTGAAGATTCACATCTTTTTCAGAAGTAAGCAGTATATTGCAAACAGCATATCAAACATGTAACAAATCCTCATATTGAGACTTCAGCAAGAAAAACTACATTTAATGGAATATTTTCCAGAGCAGAATCAAAATGTAGCTCCTGGCAAACAATATTTAGAAAAAAAAAAAAAAGAGAGCATTTTTCTGAATGTCATCATACATATTTTTAGACGTCTGTTAGTACCAATTAAATGAAATTACAAGTTATTAAGTCAAATGAGATTTTCCTGCTATTCCATTTATTTGCAATGTTATCTCCTCCATTACTTGATTCAATGACAGTCAGTCCAAACTATATTTAAAACAGAAGCAAATGGCTCTTCTCTTGCTGTGTTTCTGAATTAAGTTTGGAGTATGCACATCCCATGTTTTGAAAAATCATTCACACAGAAATGTCACATTAACACAAATAATACCATAATTGAGATGTCATCACCTCTTCCCACTGACACAAAAGACAAGTACCATGCAGCAATTTTTTTTTCAGTAGGAATTACACTCACCAGCTCGAAATAGCTAATTTAGACAGTTCAGGAATTAAAACAGCCTATTTGCTTTTTTAGTTTAACTAATGCATTAGATTTTAGATTTCCATGTTGTTGTATTGAAAATACTCAAGCAGACCAAAATGCAAACAGTGTGCCTCCGAAAACACATTATTTTAGTTTCCAAGAACTTTCAAGAAAAGTGTATTTTGAAAATGGTTCCTTCTCTTTTGTTTAAACCACTGTTTTATGATTATTTACATCCACCAAAACACGGATAGTTGACAAAAATACAGATAAAGGAATTACTACGCATAGGATTCCTATGCGCCTGTGCAATCCATCAAGATCTGACCGCTATGTCAAATCCTTTAACCTCTTCTAGTGCTGGAGGAAAGGACAGGATAGCCAAGGAAGAAACAAAATGGATGCTACTCAGCGTGGTCTGCACAGCTCATAAATTGGGATTTCTGAAGAAACTATTCCACTGTGTCTATAGAAAGAGGACAAAAAGAACTAAATAGAAAAATTCTAACCTTGAAAAACTGGGCTCTAATAGAAGGTACAGACTTGTATCTAAGGGTGGAGGAAAATAAACTATGAAGTTTTGTGTCACATAAGATTGAAATTGGAAATTATAAGTATGAAATTAAAATGAGTAGATTTTGCTTTGGTAGGAAAGAAAAGAAGCAGACAGTCAAAAAAGACCAGTTACTGGAAATTAGACCTACTTCTCCAGTGCTGATTTTGGACATCCAACATGCATCTCCAAAGAAATGCAAACAGAAGTCAATTCATGCTCTTCTGAGATAAAAGGGAGCTTTGCCAATGAGATGAAGTCCACAGCCAGTAGAAAAATCAAATATTTACAAAGAAAGGCTTAAACTCTTCTGCCAGAGCCAGCTTCAGTAAGAGTAACTTAATTGATGATAATAGTGCTTTAGCTGACAACTCAGCAAACTCTAAGACATGAAACTGTATCATCTGTGTGTGTATGAGGATTTCAACATTTTCGTTCTATCCCATTCAGCTGCTCACATTTTTGCTCTGAATATTACTTTCTTAATCTCTTTAAATCTGTGACTTCTTTTCTGCATAATAAATTAAAAGCCAATTGTAATGTGATAAGACCTTTTTCTTTGACAAAAAGAAACTTAGGAATCTCCCAATATTAGGTAAAACCTTTGGTTCCTTAAAATTGCTGTAGACAAATTGCCTACTGCAGAAAAAAATTGCCTGCTGCCCACCAGGCTTCTCATTCTGAATGTATTTTAAATTCTCACAGACAGGTGACTTCATCAATGTCACTATAAGAATTCTGCTCAGTCTCATTAATAAAAATGAAAGGGAAAAAACCAATAGTGTCTCCATACTTTCTTAAGTCAATGATTTTTAGAAGCTATTAACAAGTCTCCAGGCTTACTTTTTCACCCTCTTTCTGATAAATAGCTTAAAAGTATTCAAGGAAAAGTGTCCAAATAACCTAAAGTTAAGTTTGGATATACTTGGACGTTGAATGAGCTGGCACAAAACAAACTACATTGAGTGCTGGTTTGGGTTTGTTTTTCAGTGGGAGCAGCACTTAGGATCAAGCCATGTGAGCAGGCAGAACCAGGTATTTTGGCTTCTGAGAGGGCAGAAAATGTCCTCTGATGGACATCTGAGTTATGTTTGAGCTGGAGACAAATAGATGTTCCAAATCAGTGCTTAGCTGATTTATCAGACAATATAAAGTTATCATTTTCACCATGTCTAATACGGTGCTGTGTCAGTATTCTAAAGTCAGGGGAGTTCTTATCTTTTAAAACTTCTATTTCTTTATTGGGAGTAGTTTTAGAAGCATTTTCTAAAGCAGCAACCCTGTTTGTCAGTGCTGACCTCAACACATGAACAAAGAAACAACCCAACATTACTGGAACCATGACTGAATATTTCTAACGACTCAGAAAAACAGAATGTAAATTAGAATTGAAAAGATGCAGGAATAGTTTATACAAGAGAACAGTCTAAACATTCTTATAAGTTTTAAGAAACTCCTAATGTAGCTGTCCTAAAAGCCTGGCTCGTTCTCATACACCACGGGTCGCAAGGATTTAAGAACTTTCTTCTTTCTGCTTGTGAAAATCTCTGCATAAATGTGATAAAACACAACTCTGCAATAAAACACTGCATTATGGCAGAGCCCTGTTTCAGCACCTACTCACTAATAAACAACTGCCTTAGAAATTAGGTAACTTGATGCTTTTTATTGCCTCCACTTTGCCTTTTTTGGGGGTAGTAAATATAGGAAATTTAATTCCCTATACAGAATTGTTAAGTGCGCTGTAATTTGTTAAAATCCTGCTCCCTTGATCATCCCAACATATGCATAATTCACTCTCCAGTTCTTGCTTTGAGTTCAGAGTTCAAACCTAGTTACAATGAAGAATTTCAATCAGAAGTTTATTCCTCTAAAAAGTAATTTAACTTCTGTTTAATCGAGGGTGTAGAGTAGACATCATCAAATTCATTTTGTTAAGAGCAGAATACAAGGAATTAGCTTGATTTGACAAGCTAATAGTTTTCTCAGAAACATATACAGCTGCTCTTAACACCCTTTTGTCACTAGTATTTTATATGAATCTCCTTAGGTGAGAAAGAGGCTGTCTGAATATTTCAAACTAGATATGGCATATGATTTTCTTCTGTAAACTCAGTGGGTCCATTTCTGTAAAGGCTGTCACATGTCCAGTTCACCATGATAATTAGGTTGACAGAAATAGTTCCTTCAACATTTGAGCCTGTTTTAAAAGGAGCTATAATATTAACAAATGAGTCCCGCCATGCTTTATACAATTCTCAAGCTATTTTAGTCTGCACGTCTAACGCAGAGGTGATGTATCCCTGAAGCAGGCTTGCAAAGTGTAAGGCAGCGCATGTCACAGGAAGAGAAATAAGCAAAGAATTCATTCTACACCACAGACAGTGGCACTGTTGGCACAGCTGATGGTTCAAAAGTACATTTTTCTTGCTACTATTTCATGTTTGCTGGAATGTTTATGATTCTGTGTGGTTCTGTAGTGATAGAAAAATTTTACAGGTATCTTGCAACTTCCTAGGAAGGGGTATTAATCCAGCTGTGTGCTCCTTGCTCCTTTCAAAAGACCTTTAAACTAATATTAATATTGCAACAACAGAGGGGCAGAATCTCCCTCTCTGCATACACCTACCTTGCCTCACATAAGGCCCTCTTTTGTCATGGTTACTGCACTCTCAGAAATTAATAACCAAGAACTTTGGAAATGGCAAACTCAGGTTCCTATTTCATGGCTGCTTATAATCCAGCGCAGAAAACTGATGCAAAACTTACTCTTATTTCTATTCTGGGCTGACTGGGCACTCCCAGTGCAGCAGTTTCAACCTGTAAATAAGAATTAAGGATTCACTGCAACAGAAAGGGAGTATGGGGGAGTTGTGATCCTGAAGTGATCTGCCTGAGGCATTCATCTGTGGTTGGAAGGGGAGTGGGGACCCTTCTCCAATGTCCTCAAGAGTAGATGAGTCTGCATCCCTTCACAATAAATAAAACAATGCTAAGAATGTGTAGCACTTCCTCCACAGAAATAAAATTCATAGTCCACAGTTCCTACCCCCACTCCACACTTGAATTTTGCTATATTATTTCAATTTATAGATTCTCTGCTGTAAACTGAATGCTGTTACAGAAAAGAAAATATCAACCACACATTCATACAGAGCTGCTGAAATTTCTCAGCTGATAGATGCTTTTAAATATACTCTCATTTCCATATAACTCCGAAATGGAAAAATCCTCAAAATTAATAATTCATTTTAGAATGACATCAGCTTGTTTGTAAAATACGAATTTTCTCCTGCCTAAACCCAGTGACTCCTAGGGAGCGTTATGCACTTTTGGATTAATGGCAATTCTTTACCTCTTCCTGACTCTGTCTTGACATTTTTCCCTTTGTCCTGGAGCTGTACCTGCCTGTCAAAGTACTGAGCTTCAGCTTCTAACACCACCTCCTGCTTCTTTGATTTATGCTATTTTCTTCTCTTATAGTTGGTAATAAATCTTTGCAAAGAACAGTACTCTAGCCACTGACCAAAATTGCCACCTTCTTCATAATTACATTTATTCAGTTTCTAAGACAAGATCTGGGACACAAAACAAAGGATAAAGGGACCTTTAAGCAAAACACTAAGACAAGTCTTCCCTTAAATAATTCCAGTATTTATGTCAGGTAGTTGAGGGCAATAAAAAGAATGAATCCTAAATTATCACAACTTGTTCATGCTGTGCCTTAGCTGGAACAACTGCCAACTCTCCACCCCAAATCACAGACTATTATTTAAAAGTGACACTACTTCCCAGGTGAACCAAAAGTTGAAAAATCAGGAAATGAACTGCATTTCGTCATAGGCCAAATCCTGGAAAAGACAGGAGGGATACCTAGGGGAGAGCAGTCACAGTTTGAGGTTTTGAAATCTCTGGGCATTTTCCCCTTTTCTTCCAACATTAGAGTGCAAGTTAGGAGAGGATTGACAAGAAATAAATAACTTCTGGATTACTTTTGGGTTTAATTCAATTGATATTCTGCAACATAATAATCCCACTTTCAAAGGGCACTCTCTTAATCATTTTTGTTTCTTTCAATACAATTAATCCAGCATCATTGCAGTGCGTAAGCTGGAAACACCGGGGTGTTTCTAAAATGCAGTGCACTGCCAGGTGGATGTGCTGGAACATTCTCATTACTCAAGGGTAGCAAAACACTTTATTCTGGCTAATTACAAGTGTGCAGAGGCAGGCTATAACGTTTCCAAGCCTACATAATACAGTATTATTTCACGCAGGATGGTCATGTTTGAACATAACGTGCCTGCGTGCAGCACATGATGCCATTGTGTCACACAGACATTCTCTCAGATCTGCTTTATGGATTTTCACTGTTTCTCTACTGCTGTAATACAGTTTTTTAGACCCTTGCCAAACATTTTCCTGCAACGTGTTGAGAAGTGTTTGGTGTAATATTGCAGTTTCAGAGAGAGCAGCAGATGAGACAAAACCCTGGGGATAATCCAGCATGGCTCTCCATAGGTTTGGATTGTAAAGTTAAAGTTCTTGCTATTTTTATGATAGTAATATTTCTCATTAAGTAGCCAGCCAGTGTATGAAATCACTGCAGAAGTGTATTTGTTGTGTGCCATTCTACTACTTAAAAATTCCTGATTATCTAGGAAAGAGCTACTGCTATTGGCTACAAAATATATGGCTTGCTGCAGAGGCCTGTACAAGCAGTAAACAGTTGAGGGTTATACAAAACTTGCAAATAAAAAGAACAAATAGTACTGTTTTGAGAGACAACAGAAATAGTTTAGTAAAGAACTCTATCACTTTCGTCTGACAGATGCTTATTTCGGGATCTGGTACTGCACATATCTTCCTGTGAGTGGAGGCTAAACTTCTTTCTCCCCTTCAGGACACTATTTTAAATAGGCAGTTTAATTACTGCCTGCATTCACTAGTTTTCTGCAGAGTAGATGCACTCTGCAGTTGGTTTAGGAATACTGAGCCTTTGGCAAAGAGCAAGCATACAATTATTTTTGGAATCTTGCCCCTGGAAAGTATTTCTAGATACCTGAAGCAGACAACTGACAGCTTTATCAAAAGTTGGGAATTTGCCAGGATCTAAGTATTGGAATTACTGAGCTTGTCCCTAAAATGCATGGCCTTTCTGATGGGTAGATAAAAAATGGGAGCACAGAAATTAAGCCAGGCACTCATTTCTTTTGAAGGTATATTCTTCAATAAATGTCAATATATAGAGGACACCTTTCAGGAAGCTACTAAGATGTGCTTTGCATCCACTGATGGCTTTCTTCTCTTGTTAAGTTCTTCATCACCAAAAGGAAATATTTTTGCATTCATTGCTTGCTAGAACTGCAGAAAGAGTGAATTCCTAAAATTTAGCCCTGAACTCGCTCATGAGCCGAGCCTGTACCCACCTCAGCTCCCCACTCAGCAGTGCAGAGGTAACTTGGAAGGCCTACACTGGGAAGTGTCAACAGCTCAGTGACCCACGGCCACCTCCACCAAGTTCACCACCTGGGTGGAGTTCATGGCTGTAAAATCTTAGCCACAGTCATGCTGATAGGGCTCATCAGCTCCAATGAGCACCACAGCACAGCAAATATTCAGCATCTGTACCCAAATGGCTTAACCTGGACTCCACTGAGGCTGTCCCCAAGTCACTTTCCCAGCTAGCAGGTACCAGGTCAATCCCTCATAAGGTTTCTTCACATCCACTCAGTACATTCATGAGATACCCCCCCCATTCTGCATTCCCTGTTCATCAGGCTGGTTTCTGGTTTTCTAACACCAATTCCAGAATCCAGCAGATGCTGTGAATTAAACCAATAATGATGACAGCAAGAAGTTTCTCACATCAGCTTGTGATCCCTGGTTGGAATCTCCATTGTTATCAAAAGCTTGCTTTACTTAAATATAATATTTTGAAAAAGTTTATTAAGAAAAAAAGTATGTTCATAATACAATCACTTAATTGCAAGTGGATCCAGAGTGTCAAAAAACATGGTAGAGCACCACAGAACTCTTACATGTCATCAGAACAAAAGCAGACTGAGGGTCACAGTCATTTACCACATTATCTTGCCTAGCAAAAATTGTAGGATGAAGTGCAAGTGTTGAAAATGCTCAGCGTTCATCTATCAAGAAATGCCACTATAAATATTATAATTTGTTGTGCTTATTAGATTGACAAACACATCTGTTCTGTTGGCATTTAGAATTGGATAAAGGCTGAGACATGAAAAAAATTACTTCCAGCAGCACTCAGATAAATGTTACTTCCCAATGCCCATGTGCCCATGCTGTGCTGACCGTCACATTGCTTTCCCCCAGGAACAGCTTTATGTAATCCTTTAAATAGGAGTACAAGACAGATAGATATATACATATGTGTGTGTGTGTGTGCCCGTATGGATACCCACAAACTACTTCAGCTAGGAAGATTTAATGTAGCAACAAATGAAAGTTAGTGTCAAGATAAAATACAGCTCCAGAAATATTTGTTCAATTTTTAATACTGCTCCAATAACTACTGTAGGATATTAAAGACGAAAAAAAATAGGAGTCCTTCTTTAATGTGACAAAGTGTCCCAACTATCAGCTTGCAGTGAGGACCTCGACAGGGATTTAGCAGTGACTTGGCCAATTCTGAGCTTACATTAACCAAGATTTTTGGAACTTAGAATAACATTTTAAGCTGACAGTGGAAAGTTTAAGACACCCTCAGAAAATCTTACATTTAATAATAAGTGACAGAAGGAAATTGCGCGGTACCTTCTCCTTACTGAAAAGGCAAGCAGTGACATAACAAATAAAAGATGACAAAACACACATCTGAGTTATTGGCATTATGCTTATCATATAGCTTATTTCTAGAAATAAAAATAACTAGGAGGTTAGAATTTACACAAATAATGAGAAAATGCTATGACAAAAAAAAAATCCTGATTCTTACATCAGGATGGAACTTCCGCAAAAGAAGGCTATTGATTTCGCAGGCATTGCTCTAGTTTTGGTGTGAGTTAACTTAGATTAAAAAAAAATAGTAATTACAATAACGTATAATAGCAGTGATTCATCTACTCTTACACTCCCTGGCAGGCAATATTTCTTTAGTTTGGTATAAAACTTTTCTACTGCTTTGTCTTTGCACCTTTTTCTATCTTGTTCTTCTGTGCAAGCTTTAAGTAGGCTTTTCTCTTGACACTGTATTCCCCTTAAAACTGTAATGTTTTTGTGTAACCCAGATCAAGGAGGGTGAGGTTTTTCCTTGTTTGTGCCACTCAGTGTGCTGCAGCTCCTTGCTGTTCTTGTCTGGGAGGAAAATCCAGCGCAGTGCTGTAGCAGTGCTTTATAGAATCATCAGTTAGGTCGGAAAAGACCCTTAAGACCAATTCCAGTTGTTCATTGAACACTGCCAGTTCCACCACTAAACCATATCCCCGAGTGCTGCACCTACATGGTTTTTAAATGGTTTGGGTTGGAAGTCACTTTATAGATCATCTAGTTGCAATCCCCTGCAGTGGGCAAGGACACCTTGCACTAGACCAGGTTGCTCAGAGCCCCATCCAAACCCATGTCCAGGAATGGGACATGACAACTCCTCTGAGCAACCTGTTCCAGTGCCTTAACACTCTCACAGTAAAGATTTATTCATTATGTCTAACCTAAATCTATCATCTTTCAGGTTAAAGCCAGTAGCCTTGTCCTATCACTACTCCCCTCTCTTGTAGGCCTACTTTAGATGCTGTAAAGGGCTCAAAGGTCTTCCTGGAGCCTTCCTTTCTCCAGGATGACCAACACCAACTCTCTCAGCCTGACATCACAGGAGAGGTGCTCCAGCCCTCTGACCACTTTTGTGGCCCTCTGAACACGTCATTCTCACGTTGGGGACCCCGGAGCTAGGTGCAGCACCACTTGTGGGGTCTCAGCAGACCAGAACAGAGGGGCAGAATCCCTTCCCTCCTTGCTGCTCACAATGCTTTGGATGCACTTTTGCCTCCCTGGGCACATTTGGCTCCCTGGGCTACCAGCGTATTGTTGGGTTGTGCTGAGCTTCCCATCAACCAACACTCCCAATGCTAAAAAAAATCATTAAACACCCATTCGAGCAACCTGTGTATTACTATCAAGCAATGCTGTACAGTGGAAAGTAACCCCTTTGTTCTCCCCCTAAGGTAACATCCAAGTTTCAAGGCCAGAAGCACTGGATCAATTGCTGTTCAAGGCTGCTGTATGAAGATCAGATTCAAGTGGATTCCGTGCTGCTGGAACCCCTGTGCACTCTTCCTCTCATCTTTCAGGACAACCAGCACTTTGTGCTGCACAGCCATGCTCCAGCTGAGGCCCTCAGCCCAGAACACACTTTATCTCACTACCTTACGTTATTTACCATCTCTGTCAGGCACTAAGCTACCACGTTACCTGGCTAGGGAAGCTACAAAAGGCACGGTGAGACCTTCCTTAGAACAGCCATGAGGACAAAACACCTGCAATTTTAATCTTATTGCTTCTGCTCTTTAACATATACAGGTACACATGGCTTGAATCCCTCAATCATCAAAAGCAATGAGCTATATTTAAATATCAGACTAAAGGCAGTGTCTGCATTTGTAAGGTGCTGACACTCAGCTCAGACCCAGAGTCAGCTTCAGAATCTGTAACTGGAAAAATGGCCACAGCCTCCCCCAGGGCAAAAATCCATACAGATCCTAAAAATATCAGTGAAACAAATCTTAGACTATTCTTTCACTGCAATGTAGGTACTTAGAGAGTGAACATATTCTAAAATATTATTTCTCTGGTACAGTATTGAAATAATCTCTTTGAGCACACCCGAAACTGATTTGGTGAGTTGACATTAGCTGTCTCTAGAATTCTCTAACTTCTGAAAAAGTTAAAGAATTATGCTTCAGAACTGACCTTTAAGAAATTAATGTTTAAGCACAATAGAGATGTGAAATACACGTTTTGAAAAGAGTAATATTACTATCTCCTCAATCCGATTACCAGCTCCTCTCTCCCATAAATTGTTTCAAGACCTGTAACAGCAAAGTAGACTTCAGAATATACTGGATTGAAGGATTTTTTACCTTTTCTGTTTTCAACAATAAATCTACATTTCTGCAGCAAATGTCTCTGTTTTTCTACTATACACATAAAGTAAAATAGATTGTGGATACTTCTTTTCTCTGCAGGTATCTCTAACAATGTGCCTTTCTTCTCAGAGAAACAGAGGAAAGTAATGGAATATGTAATTTTACAGAAGTAATTATAAGCTTGAACAATTTCGAAAATAAGTTGTGAGGAGTAATTTCAGGAAACTGAGGCTTACAGAACATTTCTGTTAAATGTAACTGGGAACAAAACTATTGTTGAATATGTGCCCTTAGTATTGTGATAATATCTAGAGTGAGGGAGGGAGCCAGTAGCGTGTTTTACTTCCAATTCTGCACTCACATCCTACTTCACTCCCACCCAGCAGGGGCACAGGTGCCCACAAGCTGTCTAGACACAGACATTATGCATTGACTATCCAGTACTGCATTGCCTTCCTCAGAGATTATTTCTTGTTTCAAGCATATTCTAATCAGCTTAAGACTGAAATCACTTTGCATGCTTTTTCTCCACCAAAGACAATATCAGGGCTCTAAGCACATCCAGTTCCACTGCTTGATTTCTACAGGGTCTTCTTCAGAGCTGTCGTTAACATATCATTAACATATCAAAGCCACCTGCAGCCAATTAGTTATGTAAATTGTATTTCAAAAATATACTAATAACACAGCTACATCCAGCTGTAATAAAGTTACAGGACAAAATTTTATTTCCTACTTTGATCCTTCAGCTCCCTTCACTAAACAGTTTTATAGTTAAGGAATTACTCAAGTTTCTCCAAAAGAATTAATTATCTGCACCAAATAAGATGTCCTGCATCCTGTTATCTTTTCCAGATATACTTTTTCTTTCCTTAAACCTGCTATCATAGTAGCCACACCTCTAATGTTTTTGTGTTAAGAAGATCACTACACCCTCATTTTAAATATTTAACCTGAAAAGGGAATTTAGACATTCAGTAGGCCATAAAATACTGATTTTTCTTGTTTCTCTACATGACAGCCTATGAATTATTATTTTTTCTTTCATTTACTACACCAAACAGTTACCGAAAAAGCCATCTTTGGCAACATGACTGATGCCAACAGCATTTCGGGAAAAAGAAATTTGTGCTTTCTATTTTATTAAATGTCCACTAGTGCCACATATCTCCCCTCTAAAATTTAGCTGTATTTATAGAAAGTGACAATTAAACAAATGCTTAAGTGTTTCAGTAAATCAGAATCCTTGTGTTACAGATGCTCCCTCGTTCCTTCTCCGCTTTGTTTCCCAAGGCTGCAAGGTCACTGTGCCCAACTCGTTCACGCAAGGAGACAATGGGAGCATTCATCGGCAGTGTGAGCACAAGCTTGCACAAAGATGTCCTGATAGAGGGAAAACAAGACACTTATTAAGCTAATTTTGGTGTTACTTCTAAGCTCCAGATGTCAGTGCCCTTACAAAGTCACAAGTCGACTTTAAATAATGTTCAGCACCGCCTTAGAAGGTAACTGGAATTAGATTCAATCCTCAATGGAAAGGTTTAGTAGCATATCAAATGCTGCTTTTGTTGTTTGCTTTGTATTCTGCATCCAAAATGCAGAGTCAAACCCTTCAGGCAAAGATTTTCCATGCAATGATATATACATTGAAAAGAATAAATGCAATAGAGGGATTTAGGCAGCAATACTGCTTTATTTTTTTGTGGGCAACATGCCAAATTTAATCAGTTTCCTTCCTGTGCCTGCCTGATTTGATAAGAAATAATAGCTACTGAAGGTAGCTGATAGCAAGGGGCAGAGATGATAGTATCCAAGCTATTTTTTCTTTAAAAAAAAACCAAACAAAAGCTTATCAGAAATATTATCTGTCATGAAATATTTTATATTAAAAAAATCAAAACTATAATCAATCAACAGCTAGCAAATATATACGATTTGAGTCACTAACATTTAATTCACCATTCGTTGTAGGAAATAAAGATATTTGTAATGCAGAATAGAATATCCTCTATAGAATAGAAAAGAAAAAAAAACATTCTTCTGACTAAAGACTTACAGTGACACAAATTAGAAACTGAGTAAATTTTGGAAAATCAATTATTGGTGTGAGCATAATTCACAGTATTGGAAGTGGTTTGACTAATTATCATTTATTTCCACTAGAATAGCTTCCAGGACCTGATGCCACGCCAACAAAAGTTTAAGGAGTGGTACAAATTGACTTAAATTAGTTTTGCATCAAGAGTATATCTCTGATTTCAGCAGAGAACTATAACTACACATAGAATCTTAAATATAGGTCCTTTCATCAAGGAAGTCACGTTCCTAATATCATGGATATGCAGTGAAAGTAATTTGTCTCAAAACTAACCACATAACTCCCCTGTCCTCCTCACCACCTCTATGTTTATAGTTAGAAAAATGGACAATGATGATGAAAACAAAGTGGATTCAAGCACATGACCTAACTCTTATTTGGACCAAGGCCCTCATAGCCATTACTGGGAAGAGGCACATTACACTGAAGTCAGATTGTACTGGAACAAAATCACATTTCTGCCCTCAAAACTAAACAAATTAAATGTTCCAGAATTCCATGGACTTGCATCAATTGCTTCTGTTTCAGAATACACCTCCTTTAAATGTTTTGTTTGATATAAAAGGGCTGGAACAAACAAACCACAGTTAAATTAATATTTTCACAGATTGGGAAGGTGTTGCTTCTGTCCAAAGTAATATCCATAAATACAAAAAGAATTCTGAAATGCCTGAATTTCTCACATCAGTTATGATTGAAAAAAGTTCAAAGAATCTCAGAACTAGGCCCAGTGGTCAATAAAACCTGAACCTTTAGGTAAAAGGATTTTAGATATGACTAAGAGTGTTAACTGAAGCACCTTCAGATGTGGTCTTCCTCAACTGAAATCTAGAATAACTCTGCCAAGAGAAGCTTCAGATCTGGTTCTGACAAACATACCCTGGAGAACTCTACTAATTTACAAATTTCAGATTAGAAGTTACCTTTTACTTGACCAAAGGAAAAAAACCCCAACGCTTATACAAACAAGCAGAAGTTTCTCTGTTCTTTAATGATATATGTTATGTCTTTGAAATCTTTATTTCTGAATAGCTCTTTCTTTGCTTCCTCGCTTACCTATCCAGGCACAAGCTCTACAGAGATGTGAGGACCTTCGTCAGTCCCTGCAAGGGAAAAGATCCTGTCCCTGCACTTGTACCCTCTACACATTGGGACCATGATTCCAAAGAGGCCCAGCCGTGTGGAGATGTGGTCCATAATGTTTTAGAACATTAATTTCTTGTAGGAAATTCGTATATATCATATACTACTTGCACCACTGGTTTATGCTGGCAGATGACAACAAATGTCAGTGCATTAAAAGTTTACCAGAAATTCACATTTACCACTCAGAACTACTTTGGAAAGCCACTGATTAACAGCCTCGTAGTGATGCAGAAAGTCCTCTGCTGGTCCAGCCCAATGCAAATTACCAAGCTGGTCTTTATTTAGTACATGCTGGAGCCTGACTGCCAAAAATGATAAACAGTTCCTGCTGGATGATGATTTACTGCTCCTGTGCAGCTGTGAGCATCAGTTACAGAAATGTAGCATGCAAAAAATGTAAAATCAGAAAGGTGTCATTGCTCTAGTCCCAGCAAGAGAGCTATTACTGTTATTTCAGGAGAATACTGCCTTTAAGGTAATTAAACACTGACAACTTCATTCACTCCCTATTTAAGATGGCTTAAGTTAGATTATATTACAACCTCCTCTGTCTCTGACTCCTTGTGCAGTATAACTCCCATTCAAAAATAAATCTTGAAAACATAATTGATTATCCAGGACAATTCTAGCTCTCATTTTCAGTTAGGAGCTGAGGTGGCAGACTGGGCAATGCTGATGAATGCTAAACAACCTGTGACAGATTTTACGCGAATGCTCTGCCAACCCTATAACACAATGAAGTATATTGAAACTACAAAATCTATTTTAAATTATACAAAGACTGCACACTGGGAGAAAAAATTAACCAATTAATTTCTAACTCTACTAAAAGCTAATTTCCTTTAATTTTTTAATCTTTTTGACAAGCGCATTACTCTAACGAAAAAAAAAAATCCAAGCCTATTTAATCAGGTTTCAGACATACTTTCCTTGTAGGTAAATCTCTTATGTCCAGGTAAGCCTTCTTAAAATCTCATTATCAGCTGTGAAATATTTCCCCAATGTCCTGTGAGTAACACTTACATAGTACTATCAAATGTTTAACTTTTTCACAGATGAGGCCTCACTACTATAAATTCAGGCTTGCATATATGGGA
Source organism: Edolisoma coerulescens (assembly GCA_013397115.1). Lineage (NCBI taxonomy): Eukaryota > Metazoa > Chordata > Aves > Passeriformes > Campephagidae > Edolisoma > Edolisoma coerulescens. Next base: position 2,069,134 of record VWZW01006255.1, read on the forward strand.
AAGTTTAGGGTTATGAGTCACCCAGTCTACCTGACAAGAAACAAGCCACTTATAATAACTTTAGGATAGATCAGTAAAGTGGATTCTACTAATCTTGTGAAGAAATGCTGAAATGCCTGGTGGAAAAATGCAGCTAACACATTGGTAATAATTTACTTTTTCCATTTAATGTTAAATTTCCTTATTTTGATTTTTTTCTTCCTGCAGCTGGAAGAATAGGATGAAACTTTTTACAAAAATAATAATTCCAAGCAACTTTATTTCAGTGAAAATGCAAATGACCTTGTCAATATGTTTTATTTTGACAAGTTGAAAATCTATCCTTTAATTTTTTCCTCCAGTTACACAAAGGAATAGCTAAGCCAACAATAAAAAGTATACATCTGTTTCAGCAGTGTTTCATGAAAAAAATAAAAAACCCCAGGATCCCCCAAAGTATTTCAGTTTCTTCCAGTTAGTCCTCTCCAGTGGAAAACATTTCTCTCCTTTCAAGGACAGTCAGAAACAGCAAGAACCAGTGAGCTCATGGAGATGGAAAACCTATATGGAAATGTATTCCCTGACAAACAGGAGCAAAGAACTCCTTGTCTTCCTTGTGCTACAAGACTGAAAGCCAATCTGAGGCAAATTTCATAATGGGGAAAAAAAGAAAGTGGTGGAAGGATGCTGGCTACAGCAAAAGGTGGAAAAGTGAAGGCAATCATAAGAATACAAGTAAATATTGCATTTCTTAAAAAGTACTATATTATTTTAAGGCATTTGTGTATAGGAAAGTAGGGCAGTACAAAATTGAACATTAATATTGAAAAAAAGAGTAAGTCCATTACAATGAACAGAATATGTATCTTTTTTTACTTTTCCTGAAAACATCCATGTTCAGAGGAAGCTTCACGAACCTAGGCTGAGCCAACAAGGTGCTTAAGACTGCCATGAAGGGAGATGTGAGGTCACCAGAGGCTCTCCTCCAATGACTGCTAACGCCAAAGGGAGATTGCTGACCTCTAAATATAGAATAGGACTCAAGAACTACCTTAAAACAGCTTACTAAGCACATTCTACGTCCCTTAGCTTTTGCTTTATGTTTGGCCTAAATGCACACAAATTTAGAAAAAGGTAGCTTTTTCACGGTATTGTCAGCTTAATCAGCACTCTCTCCAATACTATAATATTTTTCCTGCCATTGGTGATGGCTCTATGGGAAAAATTCCCCCTTTTAAAAAAAAATACCGTGATGATTGGATGGGTATAATAGGCTGAGATACAGAAATCTGTTTTCCTTCTCTAGAGCATTGTACAGCCTATGTTGCATAAATTGCCTACTTTCAAAAGGGAGCAGGAGAAAATGAAGTATAAGACCATTGGATGTCTGAAGTGACTGACTAAACTCAATTGAAAATATTGTGTGCTTGTATGCCCTGTGTGTATGAAATTAGCTTTAAAACAAAAATGCCATCCTTCCCCATCCCCATTCACATCAAAATGATTCTCTGTTGAGCTAAGTCTAATAGATTTTACTCCCAGACATGAAGCACTTCCTTAAGGACAGAGGAAATAAAGCTCTTATTCTGTGACAGGGAAGGTTAAATGGAAGCGCCTTCTTTTTTGTATTTGACATTTACAAATAGCAGAAGTCATGCAGTAATGAAATAATAATGAAATTATAAATAGGCTACTCTTCATTTAAATTGCAAAGATGTGCTTTTCTGCCTGCCTCAGAGGTCACACATGTTGGTGTGTAACGACCTACTGAAAACAACTCCTTAGCAAAAATGGAAAATTCAGGGGTCAATTTACTGTCCAATGAAAGCTTCACCTTACAGCCTATGTAATTTTACAGTAACATGTACAACTTCAGTTTTACAGTGCCTTTTATGCTGCTATCCCAACCTGCTTGACTAGTGTTAATTAATTCATCTTCTTGACCCCTAAGGGATTAAATAACTTGTCAAAATTTAAAAAGAGTACAAGGCACAATGAGAAATAAACTAAAAATACTAATTGAAACCTCAAACCTAACCCTTTAAGTAATGGGGAGAAACTTCATACATAAAAGAGAAGAAAAAACATTTCATTAAATGTATTTAATATTTAGCTCCCATTGCTGTTTATTTCTGTGTATGCTAAAAGACATTTCCTCAGAGCTGGGCCTGCTCAATTGCCTTGTAAAATTTCAGAAGTGGCAGAGAATTATCTACCCACAGTGGTTGTTCTTCTCAAGTATGTGAGACGCATTCTCACACAGCATTTAATATTCCATACACAGAACGTGGGATGGATTTTCTATTTTGGCTGAGTAACAGCTGAGGGAAAAAAAAAGAGAGTATTGTCTCGGATTACAGAGAAACTGTCCTATAACAAAGAAGCACGGCGTGATATTTTGGATATTCATTTTTCACTTAATCAGTTCTAACAAAAAATAAGCAAAATTACATACATTGCAAGTCAAAATAATTGACCTGTGGGCAGATAAGGGCATTTATTTAAATGCCTAACATTTCTGTAGACGCTCAAATTAAAGTCTTATTTTGAAAGTCTATTTTTCCCTGCTTCTAGTAAAATCCTAATGAATAGCATATTGACAATAATTTTGGACTTCACTGTGAAAAATATGACCACTGATGTATTGTGATTTGCATGATTTAAAAACTATAAAAAGACTTCTATAAAATCGTAGGCATGTTTTCACTTCAAATAGTAGTAAATTCTAAGTAATATTGAATAAATACATAATTTAATTTTTATCAGAAAAAAATTTATTTTCTCGGGTTTAGGAAAAGAGAAAATAGTTAAATTCTTTACAGAAGAGAAACAGGAAAGATGATCATATGGTTAAAACTCTGGGACAGCACACTGCATATAGTGCCTTCAATTTTAAAATAATGACTTTGTCTTTTGTGAGCTGTCTTGCAAATCAGCATCCCTTTCTGTAACCTGTCCACACCATCAGACACTGATACCAAGTAATTTCCAAAATTATTTCTTTATCTCCCTACTCTGCCTGGGATACGTGAACGCTGTTTCCAGTCTGCCATACAGTAGAAAAAGAGAAAGAGAGCAGTGGTGAGAGCTCACCGACGCAGAGTGTAACCAGCCCCAGGCACAGCTCCTCCCCTCACTCACAGCGCTCTCTGCTGCACCTCCCTACATGTGGGACAGGAGTAGCAAATGCTCCCTCTCCCAGATGGAAAGTCTGTTTCACCTATTTAGACTATGAGCTCTGCAGAGGAGCGATTTTCTCTTGAACTAAGTCACTTATTGCATTGCAGCTTTTTTTTACTGTATTTTGTACTTGCCACTCATTCCTGACACTCATTTCAATACACAGACTCTACCAGCAAGTACCACCCTTCTTGTGAGGAAGTTTGGCTGGCCCATCCACCTGGTGGCACTCACGCATCTTCATTATCTTGAGTTAATTAAAATATCTTTTTTAAACAAATAATTATAAAAGTCCCACCACTACAACCCTGTGTTTTGTTAACATTGCTGGAATATTTACTTTTACTACTAACACAATCTAACATCTCTTCCTTATTCCCTGGGAGCAGAAAGCATCCTCAGTGCTGAAACGAACATCTTTTCCATAAGAAGGTGTCTATGAAACGCTCTTTCCATCTATAGCTCTGCTCCATAAATTCTTACTGTACTCTTGTTCCCTTAACCTTACATCGATATTGCTACTGCACTGAAAAAATCAATCTCCTATTTTTATCCTCTTTGGTATGTATGCCCAATATTTTAATCTACCATGTTGCATTTACAAGATGTTTAAACTGTGCCACTTGAGTAGACCAATGGCTTCTAAATAAATTAAGAGGTTTCAATTTATATGTACAAGGTTTCCTCTCCAATAAACAAACAAGCATCATAGTTCTTTGTCTCTTGCATCAGATGCATTATCACTATAGATTTGACCTTCAAAACTGTTGCACAATAATATGTACAATGAGAGAATACAAATGGTCAGGAAGGTTTGATTTATTGGCTAAATTTTATTGTTCTGTTTTGAACATATTCAGATGTTGTTTTCCTGTTACTCCATTTCAGTCGTCCAAGTTTACTGAACCCAGTCCCAGAATTCCTTTTTAACATCCTCCTGCACACACATCGCCACAGCCTTCAGAACTTCCAAGATTTCTGAAGGTGACTCTTGCATAGTTTCTGTTATCATAGATGAAAGTTGACATTTTTTAGTCCTTTCATATTTCAGTGTCATATTTCCTCCCTACCCAGATATTCCTCCAGACTTTCTCATTACTTGTCCATGCAGTAAATGTCAGAACTGTAGACTGCAGCCCCGAGGACTGAATGACCCAAATAAGTGGACACTCACTGAGGCAGCCAAGGTCAACGGCTAACACAAAATCGTTACTATAAATGCGCAAAACACGGCTATCAGAGCAGGACAAAATCTGACACATGGACTGACAGAGTCCACTGACAGAGCAGTCTGGTCCTCTTCAGTGGCAGACAGAGTTACAGCGGAACCGTGTGGCTACGGCGACCGCCCGAGCTCTGGGTCTCAAACTTCCTCAGGTAGCTGAGAGCAGAAATGCATAAAATAAACACAGACAGCTTTCCCTTCACTAAGGCCCGGGTGAACCTGTTATACATTGTGTTCAGTGAAGAACTTGGACTATTTCTAAAACCTCTTCAACTGAGTTTCCCTATTTTACACTGAACATTCTATTTTACATTGAACATTTCATGTTACAGACTACACAGAGATGTTAGCTCAATCTCCTTCAAATTACACATCTTGTGTAGGTTAGAGAAGGGGCTGGAAAGAAGGAATTCAGCAAAACTCTAGCAGAGCGTGGCACTTGAATAATTAGAGCATAGCCATATCTCAGATCAGCTCCCGGCCTGGCAAGCTCAATGTCTGAACATTGCTGGGCTCCCTCGCTCAAGAAGTAACTTTTCAGTGACTCATCATTTCTCACTGTCTATGAAAAATATGCACATTACTCTGAACACACAGGAGCTTAGCTGGCTGACAAGTAGAAAGATAGTAAAAAGGTTCTTTTTTTTTTTTAATGGGAAACTTCACGCTGCAGGGGGCTGCAGGTCTCTTTCTCTCTTTCTTGTCTTCTCTCTTTATGTCTTGCTTCCTTTTTCCTTGAATAAAAAAGTGACAACCCTTCTGGCCTCACAAATCTGGAAGTGCACACACTTTATTGATTTAAATTATGGGTGGATAAAATTGATATGTACAAAATGAATGTGTGTAGTCCACAGCAGAGATCTCAGCAAGGAAACAAGTACTTTGTTTAAGAGTTTACATTTAGAGCTCCTTCTTAATAAGAAGAAAAATGGAAGGAGGGATGGAGCCATAATTAATAAAGATAAATAGATGCCAAATAGATGTTTTTTCATACATTTTTTCCTCTTGCAATATCTCCTCCTGGCTAATACACATTCAGGCTGTAGAAATGCACTGTCATACACTGCAGCATTTTTCAAGTACACCTTGCATTCATAACCTTATTAAGAGTCATGATGGTATTCATTGTATTATTATTTTTATTCTTCTTATTTATCTGCAAGTGTCCTCTTTCCTCAGCCAGTTGGAATCCTTGAAATCTATTCTGGACTCATGCACAATGTTAGCCCAGATCTGTGACTCCTCTCTACCACTCATGCCTGTGCTAAACTATCCAGTTCAGGGCTCTTAATTCTTTTCATGGAACATAAACAAACAAACAAAGAAGACTTATTTAGTCCTGACATGAGAAATGGTTTCTTTTCTTTAAATAAAAATCTAACACTGTTCACTGAAATGAAATATTTCACGCTTTGACTATACTAAACAAGGGTATTGATTTTTCTAGGTTTTTTCTATTGTGAGAGCTCTTGTAAGTGATAGAGACCATTACATCATTCTGGTTTAGCAGTCAGGATCTTTTGTGGAAGCTTTCCAAGGTGCTGGCTGTTTTTGCAAACTGTTTGCTTTTAAAAGCACTCAGACTTCTTTCATCTATTTACATCTCCAGTGACAATTTTATTCAATAGCGGAATACAGGTATTGCACATCTGGTATCCATAATCTGGATGTTATTATCCATCTGGTACCTGCCCTTTTTTGTCACTGCATGGAACTCAATAAGAGGTTGAAAATCTGCAGACAAGACTAAGCTAGTAGAGTTGGGGTTACACACCTTATTCCACAGGAAAACAAACTTCAGGAAGGACATTACATTGTGTATTCATTACTAAAAGAATTTTTTTAACTGTGCAAAGACTTTGAAGTTAATAAAGAGATCCCCATCTATCTGCAGCCTTAAGCTTTACCTTTGTTAAGGTACATACTAACATAAAAAATGTAGTATTTCAGCTAGAAATGTCTCATGTAAGGATACAATCTGTCCTAATTCAGGCCAAAAATTTCTTTTTATCAGCTTCATTTGTCAAGTCTGTTGATAAGGCAAGCAAAAATTCAGAGTATGAAAAAAAATCTGACTCATTCTGTAAACAGAAATATGCTCATGGTAATACAGTAATGAGGGGAAAAAAAAGGAGTTCAAAATTATTTTTCAAGAACTGCTTTAAGTGAATACAATTTGAGGTTGGAAAACTAGGATTACTGATATGGCTGCAGGGTTCATTCTCTGCTGCCTTATTTCTATTTCCCAGTGAAGTTATATGATAATTTTGGAAAAGGATGAGTAACAACACACAAGTTTCTATGCCTTTGACTTACAATTAACCCTGCACAAGTTTCTGTTTGTTCACTTGTAAAGCACATAAAATTGTGTTTTTCTACAGCTCATGTCTATTACTTTCCTTGTATATGGAGAAAAATGAAAGGCTGTGACCATTCCTTTCTACTCCACACAGAATTAAAGATATAGCAATGATACTCAGAAAATGTCTCATCTGAGGGTTGTATTTTAAGCATTTGAATGTGACATTGCAATTAGCCTGGGAAAACAATGCTAGTTTGCCCATAACTTTAAACAATAGCACTTGGAGCACAACTTTGTTAGGAGCCAGGAAGTATTCTATGCAAAATCAATCTTCTATCTAATCAAAATGTTATCTATAAAGCAAGAAGGATAATCTGAGACTAATTAAATCCAAGTGAAAACAATTACATTTTAATATGTATTCCCCTTAGGATATTGCCACTTTTTACCACCGTGTTACAATCACAAACTAGAGAGATGCATTTGTACTGCTAACCTTACCCACCTCAACCCACGTCCAAAGGATAATTCAAGTACAGTGCACATCCACACAGAACAGTGCTATCCAAACAACTTGGGCAGCTTGATCACCATCTGGCCCAATCTGGCTTTAACAGAGATTAATTCTAGGTCATCCAATTCCTTCACTGTTCTTTTTTGATACATTTCCAGTATCAGTACAGGTCCAATATGAAAAACTGCACTTCAAATTATGGAATATGCAAGAATGAGCCTTTTACAACAGAAAAAAAAAGTTATTCTCCCACAGAAAACAGAGCATAAAAGTTTCTGTGATCTAACAACCTTCCAAATTCAAGTGATGTGACAGACATATACCTCCCATTGTGCCTTCTGTCATGGCTGGCTGTACGGGTTCCCACGGGCAGAGGAAATCTGACAAACCTCAGGTCCAGAGAAGGGAAGAATTTTTTGAATGCAAGACTCATCTGAAGGACAGTGGTGATCTAGATAAAAAGAGGTCTCTGAAGGATTATTTCTAAAAATGGGATGGAAGAAACAGACCTCCAAAGAGAGTTTTCAATATTTGCAGGCTGCAAAGGGAACAAAGCTGTCCCAATGGCAAAAGTGGGACAGCAACACCGCTGCAGTGTGACTCTGCACACTTACCAGGGACTTGCCATCCACAAGGGAGTTCTCTCAGAGCTGTTTCTCAGAGATTTTTCACTTCCCTGACAAGCATGAAAGTGATCAGGATTGACACTGTAGCAAAACTGGCACCACCACTGTCAGTGTCTGGCTTTCTACTCCACTCCTCTCCTACAGATGATTCCTATTGTTGTACAAGATGCAGAGAAAGCAGAAACTTCTGCCACTGAGCAATGAGTACCCAGTCCAAAAATGCCCTGAACAAACAATGAGGTAGCCATGAGTTTTCAGAAATATCTTTTTCAGAAATCTTCTTGAGTTCTCTACAATTCCCATCCTAGTAGAATTGCACAGTATCCTAAAATCTTATTTTCCTGCTTCCCAGAAAGTGCTGGGCAGGGTAAAAAGGCACTACAGTTTGAGGGTACTGTACTCTACCAGTACAGAGGAAAGTAGGTGCAGATTCAGGGCATTCAGTGATTAAAACAGATGTCTAATTTTCAACACACATCAACAACTGCATTAGGTGTTCTCTTACTTTCATATACTTTCATATAAAACCCTTAAGACACCCTTGGAAAATAGATTTTACTCCAACAAAGGTGCTTGTGAGCCCGTTCAGGTAAAGAGTGGTGCAGCCTATTGATCAAATAGCTCAAAAAGTGCAAATTGCCCTGATTTTTATATTGATAATTTTGTCACTAATCTGGAATAAGAGATGCAATCATTAACAGTAATAAATTGAAGTTAAATTGTTCCTATAAAATAACAACCTATCTTTCACCTAAGGAGTTACCATCTTGCCTACACTGAAGACTTGTGTGGGCTAAGACTGCCTGCTGTTAACCATGATCCTTTGTTTGAATTTAAACTTTCTTATGCTTAATGAACCATCATGTATCACATCGAAGCTGAACAGCATTTTCCATGAAGTATTTTCCTGTCATTGTGCACTTCAAGTTTTAAAATCAGTATTTTACCCTACACTAAAAATATTTCAGCTATTTATTTTGTAAGAAAAATAGAAATACAATCTCCTAGTACATACTAACAAGAATTAGCCACATTTTTTCAACTGCAGTACTATAGTAAAGCACTATATCCTAAAACCAGTTCAAATAAAATTAAATTTACTCAGTTTTCCAAGTAACTTTTATAAATTTACTTAAATTTATCCTGAGATTCCTACTAGTATCAGATACAACATGACTGTATGAAAAAAAAAAAAATTGGTTTGTTCTTTCTGGTATTTATTTGTATAAAGCATATCTTTTATCTTCCTCCTGCTGGTTTTCCATTCCAAAGGAAATTATTTCTTACCATGAGTTCAATGAACAATACATTCTGTTAGGAATATTTGAGAGACACAATATAAAGGTGGTTTGAACACCTGGAAGACACAAGTTTTCCAACTAGATGCACGGCAGATCCCTTTCCAGGAATGTAAATTCCCTCCCAATGCCCAACTTGCGACCACCAAATGGGGCTTTGACAGGCCCTACAAGGACTTTAATCTCCCTCCTGACAACAGATGGCAATATTTTCCTCTCTTTAGAAAATACTGGTAACAACACTGGGAATGGTTTAAGGCAGAATTCAGATTTCACAGCCTTCTACTGTCTGACTGCATAGAGCAAATGTCTGTAAACCAGGCCTCATAGCTTAAATATGAGATATCAGCCCACGGAATAGAAGCTTTGTCCATGTTGAAGATAACTTTTTTAGTTTGTCATCCACTCCTTAGTAAAATCTTCCCAGCCATTTCTACTGGTTGTAAATTACAGTGTGCTATTTGAACTAAACTCAGCACAACTATAGATTTTATAGCTGGGCATGTAACTTGGAAATCATTTTCAGTGATCACACAAACATCTCACCTTAACTTTTCCTTTAACGCTATTCATGGGAGTGTAGCAGAAATTCCCTAAGATTTTGAAGCAAAGCCAAAAAGTCAGGAACAGGACAGATACTTGCTTTAGGATATGCATAAACAGTACAATGGACAGACTACTAAAAAGGCAAGGAATTTGGGAAATACAAACTAGAAGAGGTTCCTGACTTCCTGAAGGAGCAACAAAGAAGTAGTCAGACAGTGATAAACCTGGAGACACAGTCCTAAATACTTCGTAATCTCAGGAGAAGTTCACAGTGTCACAGCTAAAACAACATATTTAAGTCTAGGTTTTCTTCAAGGTGCCCTATTTGATAATTCTCACCAATAGAAAATTATATTGGCCAAGAAATTTTTAAGGTCTAAGAAACAGAGTTCTGGTTTATAATATTATGCAAGCCACAATACACAGCTTAATGAATTCACTGTCCTAGATAGGGCAATAAAATATTTAAATACAGTGAATAATATTCTGTTTCACTGATTTTTCATTTGTATATTTAATATATAATTTTTCAGTATTTTTAACAGTGGAATAAATGCAGGTAAATCTAAATATTATAGGGTATTAAAATTTTGTCCCTATATTATTTTAATGTGTAATTTAGTAATCAGGGTGAAGGAACACTTGATATAATGTAACAAGAAACAGACACAACCTGTTTCAAATCCTGTTAGACTCACAAAAGTCTACCTTTAACTGGGGATGAGGAAGAAAACACAGCCATTTTAAAAGGACAGAAATGTTACCAAATTAAATCAACCCCAGTGAACTGCATACAGTGGAGCCCAAAGGGTTTTGATGCTTTACAGGTTAAAGAGTTCTTGCATGGTTTATTATACATAGAGAAAAACACCTAAGGGATAAAAAAGGATGAAAAGCTTGTAGCACAAATTCTGGATTCCTGTACTATCTCCAGGGGTCCTTAATCCACCAAAAGAATTTTTCCATCTGAACTGTTAATCTCCCAAAATACAGAGGGGAGAAGAGCAAAGAATGTTGAATCCTGAGGATGAATTGTTTTTCATTCACTGGGCTGTGTGGGAAGCATGGGCTGCTTTCTGACATGGGTGTTCAAGGTGCATGAAAGTGGCTTCTGTTCTTGGATTTCAAACTAGCAAATTACAGGCTGAGGCTGACATTTCCTTTCATTTACCTGATCCTCATTTAGATGAGCTTGTCTTTTTGAAATTTTTAAAAGATAATTATATATGTCAATATACCATAATTAAAGGGCTTCTCTGAAATTTGTCTTATTAGTTTGCTTCATCTAAAACAATAATGGTAACTGTTGAAATACATGCATCCAAGACACAACTCACTCATTTGGCAGAACTTATTCATTTCAGAGTCTGCCTATTACTATTCTCTTTTAAATGGTAATTTTATCCAAAGCAATATGGGTTTCATCACTGGACTTCAAAGATTACTTTAAATTTGGCATCTTTTTTGTAGGCAGAACTCCAACATTAGAAGCAACGTGTCCAGACGCTGCATCAGCAGCAGGCAAGGGGCTTTGGTGAAAGGTCTGGACTGAGACAACAATTCACATATTTTAAGAGCTTATTATCTTTCTAAAATGAAAATAATTTATCATTTTCTTACAATTTAACAATAGTAGTTGCAGAGGAAAGATTTCAGGGTTTTTTAATTACCTTCGGTATCTAAATAGCTAGTTTTCAGATTCTATTAATCTTTGTGATTAAAGCAGGTCTGCTGCTGAATAAAACTGTAAACATACCTATTGATTGCAAGATGAATTAGTGCTAGATGGTTATACAGTTAGTCCGTATGATCACAAATTCCTTCTAAATGCATTGGTTTGGCTCATGTTTACATTTCCTTCAGCAGTCTTTATGGAAAGTTTACAGGCTTATAACTCCATAGACTTAATTCAGCCATCCAAGAAGTACTTTGCAAGACACTCATATTTGCATATCCCTGTTCACTAAGCTCTGTTCTCATTCTAAAGCTCAGCAGTGCAATTTACACACTAGAAATAACAGCAGCAAAAGAAAACTTGAAGTCTGTTGGTATTTTCTTGTGGCATCCACAGAGAGTTTTTTGTTTTATTTCAAGTCTCATGGGACAAACAATCAGGCTGTGGCAGCACTTCAGCTCAATGTCTTCAAAAGCATGGGACTTAAGAGCAGATTTGCTTAAAACAGAGAGCAAAGGCAGTAAGAAATAAGACAGGGGAGAATTGAATGAAGAACTTTGCACTGTTATTAACTATATCCTTGACAATTTCAAAGTATACAACTTCATTCTGCAGTCCTAAATGATTCCAGAAGTTGCCTTGGATGTAGCTTTTAGAGACAAATTATTGGGTAACATTTCAGTTTCTAAAGTGTTCTCAGAGTCCAAAACCATCTGCCTGCTTCCCCCTGCTATTGGAAAGGTTTCTGTACAATTGGATGGAGTGGAACAATTTCCATTAAACTGCTATCCATTAAATGCTATTAAGGAATTTTTTGATGTGAATGAGAACCCACTACCAATAAAGTATTTTGGCTGTTGATGATGGAAAGTATTCTTTAGAGAGATGATCAGATTCTCTCCATGCTGTGAGAAAATATTTGGATGCGTTTCCTCGTTTGAAAGCAGATGGAAGAACCAAATTAGCTCAGGTTACCAAGTTAATGCTGGCGGACTTCTGTATTAGGCCGCAAATAGATAAATCTAAATTTGAATAAGACAAGGATGCAAATGGCAGACATTTATGTATGTATCAAAGATTTACTAGCTGCTGCTAGACAAATTTTCAATTCTATTACTCTTCTTTCAAATTCCACCAAATACCCGGTTTTATTGGTATCTGAAATATGTGTTTTTATTAAAACAGGTCTGCTGCTGAATAAAACTATAAACATGTCCATTGATTGCAAGATGAGTTAGGGCTAGACAGGCATTTCTGCTTATCCTTTTTTCATGCTCATGTTATTGAAGATATCATTTGACAGGTTTAATTGACTCTGTAGAGAGGACAAGATCATAACTTGAAGATATAAAAGTTTATGGTATTTTATCAAAGCACAAAGAAAACCTAATAGTGCTTAAATGAGATTTAGTAAAGCAGCCTACTATTTCCCAAAAAATATTTTTTCTTTGAATACTTAGCACACAGTCTTAAAGGATCAACTTCTACAGTGATGATGCTTTACAAAACATGTTTTCCATGTAGAAATGGTTGCATCAAACTCCATAACAGTTATTTAAATATTCCTTTATGTATCCCAGAACCTGAAGGTCACAGAATGTAATAGGAACTTTTGTGACAGAATCACAAACACACACAGTCCTACCAGGAGCAGAATATAGAGTTGACTGGGAAACTATTTTCCCACATCGAAAAACATTGTTATGTATAAAAAATCTCCCTCAACATGCTTCCAAATTCTACACAGGAAAAGACCTGCTCTGGGCCTAAAACACTAATCTTCATCTAATTCCTGAAATGAAATCTTTGTGCTGCAGTTACCCGGTATCTGAAATTAGAATGCCTTTGATTTTCCAGATATGAATAATTCCCACTGCCGTTGTTTTGCTGCAAACAGACAAGAAAAGAAGCACGTGGTGAATGTTGTTTCAGCATGTTCTGTGGACAGTGGCTACGGAGCCAGGCTTTGTGCTGGCTGAAAGCTGAATCCACTCAATGAAAAGGCACAACTGATCATTTTCACGAGTCTGAGGGATGGCAGCTAACATAAGGTGTGCACAAGATTTTGCAGCATCAGACACCACATCCTGAACACAAGTTTAATCAAGAAAGATGTCAAGCTGAATTAAACCACAACTCCATTCTGAAGGTCAGACTAAAGCAGAAAGCTTTGGAGCGGTATGCTCCCGTGCAAAGCTTCTGTTTCACCAGTGAACATTATCCTGCAAAACTATTTTTTTAACAAAATTTTTTTCTGAACAATTCAATTTACATTTATTGACAGTCTAGATAAGAAACCAAACAGTTTCTTGCATCAAGTGCCACTTTTCATGATACATAACTCCCTTCAATATATGGGCTAAAGGAAAAGAAAGTGCAACTTTTAGGGTCTCACAGCCCTTGAACTGTGAGAGAAAGAGTTTGGCAGAGTTTTTTGTGGCAGCCAAGGCAGCTTGACTACCCTCACTGTAGGGAGGGAAGATCAGTACTGAAGAGAGATCCTTCTGCTTTCAGGATCAGTAGAAGTACAAAAGATAGTCACTGCTCTTTAAAATTGCTTGTTCAGTAATTCCCCACCTCTCAATAATTTTACCACTGAATTTATGAACCATATGACAGTACTTTAAATTAATTTTAGAACAACCCATAGATGATATATGGGTGATGGGGTAGCCCTACCTTGTCTCAGATGATTAATTGCTATACTTATTTTGCTACAAGAAGCAACGTTATTACTCTGAAATAATAAACAAGGTCAATCCTAAATCCATTCTGTATTGGAAACCATGCACATGATCATCACAGATACTCTCTTAAACTATAAGACTAAGTAAAGGCCTTACAATTTCATCCTTTGTCTTATATAGGTCCTTCTTTTAATCTCTCTTTTAAAATTAGCAGACAACTAGATGATAAACTGAACAACGGAATTACAATTCATTGCCACATAAAAGGTATCAGCACGGCAAAAAAATACCCAGTACCATCTCTTACGTACCTATCCACCCTGAAAAATGCAGGAAGAACTCCACAAAAACATTTCAATTGGGCTTTGCCTGAGTAACATCAAGTGTGTCACAATCATAACATGATTTGTAACAGAAGAATAAACAAACACGGATTTTGAATTTTATGCGTACACTTGAATCAAGCAGCTGCTTATATGATATAAATTTTAAAATTAGTATAAATACAATCGCATGTGTGGACAGATGTTGATTTAATTAGAATCAGTAAACTGATCTGTTTAGCCAAAACTCTCAGAAACACTATTTCAATTAGCATATCTTTCAGTGTTTTCAAAAAACCTATTTTGAAAAGAATTTCAGTGTAGGACTATACATACAACTATAGCTATATTCTACTCCCAAGCTACTGCATTTCATGTCCATAAAGTTGGTAACAAAAAGAACACGTTCCACCTTTCACTTTTAAAATAACAATTTAAATAATACCTTACTAAGGAAAACAATTGAACCAGAAACTCACACTGAAAAATATGAGCAAAGCCAAACCCCTAGCATTAAGCAAGGATGAATCCAAATTTCACCACTTGATTTCATCCTTAGAAATACCGCAGAGGAGCAGAATAAAATTTTCCAGCCAATACACATTATTCATATCTGAATAAATATGAAAACCACAATATCAGAACTTTAAATAAAGGTTAAAAAAAAGTAATATAATAAAATTACATCTGATTCTTACATGCACCTGTGAGAGGAAATTATTTTGCCATAAGATAGATGATTTTCCTGATAATTTAATAAAGAAGGGACTTTTCCCCCTATTTTTCACCATTAATGTCACAACATAAGTGTAATACACAAGTCTTAATTTCAAAATACTTCATCAGACTTCTAGGAATGAGATAAAAGCAATCCTATCATATTTCCTCCTCACTGAGAAAGAATCTGTACACCAGAAAGTTCTCTGAGAATCAGTCCAGGAATTAAAATTTTATACTCAGACTACAACCACGACATCTTTCACTGAATGAGACCACACCATAAACCAAGATATCTGACTACTTATTTCTTCAGAACACATCCAGCCATGAATAGGTACAGCTACAGTAAAAAAAAAATAAGCAACCAAAGCCAACATAGTTATGTGAGAAAAAGAAACAGTTGAAAAGTTTGCCCTCATTTGAAGAAAAAGCTTTTTAGGATAGTTATTATTCAAATATAAGCACCTTTTGTGAATTCCAACATATTCTGAATGGAAAAAAATGCTAGACTGCATTTAAAATGAAGTTTCATCTACTCCAAAAACTTCCTACCTGAACAGTCAAGTGTAAAAGTTTCTGGCTTGAACTGCCAGTAACTAAAAGACCTGACCAATTAAAGGATTTTCACACAAACCTCAGAATTTCATCTGATCACAAGCCTTTGGAAAAGGGCATATTTCTCTCTGCTGGGGTTGTGTGTAAAAGAGCAGCATCTACCTAAGAAGCAGCTGAAATCTCTCTTCATGCTACAACACAACAACATACTGCTTCTTACAAACTGATTATAAAAATACTAGAAAATTTATTTTTCTCTTTAAAGTCTCCATAGCTATGCCATCATCCAATATATGTTACCAACCAGTGTCATCAGCATGAGGCTGGAGAATCCTGTTGGCTTGTTTGAACTCTGTTGTGGCCCTTCTGTTTTCTTTTGGGTGGCTTTCAAAAGCCCCCATCTCCTTTAGGCAAGTGCTCAGCATTTGCAAATGAGGCCAGTGCAGAAAACCCTTTTGCTTGTGTCCAGCGCAGGCAGCAGCTGAGTCCCACCAGGTGAGGGAAGCTGGCTGATGGAGCAGGGAAACACAGGGGCTTGTACAGCTATTTCATGTATATTCTGCACACAGAATATTTTAAATTGGCTTATCAGGAACTTTGGAATATATTCCAAAGTATAACTCTGCTCCCAATACAAAACATGCAAAGGTTCACATCCTGCTCATTTATCCTGATGCACTGCAGTACACTCAGTAGCAAGGCAGGGCAGAGGACATTGTGTGCCTGTGTCTGCTTCCTCCTCATCCTTCTGAATCAGGCCACTGTGCCTCTCAAGAGGCACATAAATAAACAAACAAGCAAGCTGATTCCCTCAGAAGCTGTTATAGAAAATGTGTCTCCAATGCTTTGATGTATTTTCCACTCTAAGCATAGAGCTGTTTCAACAAAACCCCAAATCATCTGAATCTTTTTGTTCCCAAAAGTAGAGGTCAAAATGATGAGTAAGCAGAAGTGATAACAGATGTTGACATTTTAGCATTTGGCTGTGGCAAAATCTATATAAATAGGAACTGCAGAAGACGTAACTGTCTGTGGTGGCCCAGACAGCATCAGAAGCCAGAGCTCTCAAAGCCAAGTCCTTTGAGAGGAAAGGTCTGCGTCCCCAGCAAACAGAAAAAAGGCTGCAGATTGAGTTGCTGGAGATACTGCCCCAGGCCTTCGTGTTCTGGGCCTGTATTAACAGTCTCATCATACTGTGGATGTCACTGAATTTAATTACAAGGGGTATCAGAAGTCCAGCCTATTTTTCATATTTTAAGAGCT
The DNA here is from genome assembly GCA_013397115.1 of Edolisoma coerulescens. Classification (NCBI taxonomy): domain Eukaryota; kingdom Metazoa; phylum Chordata; class Aves; order Passeriformes; family Campephagidae; genus Edolisoma; species Edolisoma coerulescens. Next base: position 2,086,027 of record VWZW01006255.1, read on the forward strand.
CAGGCAATAGTGTCAAAACCCCAGAGAAGCCAAATTAGACATAAAATCCTCTTAGGTCAATGAAATCACCCAAAAGTAAATCTTGCACTTAGGGTAGATTTTAATGGATATGTTAATTCATTCAATCTGCAGCTCAGCCAATTTACATTAAACATCATTTTCACAAGTAACAGTTTTTTCCCTGTTAAAGAAATTATATACACCCCATTTAAAATGAAACTGATATGACAGGCCTTTATAGAATTAATTAATGTCACATCTTGAGGGAAAGGTGAATAAGGTAGCATTTTAAGTGAGGAATAAAAAATAAAAATGAGTTTATTTCATGTAAATGGTATTTGAGATGTTGTTCTATGGATCATATAACACATACACACAAATAAAAATTCCCAATAACCACACAAAAAGCAAGTTCCATAGCCACAAATTGGACAACAACCTACTTCAGTAAAGTAAATTTAAAATAATTTGGGCAAGAAACATACTTTTATTGTACTGCTATAAGACTTTATCTAGATTATGAGACATTCCAAGAGGTCTTGCAGATCTCAAAAATGTCAAATGATCTCAAAAACTATTCCTACCTGAATTACTAATATTCATGCATACTTAACTCATTCAGATCATGGGCTGCACAAGGTCTTTCTTTTAAATTTGGCATTTAAATTTTGCATTTAAACATGCATATTCTGAGAGCTTTTCCCTTACAAGGCACTGACTCCTCATACGGCCAAATTTTTGAGTTAGCTTAGAAAACCTGCTCTGCAAACAGAGCACTGGACTGGCTTCTTTGAAACTCTATTACAGCAGTCTCTGCAAGAGTGAAAGCACTTTGCTTATACAGGCTTTGGGGTTTGATAAAGTCACACCTCTTAATTACATGCTCCACATGCAGCACTTTGCAGAACCGTCAGGACTGTCGTCGTGGCCGTAGTGCCCTAAGGGTGTGTGCCTCAGCTAAGGCAAGGTTTGGGGGCAGAGATTTAACCTCTATGAAATGGAATTAATAGTCTTCTAAGCTGAACACCAGCTGTAAGATATGGGACTGAACTCACCATTTCTGCAACCTGAGAGAAAAGCCAGTTGATATCTGGGGCAAAATAAACATTGTTAGGAAATTCTGATGCTTTCATTGATTTTTGGCCCAAGCTCAAGGCACAAAAATACAGCATGTCTTCCACAGTCTGGAACCATACTGAAGTGAGGTTCATATATAGACATTTTTGCTCTCCCTCTTTAACCCAACAGCTGAAAGTGCAGAGCCATGAGAATGGAGACATGGGCCCCAAACTGTCATGCAGGCTGGGATGTGTGCAGCCATGGCTGGACCTAGCAAATTCTTTTGGGGAAGCATCCAAATTGGAGGCTTTAAGACCAGTTAGCAGTTGAACGTGCCTTCTGAGGGTGCAAGTTTTGGGTCTAGCAAACAATGGATTTTTTGTTATAATTTCACCAGTGTTCTCTTTCTCCATTAAAACCAAAGCATGGATATTGTATATCCTGAAAACTCTGTGGTAAAATAAAATAATCCTGAAACTTCATCCCATGGGCTGTCTTTCAATATCAGTTTATGCTGGAACAAACTCTTTACAATTCCAAGGTTACAAACCCTATTTGCTGAAGACCAGGCATCAGGGCTTTTTCTCCTCATAAAGAGAGAAAAATTAAGTTCAGATGACTAGAATAAAGCAGCCAGAGGTCCGCCATACATTTCTTTCTAGGATATGGCACACAGTTCTAACTTCTTAAAACATACCAGAAATGAGACCTAAGAAACAGCAGAAAATTGGCACATCTGTCTTTACAGATATAAAAAATGTCCTATGATTAATACAAACAGCTTATAGTTCTTTTTTAGCTGTTTTCTTTCACACTGAAATATTGTGAAGCTATACTAATCATACCTAAACAGTGTGTTACTGTTTGTTTGGGGCTGTTGGAGAGAGAATTATGCTTGTTTTTCCAAAGGCACTGGAGATCTTCCACATTCAACTCATCTCTTATATTCTGCTTGTGTAGGTCTGTGGAGGCATCACCAGAGGGAAATAATAATGGAAATTAGAAATGAAGCAGACTGCTAAAAACAAAATTAAAGACCTCCGAGAAATTACAGACTTCAAATTTGATTTTTTTAAACTGACAGCCTGCTGAAACTCAGAGAAAGATAAACACATTATGTTCAACTTCTGGGTATCTGCCTTACAGTGACAAGAAAATATCCTTACTTCAAGAAAATGCACTTTAGAAAAAAGGAATAAGAAACTGAATGTAAGGATGGCTGGAAATAAAACCATTTCAAAGGCTTTGACATCAAACAGTTTATTACCATCTGCTTTATAATTGCATCTACTAGATTTCTAATCTATCAGAAATAGAGAGATTCTGAGCTTCTCATGGGAACAGTCAGGTCTTAATGAGAAATGCAGATATGAAAGTTAAGCTCTTGCTTATAAGGGAAGAGTGAGGGAGGGGGGAAGGAGATGGTGATCTTGCAAGATGATTGAAAAGAATTCTATTATAAAGTGTGTGCTTTCCAAGTGCAAAAAACCCCACAAACTTCTGCTGTGAACCAGTTCATAAAAAAAAAGGAGGTCTGATTTAAACAGCTTTTAGTCCAATTTTAAGAAAAACTGAACAAAAAAAATAAAGACAAAAACTGGTTAGTGAGAAGCAGCAGCCTTGGCACACTTCTGCATTTAACATTGTCAAAACTATTTTAATCAGGACAGTAAAAACATGTAGTTTGCAGTAGTATCTGAAAGGAATTAATGAGGTATTTTGCATACTAATATTCAAAGAATATAAGGATGCATGGCAAGGCGAAAAACACGTATTTGTGAGTTTTAACAAGGAATAAAAGCTGATAACCTGGGCTAACAAAATGAAAGTTGATATTTCAAAAGCAGCTGAGAAGGCACATGGCGACACTGTAGAAAGTCAGGTTGCTTGGGAGGAAATATTTCCACAGAGAGGGGTTAATAGGGACTGGCTGGAACAAAACAGGAGGAAAATCTTTGTAGAGGAAAGTGGCACTGAAAGCAAATACAAGCAAAGAATTCGGTATTTGCCACATCCATGGACAGATGCATCAGATTGGTTTTGGCAATGGAGATGGAACAACCACAGGGCCTGGACATTGGAAGTCCGAGAAGATGAAGGATGATGTGCACAATGTGGCCTAAAAAGCCAACACAAGGCAAGGGTTTCTTAACAACTGAAAGGGAAATCATGTAAATGATAATCTGATGGCAAGGAAGTGTCCTGGGTGACTGTTCTGAATGAACACGGACTGCACGTGGGCAGATGGAGAGAAGCACCTACAACAGTGGGTCTGCCAACAACCCAGAGAGGCACAGCAGGTGACCTTGTGCTCTGAGACAGCTCTGCCACAGGTGATACCTAAAAGGAGAAAAGCAGTCAGAAAACCAGTTGAATCTGCATGAATGAAGCTTTGTAAATAGTTCTTCTCTTTAGAGGTTTCGGTGAAATCAAGACACAGGAGCTGACTTCACTGTCTCCAGACAAATGGTAATGGGAATGTTTGAGAAGCTTAGTAATAACAGATGAATTTCGTATACTTGCATGGGCCATGAGGTTGTAATGAACAGCATTGTATTGCACAGATAGTGGCAAAAAAAAAAAAAAAAGCAGAGAGCTTCAGAAGAGTGATAAGGGAGGGAAAGTCAGGGACAGAGAGATCTGGAGATGAATTAAGTGAAGGTCACTGGGGTATTGGTGAGGATAAGATCAGGCAGTTGACTGTGCAGGCAAGAAACTTCTACATCCAGTGCCAAGAGATAAAAGGCAGAGTTGTGAGGGGGGAAGTGAAGGCAAGCCAAGGGCTGGGGTAAAGTCATATCATTTATAGTCAGTTTTCTCAGAAAGAGCACATGAAAAGGGAGAAATGGAAAATGGATGTGATTAGAATTGAAAGGCTGTGAGAAGGAATTGTCTAATCTGCTTGAAAGAAAAGTGAGCTGTAAGACAAAGACAGAGGACTGCATTGTTTTCTACAATAAAGGCTGGTGGGTTCGAACTGGTAAATCATCCTTTGTTTCTATTCTCTAGTGGTAGTGTTTAATCTCAAGTAATTATCATTGCTTTGCAGTGTTCTCTGCATCTCCCCTAACTAAAACAATATAACAGTGAATAGGAGGACATTTTAAGGGATTCATCAATTTAAATATTCGTAATTTCGACAGGAGCTTTTAGTTTCTGGTTTTCTTTAAGACAAAAACCCCCCACTTTTATTTTTCCCCAGCTGTATTTTATTTAACCTTCCACAAGCTAATTTATATTAAACAAAATTTTTTAAGTTTACTGTGCATCATACCAAGATGCCACATCATTACAGAGTCAATACAGAAGCAATATCTTCTATAGCTCTTGACCAGTTCAATAGAAACTCACAGATTTTTTTATTTTAAATGATAAGAGATTTCTTTAAAAGATAAAAATGAAGCAAGGAAGAGATTAAAATATGGTGCAATGCTCAATACATGATGCCAAGATATTTTCAAGCAATTAACAATAACAACTAAAGTAAACTAAAACAGTCACCCTAAGAAAGGTTCATTCTCTCTGGCAAATATCCTAGGCTTCCTTCCTGCATTTCTTATGAATAATTGTTTCCAGATCCTAAGCTACTACACTTGAATTTTTTTTATTTACATCTATTTATCTACATGCACAGATAGAATTGCACAGGGAAAAAAAAAAAAAATCACCTACGTCAGAAGGTCCTTAACCTCTAAAACCAAGCCACATCAAATTCTTTTGGAAAACTCTTTTTGCCCTAGACACCTGGTGCCCTCTCCTCACACACTGGCGCAGAAGTGTGAGCTTTGTGCCTCAGCCAGGGCAATAATACTCGATATTGCAGGTGGTGCCATGGCCCGGGGCTGCCTCCACCAGCCCTCCCAAGGGCAGCCCAAAGCTGTCCCCTCGCCCCGTCCCGGGGCAGCCCCAGCCAGGCTGCGGGAGGGCTCCGGCAGCCCCGAGCCGCTGCGGCTGCGCTGCCCCTGCCCCGGGCAGAGGTGCCCGACCTGCCTCTGCCCAGGACAGCAACCCAGGGAATTACAGCACAACGGTCCTGAGGGACAAGGGGCATTTCAGAGCATGCTGCCAAAGCAGGAAATACGAAATAGAAAGTAGTTTAAATAAGATCTCCTGTAGGGAGAATATACCCACAGGTATGGAGCACTTTCAGTTATTTTTAGCTGTTCCATTTCCGAGCATACACCAAACTGTTTATTTGTTTTTTTTCTAAAGAAAATACAAGCACATTGACCAACTGACTGAACAAGATTATTTTAGGAGTCTGTTTATCCTGCTAGAAGAGAAATGTGGTGCAGGGCATATAACATTTTGATTTCATGTACATTACCACAAGTTTGTATAACAAGCAGCTCTTCAACCGTTTCTATTTTATATTAACTTATTGTACCCATTTACATATATGGATCCTTTGGAATTTTTGACTCTTCATTAAGATTAATTTTCTAATTTAAGCAAAAAGAAAGCCTTTTCATTATGGTAGAATTTGTTGTTTAACTTTGGATGAATTTATATTTTCCTTCATCATATAAAGCTCACATAGCAAATTTAAATATTTTGCTGTTTATTTAACTGCCTTTTAAACTCTATTTGTCAAAATTACTGTTGTAATTACTTATCTTCCTCTTTAGTAACACTAGGCAAAAATAATGTTTAAATACTAGCTTACACCAAAAGTCTAAACACCAATATATTATAACGGAAAACACAGGAATAACTTGAAAACATACCTGCAATTCTTTATCCTTCAGCATCAATTACAGAAAACGATGGAACAAAAATCCCATTAATGTGCATTTTCTATGAAACCTAGGAGTAAAATCTGACAAGCAAGTGCAGAATCTAGAATAGCATATTCAGCTTGATTTCTTGTCTGTGGTTTAGTAACTACATTTCTTTCACCCTTCTAAAGTGCAAACTCAGAACTCACACTAAATGTTGTGTTCATAAAGCATTTTCTTTAATTTTTTCCCCCACAAGTATGACAATTTAAATTACATGAGTAAATTTATTTTTGTTTTTTATATAGGTAGGACTTAGAAATCACAGGTTAACACAGGCTGGAACACAGGATATCTCTAGTATTATCAGTAGTGTTGGATTTCATCTTAAATGCCCATCAGGCAAGGAAGAGAAATGCCATCAAAAATACAGAATACAGGATTTTTCCACTTAAAACCTCTTAAAATATAATCAAGTTGCTGCAATTAGGGATAATAACAATATGACTAGCTGTAAAGCTCATCTGTCCTTATGAGAGGACAAAAAGTGAGTAGAACATATCAATAGTGATGCTGGAAAATAAAAAAAACCACCTCAAGACAGAACTGGATGGAATATTTCCATGGCCTCTCTAAAAAGTCATTTCTGTTTTCACTTAGGGAGAAAATTAGCCTGGAGTGGGGCAAATCTAGGAGTTTTACTTCATAAACCATTTCACATTTGCTGCACTGATTCAGCTAAATTGAATGCATGCTGTTAGCACAAATAAAATGCTTTTTGGTTTTTTTTTTTCTCTGGTAAAAGTTAAGCACACTGGATTACAAATCTGATTTTCACTGCTTGTAGTTCTTTGCAGGGATACTAAACCGCAAATCAACTCCAGTACATGCACGTTATGTACACTCATGATTCACATCCTATTTTTAGCTATAAAATACAAGAACATAAACTGGAAATATCAAAAGCATCCAGTGGCTTTAGCTCTGCTGCCTTAAAAGTCAGTCTTCTAATTCCCACTGGACAAAACCAAGTTAGTTAAATTCCAAGCAATTGCAAAAATCCACTCAAGTGTCATAGAGTGCATGGTTACTCAGTAGATCAAAGGAGGTATTTAAAACAATCCTTAGGAGGAAAGGGTCAGTTTACTCTTTCATGAAAAGCAATGGAAAATACACACTGGTCCCTACTGCAGTGCAGAGATACCAGGTTCCTGTGCATATTTGTGCATTCTGGGGAAATGGCCCTTGCTTGACTAAATTTAGCAGCTCTTTCCTATGAGCTACTTGTTGTAAATGAAAACACAGCCCCTGTAGGCAGTCTAATGATTTCACTTTGTCTCAAATTTAAAGACCTTTATACAATTCTTATTAAAGACCAAACACCAGTATTCCCTATTTATAGTCCCCAATGTTTGTTTGATCAGTGGGGCTTTTTCTCCCTCTAGGAGACCAAACTAACACAACCTTACTGTATATATTTTTAAGGGGCATGATAGGAAATTGCCAGGAAACGCATTATCATGAACAGCTTTTCAAAATATTGCCACTGGTGGTTTTAACTAAAATTGGAACTCCTTCTTCTGGAATGTACCTGTACACGAGAAAAGGAAAGCTCTGCTTTGTACCAGTCATCTTGGATTCTCTCTCTTCCAATTTCTAACTTGTAGAATTAATATTTCAGACAGAGATTTTCTCCAATGATATTCACTTGATTTACACTACTTAAGTATCTTTCAGGCATGTATAACTATCAGTAAAAGTGCAAGATCAAAATTTAAATTTTGCAGCAGTTAAAAATTACGGAGGAAATAAATTTATTTAATGTTACTCTGACGCTTAAGCAAAATCAGAATCCACATTTGAACAGCAGATGCTATACCATCCTGAATGCTCCTAAATTTGGTCTAAATGACCCAATTCTCTGCTGACAGCAAGGTTCACTATAGGGTTCCCTCTGCAGACAGACTACCCTGGCCAGCAGTGCAGGGTCCCCCACTACGCAGCCCACTCAGGGATTAAACTGGAAATCAATCATGAATCCCGTATAAAATTTGCCAGGGTGAGAAAGTTTCCCTAGTGCACAAAGCTGTCCCTACTCTCTGGTTGGTGCTGGAGCAGCAGTGCACTCGTGTCACCTCCATCCCCTCACACCTCAGGCCCCTCCTGATCCCTCCACTGACTGCCAACATCTTGGCAGAGAATTTTCCACCAGGAGCCAGAAGTGAATGGCTGACTCCTTAGAGATGACTTCGGGGCTTGACAAGGTCATGACATTCTGTATCTTTATTTTTATTGTATCAGCTGACTGGAAGGATCTTATCTCAAGCATTTAAACAAAGGTCAAAGACATGCAAATGTCAAAAATAAAATGTATTAAAGTGGAGCCAGCAATGTGTCAATGAATAACTCAATGGACTCTCCTAGATTATTTGTTTTTTTCAATTATATCACTGTTAATTTTTAAGAAACAATTTCTAAATCATTCATTTATATTTTTAAATATCTATATCAGACAAAGAGACTTCACTTTCATCAGGATTTAAATAAATGAAATATTCTTGTTTTATGAATTATTTGAAAAATACTGCAGATGTTTACTGAATCCCATTTGAATATGACCACAGAAGCTGAAAATTTTCATCTCTCCTGTTCAATACCTCACAATAACCATTAATTTTTCAGTGCTTGTCTATATATACAGAACTTAAAAGAAATGTTTCCTTGCATTCACAAAAGAGCTGATAAGTATCATCTTGAATATAAAGAAAATGAATATTTTGTAAGTTGAAGGAGGTAAAAGCAAAGCGTACTACAAATAAAGGAATTTAGGATTTATTTTATGCATTTACTTCAATACCACCAAAAATTTTTTACCTGCTTTCTTGTGGATATTTTTTTATTCTCTACCTTCATCTTTCTGCAAAGTTTATTTTTCAGCTGTGACGCTTTGAATGTGAAAATACTAACAAAAAGAAATTCCACCCAAACAAAACCCATGCAATGGTACTGACAAGTCCTCAATCATTAAAAAACACAAGAAATAGCGTTTTCTTTTCAAGAAGGAAAAGTATTCAGAAAAAGAAAAGAATCCAGAAATGTTATTTTCTTTTTATCTGCTCCTTTTCTTTCTGTAATAAAAGTATTTCATATCTTTGATCTTCTAGACACCTATGTTTTTCATTTTCCTTTTTTTTTGAAAACGCTTCAATTTGGCTGCATTTACAGCATCATCAAATTTCTTTATTTTATATATCCATTCCATTTTTCATTAGAAAGCAAACTCAAATCATAGTCAAACGTCTCACTTTGGATGGAAAGGGGTAAGGGTTTTCAACTAATTTGGAAAGTTTCTTGCATCTGGGCTTTTCAGTTTTTTCAATACAAACTAAGCATTCTCAGCTGTGCAAAACCAAAACATTTCCTGGATAACTGCAAAAAACCAAGGTTTTCTAGCTGTTGCTGGCATGCCAAATGTCCTCAGAACCCATGGTTAGATCCAGATGTGCTGTGAAATCAAGCTTCCCTTCATTAATCATCTCACTTTTTGTATCTCCATCAGCTTACGGGCTATGCAAATAACTAACAACAAATATAATGGGACACCTTATTAATATTAAAAAAAAAAATAGGGGCTAAACAGATGATGTGCTTTGAAAGGTATATGAATGAGAAATACAGTCATCTTCAGAAGATTCTTGTCCCATTTAATCATGTATAGCTGCTCTGAGAAAAAACTTTGAAGTGTCTATTCTGCCACTAGAAGGAAAAGATATTTTGTTTCATCGTTTATTTATACTTTTAGATGGGGAGCTGGAATTATTTTTCAGTAAGCATTGGCAAAGGAAACAAACTTGATAACATAACTGTTCTTGCCATCTGTACATACTTCACACATTGTCATTTAGAGTCAGTTGGATAGGAAAACAAACACAAAATTGCCGAGTTCTGTGTGTTATGTAAAATGCTCTGCTTGTCAGTACAATTCGGGAGTGCCCTCACCTACACTGAAGGAAAGATGTTAATCTAAATTTGACAGAAGTGTCTGCAAGAGGTAGGAAGGATTATCTGTGAAGCTTAATAGTAGCAGCAGTTTAGGACATATTTAGACCTTCTCACTCGCACGAGGCAAACTTCAGGAGTGGAATGAGCCATCTGCTTCTGCACAGAACGGCCTTTAAAAAGTAATCTTTCTGTCAAACAGTGCTTGACTCATCCTCAGAACCTTTTTTAGTGGAAAACCATCAGTTTATACCACCTGAAGGTATTGTCTTCTGTGGCTGTCGCAGAAGTAGGCTATTTTCTCCCAGGTTCCTCTGCAAGCACATTGGCAGCAGGATCCTTGGGTACTCTGCTACCTTTTGCTGTCTTTGCCTGAAATCTGCACCTTTCCTTTCCACTGCCAGCAGTCTGAGGGCTGTCTGACCTTGATTCTGATCCTGCAAAGGGATCAAAATCATAAACTCAAGCTCACACTTGAATCTGAATGGTTGTATCCATTTTACCAGATTCTGGAGCAGCCTGGGTGCATTCTGTGGCCAAATCCTTTCTATATAATGAAAGCTCTCCAGAACAAGACTTTTTTTTTCCCCCATTTCTCTCCACACCCATGAGCAGGCACTGACACCACACTAGGACAACTCGCAGAGAAAATTCAGGGTGGGCAGCAGCCCATGGTAATTTCCAGTAGGGTTTCCCATCTGAACAAATGGGACACAGCACCCATCCAGCAGGACAGGAGACCCTCCTGTCCTGCAGTTCAGGTATAACCACTGCTATCAAGGACAGCATGTCCCAGAATGTGTTAACTATGTCACTGTTATCGGGATACAGAATTCCTATAAGGAAAAAAAAACAAAAAAATAACAACAAAGAAACCAAACCAAAATCCCCAAAAAGCACCAGCAACAACAACGTAACACCTAAAGTTTTATAGAAATCTTTAACAAAAGATTATTTTTTGAGAAAAAATAAGCATCTTATCCCACACAAAGGATATGTCTTATCACTCCCTGCTGTGGTTTTAAAACTGTCAGTCAAATCAGATTAAGCATTATAACATAGTAGCTACATAATATCATTGTTTGCTAACAGGCTGGAAGTCATCTGAACTAATAGTAAAATTCAAAAAAAACCCGAACAACCAAACCAAACCCACTCCCCAAACACAGCACTTCACACTGCCATAAAATAGAAAAATAGGCATTAGAGAAGAGATCATGCAACTGAGATTATTCTTACTCAACAGCACAGTTTTTGTCATTTCTTTCCGTCTTGAGGTTAAGCAAGCGAGAATAACAGGTGTTGTATACAGCACTTAAAATGAACTGCCTGTGTATGATGTATTCTGGGGGAAAAAACAGAAAAGATGAGGAATAACATTTGAATACTAAGGTGGAGTCACTTCCACCCCAAACCCCCTTCACTCCAGAAAGATGTGGCTTCTTTAATAAAATACATTTCTGGTGGTTGAGCACACCTTCCTGCAGCTTGCTTAAGGAAAATATATCTCAGGAAGTGTATCAAGATGATAAAGGAGATATAATTAGAAATCTTATGATGTGAAAATTCAATCACACAGTCCTTTCAAACAGTACAAGGGAGAAATTCTGAAAGAGACACTTGGAACTTTGGTTCACACAGGAAGACGGCTGGTGTCTGTATTATCACCATTCTAAGCCAAGAGCATTTCAAGTGATGGCATTACTCTGACAAGTGTGGTTATGGCCAAATAAGGTGGGGGGAAATGTAAAAGGCTTTGGTAGGGACATGTTGAATAATGATTTTGTTGTGATTACACCCAGAGGATGCAAATCAGAAGAAATAGGAAAAACGTCAAGAGGTAACGGTTGCCATCCTGTGCGTAACGCAGAAATTTCACAGGTCTAAAAGAAACTTCCTTGTGTTCCTACACATATTGGTCAACCTCCTCTCCTCTGCTGAAGGGGTCAGCAAGAGATGTCAAGGCAGCAGTAGGTGTGAGAACCTTCACGAAGTCGCTTGTTGGAATAACAGCCATGCTTGTGGCTGTTCTCTTCTCCCCTGTGTGTGCAGAGAGGAAGAAGCCCAGTGCTCTCACTGATAGCTGGGCTCCAGCACAACAGGGAGAGTGCACGAGCGATGCTCAGGCCGAGGCCAAAGCAGCTGGCTCTGAACACAGGGGCAGCAGCCAGCTCATACAGAGACAGGGAGGGTGCACAGCACCTGGCCATGAGGGGGAAACTGGCTTGTTCTTGAAAGTTCATCTCACTCGTTAAAGGGAGACTGAAAGCGTGCAAAAGCTGACAGGTAACGAGAAGGTGGCCCTTGCACAAAGTATTTGCCAAGTTGCTTCTGCCCATGTGCATGGGAAAGGAATGTGAGGCCATTTTTGACCATTTGTCTGGTTTTAAAATATCAGACTATTCAGGAGAGGAGCAAGGAATACCTGACACACAAAATTAAATCATCCAGCCATTTGGCCTTGGAGCATGTGTTCAAAATTGGTGAACTTGGGGACAGCCACAAAGAATGCCCAAATTTTGCAACAGCCTCATGGCATTTCTGTGGATTGCAGCCACAGCCTTGCAAGGTGAAATGTTGGTGATGGAAACGTTGCAGACACGCACAAAGGAGAGAAAAGGAAATGGACAGTTCTAGAACAAAAAGCCTATGCTTTAAGGGTCTTGCTAGACATTGCAAATCTGTAGATTTTTCAGATTGGAGGTATGGAATTCACAGATAACATTCCACCATTTTAATCAGAAACAACAACATAAAGTGAAGTATAAGCAGTAAAGGTAAGAGATCTATATACAGAGGTGATACCTTCCTTACATTTGATTTTTTACACTGAAGTGCCTCACATACTAAAAAAGTACGTCGGCCCTCTCTGCACTGAAAGAAAAACCTCAGAAGTCTAAGAAAATGTATTATATGCAGACTGGGGCCCCAAAATTGAAAATAATTTCCTTTTGGACACTCAATTCCCCTCAATGTCAGCAACAACAACAAGAAAACCTCTCTCTGTACTTTAACTTTCTTATCAATTCAAGACTCCACAGAGATCAGCATCCTGCATTTACAGTAGGTAACAGAAACTGAGTGCTTCCCAGTTAACAGGGAGATGTTTCACACTGCAGTAAATTACTGCTGGAATATTAGTTTATTACTTGCATCTACCACACAAGCTGAGGGCATGATGTAATCAGGAGGCAAAAACTTCTCAGGAGAAAAAAAAATTAGCCGTGTTCTTCAGTCTCTAGCCTGTCTCTCGTTTCTGGGATAACTCATGTTTTGAGGCACTTAGCTAGCTGATCTAATGCAAAACATCTTGAGGAACACAGACCATATGGCTTGGGAGGCTGAACATGTGTAAGGAAGGAGAAATGAATTCTTCAGAAGTTCATCTGCAATGAAACTGTCACAAATGATGCACCTCTTATCTATTAAACATGTCACTATTAATGTCAAAACAACTCAAAGATACGCTCAAACAGTGAAAATGCTACATCCCTTTAACAAAAATTCACGCTTTGATGAATTTAATACATCATATAGAAGTGTGTTATATACATAAATGCATTTTGCTTGGAAAATTAACTTACTCCACTTTTTAATATGAGATTATGGATATGATCTTCATACATCATAAAACTTATTACTGAATGCCAGCTGCCTTTGCCTCTGCATGTCTTCCCCCACTAGAAAAGAACTCAAACCATATTCATACTACAAACTGGACACTAGTTGCACTGTTTCACAAATATAATATATAGATATATAATTAAATGTAATTATATATATATAATATAATTGTGTATATATATACACACATATATAAAATTTAAACCTCTCACTAAACAAAACCAAATTTACCAAAACACTCTTAGATCTTAAAAGTCCAGCTTAAATTTCAAAGAAAGGGTAGAAGAGATCATTAGCAAAGCCAGGAATGGTTACAAATATGCCTTGGGATGACAGGAAAAAATTATTATGAGCACTAATTCCATTAACTCTCCTTGCCCATGATGCCTCTGAACCTCTGAAGCAAAAACATATTTTTCCTGGTTTGGCAACAACTGATATGAGGAGCATGGTGTTAAGATGATGTTGGACTTGGTGTAAAAGCAGGGTTAACACAGTTATGCCTTCTGTTGTGTTGTTTATGACACCAGAGGAAATGTGGAGAGCCTTTCGGAATCTCTCTGAAGCACTGGTGTAGAGGAGGAATGAGAGCTCTGCTGGTCACTATCAGTAGAGCTTGTGAGTGGGGAATCCATACATAAAACTTTGAAATGGCAAAATCTTAACCTTTGTGATAAAGACTGAAAGAAAACTATGAGCCCGCAAGACTGCAATAAAAGTTATGTATTTAATTCTTTCATGTGGAGACAAAAAAAAAAAGACCATGTGTGTTTCTGAAAGTACTAATTATTTTGCCAGGTTGAATCACAGCTGCGATGTATCACTGTCATTAACCTCATTGTTAATAGTCTTTTCAATAAATTATCACTGGGTGTTCCTTACAGCCCTTTTAACTTAACATAAAAGAAAATGATCTATCAAATTTAAAGGCTTACGAATCTGAATCTTAACACAGAGACGAGTGAAGCAGCCCTCGGGGGCTAGAGTTAGCTGTGGAGTAAAATGCAGTGGAATCAAAGGTGGCTGTATTGCAAGACAGAAGGAAGCACAGCCTGGGATCTCCTACCGGATACGGCCACTGCCAGCACCCTGGGCTGCACAGGAGGAGCAGGATGTGGACCACAGAATATGAATTCTTAGTAGCAATAGACGTATTGCACAAATGCCAGACTCCTGGTAAATCCATGGCTTAACCATCTCGCCCTTCTGCAGTCTCGCTCATCTTCAGCCTGGTTCTGCTGCTAAGCAGCCCCTCTTGCCCCCAGCCCCATCTCTTCGAGAGCTCCCTTCCTGGCTCCCCCAAGGCCTTCAGTCACCAGCAACACAGAAAAGTCCTACAAACAAGGCTTTGGCATCTCCATGGAAGTAGCTGGACATGAGGAGAATTGCTGCTCACAGAGAACCACCCTTCTCCAAATCCCAGGGGACTCAGTGTTTCAAGAGTATGCAGGCTTTGCTGGCATGGGGAAAGGCCGTGACAGCACCCGGCCCCTGCACACAGACAGTTCAAGGTTCTCTTAACCTATTCTAAGATTCTCAGTAATGTCCAATATCATTTTCTCTTTAAGTGCTGCAGATTTAGAAGCTGCTACTCAAGGCAGCTTTAGATACTTGCTGGTGATGGCAGACGACTGCAGGGAATGTGGGGAACAACTGGAGTAACGGCAGGACAAACTCAATTTGCCTGGAGGTTTTGTCGAAATCTTACCCATATCATTGTTTTTTCTCATAAATGCAGCTACACCAGACACCTTGTTGCTAAAATTATCATTTGAAGAAAAGTCCCCTATCCATTTCATAAGTCCACTTAGTCACATGGAAAGAAAAAAAAAAAGAATGACAGTACTTGGGAGGATGTGGGAAGAAGTCAATATTTTAAGACACTATCAAAAAGGATTCATGTTTTAATTAGTCTCCTTAGTTCTGTCTAATGATAAACTAGTTTTGGGGTGATTGGATGATTCTGCTTTCCTACTCCCTGCATATTAAGACCTCCTTTCTAATATATTCACTTTTCAGTTTATTTTGGGGCAATACATCTGTACAGTTTGATAAGCAATGTTTTCTAAATTCGTTATTTCTTTCATCCAAAAACAGTTTAAAAACAAAAGCCAAGAATTATTTTATGTGTGCAGACCTGCTGAAATCTGACATTTTGTAGAGGATAAGTACAAAACAAGAAAAAGAAAAGACAAAAAACATAATACCCCAACTTTTAAGGTAGACACTAAGTCCTCCCTCAGTCGAAAATTGTTAACCAACTCTGAAACTCTTGCAAGCTGTGCAATAAAGTGTGCATTGTTGAGCAATGTCCTGCTCATCAAGATGGGTGGAGGGTGTGTTTTGCCATAGTCAGTATGAAATGGTCACCATGTCAGAATCTCAGGGATGGGATTTGTGCTCTGACCTCCTGAGGATTCCCAAGGATACAGCAGCCTTGGCTCTGCCATGCAGTTTTCACCAGGGAAGTGCACCAAGGAAATGCACTCCTTTGCAAAAGAGAGAAATGCAAGTTTCCAGATATAATTAGGCAAGCCATGGAACTTTTAATGAAACTGTACTCATTAGTGATACAGCCAACCAAGGCAATTAAACCCCCTCACTATTCTGGTATCTATAAGACTGATTATGATGTTCTCTTCTCTTCCTTTTTTTATAATTTTGCCTTTAACAATTGGAGCAGCTGCAGTAACCCAAACTGAAAGAAACAGAGTTTTGTTGTTAGCTAATCAATTCTACTTTGTATTGCATACAGATCTTAATTATACGAGATATTTTAATTCTTCACAAGGACACAACACTAAAAAAAAAAAAAGATAAAAGAAATAAATTATTTCTGGAACATAAAGCAGACAGACTTTAGGTGGCAAAAAGAGAGAGCAATAAAAACGAAGAATATTTTGAAATTGGCTTTAAGAAAGATAATTTTTGAACCTGCAATAAGTAAAAACAGGAAAAGAGTGTCTAACAATGATTTAATTTCTTTCTGGAACTAGATTAAACAAAGTCTGCTTATTTTCATTTATGAAAGATAAAGTTGTAGAAGTGCATGCTAAGCAGAAAAAATCCCCAAACCAACACTAATGCTATTAAGGTAAAATCATTACTATTATTTGCAATTTGGCAGTCCACAGAACCCTGAAATGATGTTCAGTCTGTTTCTGCCCTAATGTATAGTAACAGCCTTCATCAAGAATTTATAATCTGAGGAGGGCAGGAGGAAAGGAGGGTATTCGTTGTCATTGCTTTAAAAAATAACAGTCAACAACCAAAGATATTAAAGCAAATACTCTCCAAGCTAGGTAGGTACTTAATTCCACTTGAATAAATTAAAATTGTCAGCTTAAGACTATGTATATTGCATCTCTGACACGGCTTCTCAAGCCTAAAGGGGAAAGGAATTAAGATCTTCTCACTACATATTTCCCTTTCCATCTACCGTTCTAGAGCTAGAAGAATTCAGAGATGGAAATACCCAGACTTTTTACTCAAAATATTTTTAAAACAAAATATTTTTACAAAAGAGCCTTCTATAAATGTGTGTTGATGTATTTTCACTGGACACTTTGCAATATTCAGCCATTTTGGGAAGAAAAAATATTTAAAAATTCCAAGCAGGTAATGAAATTTATGGAAAATACTAATTGCAAGACATGTGAAGATTGCATTTTTAAGAAATACAAGGAAGAGGTACTCTACATTGAAGAAGTTGTGGCAGTAGAGAGTTTGCCAAGTATAAATTTGTATTTTTTGTCATGAGATCTTCACACATCTCAGTTTGCACAGTGCCTTAGTATTTAATATCCTCTTGGTAAGACAGAAAAGTATTTTAAATTTAGATGAAAAGGAGAATAAGGCATATATTGTAATTTAAAAAAACGTTGAAAATACCCACAGAGAGGTATATAACTAGGCTAGTTATAAATCTCCTATTTGTTTGTTCCCTTCTTGAGGCTACTATGTACAGAGATGCACAGAGAGCTGGATGCCTCATTACATATCTTGTCATCAAACTGAAGCTGTTCACAGCAATTAAATAAGGAAGGCACCAGCTACAGGCAGAGAACAAAAGCTCAGCAGCAGAGTCTTGCGTTCACATGATTAAGCAACCTGGAGCATTCAGAGGCTTGTGCTAAACACAGATTATTAGCTGTAAGAGAAACAGTATCCTTTTGAGACATTTTTTCGCTGCATTAGGAATCAAAAAGATGAGGTGAGGACTCATCAGACCACTGGTCCTTTATCCCACTCACACGGAGACTGAGATAAAGACCAAAAAGTTGGTGATGAAAATTTAGCAATAATGTTTAATAATATTTAACAAATATTGTGTTATTTATACAGCTGGCAGGGGATCTCAGTGAGTTTGTTCACATGCCAAGTCACTGAAGCACCACTGGACATGCAAGGGCACATCTGAGGCAGAAAATCCTGAGCATTTTTCTCAATCAGAAAGAGGAAAAGCCAGGTCTCTGCTGGCTGGAGATGCCCCTGGTGCACCAGTGCCATGCAGAGGTGCCCGCTGCAGAGCTGCACCAGAGGATGGCAGCCTGGAATGAGGGCCACCCACCCCTGCTCCAAGTGCCGCATCTCCCACCCACACGGGGCTGGGGCTCTCCTCCCTCGCACCTTCCTCAAGCACGGCTCCCCACCGTGCTCCAAGCGCTGGCAAAGCCCCTGGGGCCACGGACTAGCACTGCAGGCCGTTCCTTGGCCCATAATTGGGATGCTCTCACTCTCCTCTGTGGGACCTGGCCACGCTGGTACCAGTGTGACGTGAGAGTCTGGTACGTAAAAATAGCGGGGCAAGCTAAAACCACATGGCCTGCTTCACTAAGGAAACTGTATCCCCTCTCTTGGCATTAAAAAGTAAGTTTTTAGGGTTTTTTTCCTGACACGCTACTAATATTCTTTGTCAGTTTTAACAAAGAACTCAGATTCTTTGTTAGTTAAACATAAGTTTAGTGGTCACTTTACATCTCTGTAAACAAAAACAGTGTTTGGGGACATTTTTAAAATAGAATTCTTTTTTTTTTCAAAGGAAAATAATCTTTTTTTATAAAGGAAAAAAGAGATTCATTAATTTTACCACACTTCTGCAATATTTAATTTTTTGTTCTAAAATTTAGAATTATAATGTTTTATTCAATATTTTCCGTGGTAGAATGGCGCAGAGCAGGCAGGTTTACTGAAATCAACAGAGAGGCTCCATTTCAAGCATTTTGCTGAACATGTTGGTTATAGCTTTATGTAAATTAATCAACAGGACAGCTATTCTTTTTAGTTTTTGCCACATGTGTATTTTGATTGAAATTTTTTTAAATGTAATAACAGAAAGCATATCATGTGAGATATGAGGCCTTTTTTAACAGCTTATATCAGAACTGAAGAGTTTGCAAATCCAGATACTGACAGGCAAATTTGTTCACACAAAGACATTTGTATTTTAAATTCTTTTTTTTTTTTCCCAAAGGGTCCTCACAATATTTGAATATTTCATTTGGGAAGAATATGAATACTGAGTGTTTAAAGCAGTAAGCAGGGTACTATAAAATGCCTGAATCTGAACTGAGTGTACAGGGATGATTCACACAATCAACCCTGCTATTGTGCAGTAGATTAATTCCTCGGAAACTCCTGGTACTTACCAACCACTGCACATTCCTTATGAAAAATACATAAGCCTGACACCTCTAAATTTATACCTTATAATCTAAATAATGCTCAGACTAGGGCTCAAATAGTAATTCCCCAGAAAATACACAGCTGTGCACTTGTCTAAAGAAGATAGGCCTGAAATACCTTGGGGTAATTAAGAACCAGGAGGTTACCAGGAAATACATATGACAGGCAAGAAAATCCAGATCACAAACTGCACCCTTAATGAAGACTCAACAAAATAGTAATGGCACCTGAACTGCCTTTTTTCCTCAGCTTAGAGAGGAGCTATTACTGAGAGAGAGCAGGCAAAAATACTATCACCCTCTTTTTTGCTGTGAATAAATGAAACACCTGATTCTGCCCTATGAATCCATTTAAGAAGCTAAAAAAGAAAACCAAACCCAACCAAATAAACAATGGCAAAAACCATGCCATAGATTCAAAGAAAAAACAATGGAACCCCTCAACTGGTCCCTGAGATATCAAAAGCCAGAAGGGAACAGAGTATGGCTCAGCCACTCAGGGATCCACAGCCTGGGACTGTGGCCATGCTGGGAGAAGGACAGAATTCACAGCCCCGGGGAAAGGAGTGCCTGAAAACCATTTTGCACTCTGCTGAGATCGAGGCTGGTCTGGAAGCTGTTCTGTTTTAGGAAGCTTTTGAGGTGTTAGTCCCAGTACCGTGGCAGAGTGGTGTGCATGGTACAGAGCTGATCTCTACCCTTGTACCAGTGGCCAGACTCATTTCTTGTAATTTCTTGTCCATCTGCCCCATCAAGGCTTGCCTGAGTCTACATCCACGTGGTGTTACCTACAGCCACCTCCCTCTGATATACCACAAACTTCACATTGAGAAATTTTCCTGGATATCTCTGCAATATTGCCACATGAGAAAATCCCCCCAAAAATGCCAACCTTGTCCCTGAATTACTTCTTCAAGTTGAATACTTCTCATGTTTTCATGTAAAATCAGAGACAGCAGTGTTCATTCATCTGTCACGCAACATAACTGAAAGCTTAGGATAAAGATATGCAACACATCATCTTTAATCATATCTAATTAACACAGGGTAGTCTGCAAAGACAGAGCAACCACATGTGAAGTTTTCAGCAGTTATTTTCTCTACACTGCTCCTTTTATTTTCTAAAAATAAGTTGGAAAGGAAATTGTATCACATTACGTAGACATTTTAGATAAATCTTCCTTATTCTGAAAGGTCAGAGATCAACTCACCATTCTTTAAGAGAGGTAGAAAGCTAAATAAGAAGAGAAGAAAGGGTAGATAGAAGCATGTGCTTAAGTTCTCCGAGAGTTCTGAGCGATAAAAATTACATTAGAAAAATTTCTTCATGCAATATTAAGCTGCTATTGTACACTGAATTGTCATCTGCAGCAGACAGAATTATCTATTGGCTATGATTTTATTACAGAAATTACTTATTACTACTTTGTTAACTCAAATGGATCCAACAATGAACTGCAGTCTGTCATAGGATACGGTGTTTTTTCAAGCCTTTGGATTACAAACTTTGAATAATAGCTTGATGCCATGCTAGGATGTGCCTGGATTTGTTACTACTGTTTGGCTTTTCATGGAGTACACATGGCTATAATGAATTTATTTTCTAATCATAAAAATCAAATGATACCTTGAAAGGAATTAAAGTTTCATCCTTTTCTGATGCTAACAAACATCCTATCTGATGCTAACGAAACTTAGTAATGAAAATCTGGTCTTTACTAGCCTCTAAGTATTAGCATAATAAATAACAGTGTAAAAGACATGCCAAAAGAATGGATCACAATGTTCAAGTCTAGATGGATATTGAAGAAGGTTTTCACGGACCTCGTGGCAGATAAAGTATTCTAACGACACCTTGCACTTTGGCATCTAAAATCAGAAAAATGCACATGCAGACCATGACACACCATGGACTCCAAGAAAGCAAATGCCTCAGCAGCAAAGGAGATCAGTCATTTTCTAAAAGAACTTCATCAGCAAAACCTTATATCCCACCAGAGTGCTTGGCCCCCTTTGCCATGGTGTCACTCTTGACACCTGCCACTGTCCTGTGGAAATCTCCTTACACCCATGTTTGCAAATACAAATAGCACTCTGAACTCCTGATTTAAGAAGATGCATTAAGTTTTGCAGGATAACATGAGGAATCAAGCTCAGGAAGTTATGATACATGGAACATGTCAGAGCAATAAAGAGCCTTTGATTCTCAGAGTTGTCAAAACAGATCTTCCTGAGCAAATGAACTGCAAAGGACTCTCAAAAGTGAGCCCCGCTCGTTGTCAGGAATGTTACAGACTGATAGAAATCACATTTGCAACATTCATACTGAAACCAGGTTGAGTTTAAATTATGGATTCATTTGTTACCTAAAAGCAGTTTAATCTGTAAGTTTATTGTAAATTGTCAATAGTTTATTTTCATTAACATGGTAACTAACTGGTGTAGATTCACTTTACTGTAGAACTATCTGTACATAAATGCTTTATTTTAGGCTAAAGTCTAGATGGTTTAGAGATTTAGGTCAGTTGAAAACTTGAGCCAGCATATTAGAGAAGTTTTACTGTCCAATTTCCAAGTGACTTAAAGTTATTTCTTTTCTTATTATAGCCTGAAAGTTCCTACCTATCATTTCTTTTCCTGTTGCCCTAAATTCTGATAATTTTAATTTCTCTTCAGTTTTAATTAAGCTACCCTAGGGCTTATAAACTCTGAAAGTTTTTACATTTCATTTTTTTTAATAATTAAAACTGATTCAATTTGTTTCAAAGGTCTGATGTTTAAACAGGCAACTTTCTCATAAACCCTCAGCTCTGCTTGTAATAAGAAATGTATTTGTGGAATGAACTGTTCACTGCACCACTCTTCCAATTGCTTCAGTCAAAGTCAATTAATGTGTGTTCACAGCTTGAAAAGTGCTGTAATGCAAGGCATACTCATATTAATATGTGTTAATCTTTCTGGAAGCTAAAACAAAACTGCGGTCCTGATCTGGTGTCTTCACACTTGAGAAATGTGAAGTTAAAATAGGCAGCTTCTCTAACCATACATCATATCAACACATATTGCATAAGAGGGCTTGCAGATCTTATAAAACTGTTTTAAGAAAACCTTTCAGATGGCAAATGGAAGCTTCCAGCCTTAGAAGAGGAAGTAAGAAAACTGACTTGTTACCTCTTATTCTTAGAAAATACTTTGAAAAGTTTTACCCTCCCCTTTCATATGCCTGACAAAAATCTTTTTTTGCTGTTCACAGCAAAATGGTTGTTTTAGAAACTCCATGTTTCACCAGTTGCTTCTTTTTCCACACTGACACACCCTAAACAGGGAGCAAGCACTGAGAAAAGGGAAGTACAAAAGGAAAACAAGAAGCATAAAAAAATTATAAACCACAGATTCCACTGTCCCTATATTAACAAGATATACAATACAACATTCTGCTTAAGAACCTGACACAGTTCTCAAATAGCTTGCTTTTTGAACAGAGTATAAGGATTATATATACAACCCCGAAATCTTTGCATTGCAGGTGCTGCAGCACAAAACTGTGGCCACCTCTTTTCAGATACTACCAGGCACATCTATACGTATGGGTTCACTATCACCTGCCAATCTTAGCACTGGATCTATGCACCTTTCCATTTTGTGCATAGCCACTGCAGAAGAATCAAGATAATTGTTTAAAAATAACTTGCAAGACAAGTTGACATTTCTTCAGTATTTCAGAAATTCTTTATAAAAGTATTAGCTGCTTCCACAGGAAATCTTGCTGTTCTCAAATGCATTTTAAGATTGACAAGAGCTTTCAAGCAGGAGATGCAATCTTGACTCACTCTCCTTACCTGGCTTCCTCTGTTAATGTACATTCATAATTCCAAAGTGTTGGCAGATTCAAATGCCAAGCAGACTACAAGAGATGGCAAACATAAAAGCAGACAAAAATGACCTTGCCATCAGTGAGAGGCAGGAAGAAAGAAAGCTTGAAATAAGGTGGCCAATTGTCAGTTTGGTGGCTGAAACAAAGAAGTAATTATATCAGCTCAGACCATCTTGAAGAAAATTACCTTTTTTATCTAAAGTCCGTGTTTTAAGGAAAGTGAAATAAATATAACTTCAGTTGAAATGAAATATTTTGACTCAACCAGTACAATTAAAACAAGATTCAGGCAGCACAATTCTGACCAGGCAGAATCCAGGACAGGTTACCTGGCATTCTAGGTCCCATTTCTTCAGCTGCCAAACAACTTTAATTTCCTTATTTCACACTCTTAGTTAAGGTCTGTGCAGTGGTTGTGACCAGCACCGACATCACTTTGCACATCAATGGCCCCAGTATTGCTTTTGGTTTTAATTTACATGCAACAGCATTTCTGAAACATTTCCCAAAGGCTGTGTGAATAAAAAATAAACAGGATTCTTAGTATTCCCCTTTTTGACAAGTTGAGAAATACTTTAACAACTTGTCCATATGCCCAATCTAAAAATTCTTAGGAAAGTAAGGAAACAATATTAGACAAGAAATATACAAAAAAAGAACCTGATTGATATTCTGGAAGGAATTTAGAATTTGTTTCTCTCTCTCTACCCATTGTCTCACTGCACACGTGATTAATCAAATGAGGTCATTTTATGAAATAAAATACATTACAAAGTTAAAGATCACAAAAACCAAGGGAAAACTTCTACTGACACACAATAGACCAGGCTCTCAGTCACCAGGTGATTAATCTTGTACCTAACCACCTCTCTGAAATACCAACCCCTTGCTTTGGAAAAGCTCCTACTCATTTTTCTGTCCTGTTTACCTAAGAGGAGAAAGAAAGGAATATGAGAGCCTTAAATACTGAAGATGTAGCCCTCCCCTAAGTAAAGATTCACCATGAGAGGGTGGAGCAAAACAACTGCACAGAATCTACGCCTGACTCTGCCTTGCTCATGAACCTTGCTGCATTCATGGCACCCAGCCTCAGCTTTTACTCTTCTGTGCTCCCCCACAGCCATGGAATCTGCCCTGGCATCTCACTGTGGATAGCCGAGATGTTTATTCAAAAAGACAAAGCGAGACACTTTCCTCTTCATCCCCTCACCACACCAGCAGCAGCTTTCTATAAAGAATAAAGCAAAAAGAGGAAAAGCATATATCTTAGTGACATGAGTGATTTATAGCCCCACGGAGCGATAAAATGATCCATGACTAGAAGTCAGTGTTTTTATTAGAAATGATGATTCCCAGTCCTGGTGCTTTTTCGTTATGTGCATAATTAATGTTAGCTTGTGAAAGCTGCCAATGACGCTCGTCACCAGCGGATGTTCTTATAATATATGTGTGGATTTGAATGCATGATGAAGCTCTTCTGTCTTTTGGGATTCAAAACAGAAGTTTGTGAATAATGCAAGACTGAAAACCTAAAATAACAAAGAAACTGCTACTCACCCAGTGAGCAGTAGAGAAAAGAGCATACAATACAAGGTAAAGCAACCAAAACAGGCCCAGACTTTCCTGTAAAACACAGAATTGTGCTAAGATCTGTTGGGTCTTTGCTTAGAAAATATCTGCAAATGAGAAATTCAAAACTGTTTTACTGACAGCTTTGGAAGCAGCAAATTCTTTGTTTACTCAGCCACCAAAATAGAGAGACGCAACCCTGGAAGTCTCCACCACAATTTTTGTTTGAACCCTGGCCTTGAGAGTGCACCTCTACTGCTGGTAAAGGAGTCACCTGCGGGCAGCAGGCACCTCCTTTCCTGAGCCCAGCGTGACACACGTTTGACTCCTGGAGGTGTGGTTTGGATCTAAGCAGCTGCCAGTTTGCTGAACACTTCATGTGCCCAGCCTTCAACACGGTGTGTGCAAACCGAGCCACGCATGCCATGCACACACAGGCAGTGTGTACTGTGTGCACATAAACAGTGCTGAACAGCGGTGGTAACTTCAGAGGATGGGAGTGCACACATAATTTGAAGACTGAAGGTTGTATCCTCAACAATGAGTTGCTACCCAGAAATATTTACACTGGGAACACTACCCAATTTTTGTTATATTACTGTAGCACCAGTACCCTGTTTTAATTATTTCCTGAACCAAATTGCTATACTCTAAACAATGCTCTTTTTTGCCTTTGCCTTCCTCTCAAAAATCACTTCTACATGCAAAGTAGCCTTTTCCTGACTTCTTCAGCTTCTTTGAATTTTTTTATTATTTCAAATACCACACAAAACCAAACAATATTGATACTCCAAGAGGAGAAATAGTGTCAATAGTTATGTTTCCAAGTAGTATTTCTTTTTATTCTGCATAGTCTTTTGGATTTATCAAAATATTTACTTATGGGAACAGCTTTACTCAGTGCCTGGTGGATCACCAATTACACATTAAAGAACAAGGTCATAAAATATTGATAAAATCATTAACTATAGTTCTATCCATTTACCATGGCTAAAACCACATGCTGCTACAATCTTAATTTGATTCCCAAGGAAATAAATTATTTCAAGAACAGTATTTAATTGCTAGAACACTTCCCAAAAAAAAAAAAAAAANGTACCTTTCCCCAGTTCCAATTTTGTGTTCATGTATTTGCCTCACCACTATGCTCTGGTGATCTGAACTAAATGTCCCAGACCCCGAATTTTGTAGGCGTGCTGTATTGCTGAAATAACACTGTGACTAGAGTTGCAGCTCCTCAGAACTATCAGAAATTAGGCTCTTTACAGGATTAGAAGGCACTCTGTGGATTTTTTTCTCTTAATGTTCTCGAATGTTACCCCTCTATTCCTTATATCAGACAAACAATTGTGAGAATGTTGACATGAGGCCAGATATGAAATATTAATTTGGTTCTTTAAACAAAGATAGTAACTTGTTTTCAGAAAGCTGCTCTGGTACCTTTTCTTTTGGACAAAGTGTTTTCTCACTCTTCTAGTGACCAGTCTAAATCTCCAACAACTTTTACTTGAGAAGAGAAGCCAGTGGATTTGGAAGCAGAACTGACCACAGGCTCTGTTGATACAGGTTTGCCATCATTACGGGGCACCACTTTTCCAGCTTCCACAAGATGACTTCCCCAAGCCCAGCACTTAATAAAAGAACAAAATAAAGTTTTTATCCTGTAGCTCAAATATCCAGATAAAACCAACACTGGTAACTAATTCAGCAAAATTTGCAGCAAAATCCAAGAAAAGGCACAGCAAAAGTCGTTGTCCTGCCTTGGCAGTGTCAGCCCAGAAGGACCAGAGAACTCCCAGCACAGACGTCCATGGAGCCACGAGCATCCACACACTTCAAACGAGCTGCCCCACACAGCCTGGTGAAAGCTGTCTATGCAAGCATAATATTTTCTTCCTGAATAATTTAAACTAATTTTCCAGCCTCATTTTAAATCTGATTGGAGACTATCAGCACAACTGAGAAGCAGATACTTTGTTCCCCCTGTTGCACTCAAGTTGTTTTTCTCAGTTGTTTTTCAGTTCCTACCAAGTCGTTAATGAGCTGTCAATTATTTGTGCAAATTAAGAGGCAGGCATTGAAAATTAGCCACCAGAAAAGAAGCATTTCGTCAAGTCTTGTGAAATGCAAGACTACTTTTAAGGATTTTCTTAAAATTGATGAATCTTTGTTTATATCGGAACACAAGCCACTTTATATAAGGTAGCTGACTATTTGAAATGTGTCTCCCGTGGAAAAAAAAAGATAGCAAAATACTAAATACAGAGATACAATTCAGCAACTAAATTCATAATAACATTTTGAAGGGGAAAAATGAAAATGTCCCTATTGTCCTGGAGAGAGCACCGTAACCTGATCACAGTTCACATCACTACCAATGACAACAGATTTGTTGAGTTTGCTTTTCATAAACAATTATCAGTTTAGGTCTTTGTTCTTTAAAGGAGCTTCCTGTTTCAGCCTCTTTTTCTTGGCCCTGCACATACCACATGTGATTTGCTGATTTGTGATCAGCCACACAAAAACATCTCCACCTTTAGCACAACCCACAGGAAGAGATTATTGGTGGCAACAGTAGCAGGAATTTGGCCAGGAAACCTCAGCATCTTCTCAAGCAGCTGGAAGGGAAATTTGCTTCACCCATGCTGGAAAAAACATTGAGTTCTCTCTCTCCCCCTGACACTTTATCCTCTACTGCTCATTCCCACCCTGCAGTTGTGTGAATACTAATTGTGTGTGGCTACATTCTGAGAGCCTGGAAACCACTAATGTGAAAAATGAGAACAATAACAGTATTCTAACCATCTTTTTTCATCTCAATCACCAGTTGCCCTTACAAGACAAAATTAGCAATTTTAATCACAGTGACAGAGCTTTTAAATCATCCTCTCCAAGAAAAAATAATGATGTTTTTCTAAGTTTTAATTATGCAAAGGGTTACTCTTAAGAGGCTACAGCAGGATATTTCATATGATTAAGTTTAATCACATGCATAAGTCATTATAGAATCAGAGACTGGTGTTTTTGCTGGGAGACCCAGCATTTTCCCACTAAGGGGAGACTGCTTCCCTTTGTCAGTCCTCCTGACTCTCATGGTCTGAGAAACCTGGATTCAGACTGGAGCAGATAGGGATATCCAAAAAGCTACATTGATCTCCAGTGAAATATCAGGGCTTTCCTAGCAGGAGAGGAAGTTAGGTGAGTTTCACCAGGTGCTTCCTCTACCAGAGGGTACAGATGAAAGGTGAAACACAGATGCCAAGAAGAAAAGGCTTAGAAATCCCTGAGAATTATAAAAATATAAACTGCTGGGTCCTTATTCTCCTTGAGGGGACCAGTATTGACTGAAAAACTTCTATTTTTCATGCAAATTCTGTAAAAATGTCTAAAAATTATTGATGAAATTTTGCTGGTCTTTTAATGATGAAAATAAGGACCATGCAGCATAAATACAGTGAACAGGGTCATGTACATGGGCAAGAGAGCAGGGAAGGTTACATTTTAATTTACATTGCACAGAGACTAGAAGGCTTTCTGAGCCTGCCCCACTGAAGTTAACAGGCAGACGAGATTGTTACCCAGCATCATTTTATCTGCTCATCTTTTCGCCCAGCTCCACGTGTGTGAGCTACAGGGTAACGTCCAAGCAGCACTCGGCACCATCTGCCTGACTGGAGCCCAGACCCTCACAC
This sequence comes from Edolisoma coerulescens, assembly GCA_013397115.1. Classification (NCBI taxonomy): domain Eukaryota; kingdom Metazoa; phylum Chordata; class Aves; order Passeriformes; family Campephagidae; genus Edolisoma; species Edolisoma coerulescens. Next base: position 2,114,246 of record VWZW01006255.1, read on the forward strand.
CAGATGCCAGTCTCAATTTAAGTCAGAGGGCGGCGAACAGAAGTTGTTGCCAGGAGCTGTTCGGGCTTTACCCCAGCCCCGTTATAATGCCTGTTCTGAAAGCTCCAACCCTCCTGCTGCTCACCTGTGTCCTTGCTAAGCAGAGGCTCCCAGAGAGGAGGATTTGCAGACCATCCCTGCGCTGCCAGATGCTGCAGGTCAGTGTTGGGGGAGAAGCTGCCTATCAGTCTGAACAGCTGCTACCTGTTTCACCAGCCTAAAAGCCAAAGACTTTCAGCCTCCAGTTCCAGCTCCTTGCCATTACCTTTCACAAACAAGTCCTCTTAAAGAGGAGACAAAAATGAATGTCTTCTCATCTCAGGAAGATTTACTTCTCTTGCATCTGCTGAAATCATCTGTTTAGGAGCACAGACTGTCCAAAGGAGTGATTAAAGCTTTCAGGTTGCTGGAGTGAGGCCAACTCTGAGAGCCTAGGGTCTGCTACAAAAATTCAAGTACAAAACCCCACAACCACCCAACAAAACCCCATCAAACTGAGCCATGTAGGGAGTGGTGGATCTTCTACTCAGAATTGTAATGCTTTTAAGTCCCATTAGGAGTGAAGCTTAGACATGCAAATAGAACATTGTCACAGGACCAGTAATGGATGTACGATGGATGAGGGAGCCGATGGATCAGCCTGAGTTTGTTATTGCTGTTAAATCAATACAGCAGTTATTACTGAGTTACCTGTATCACAGTCAGACCCAGAGGCCTCAGGTGACATAATTGGAAGCAAAGTAACTTGTCTATAGCAAACAGATGACGAACAGAATTAAAATCCAGGTCTCCTGAGTCTGAGACCAGATCCTTACATTTTTTTTTTTTTTCTGATACCATCTGTGGCGCTTAAGAAGCCACTTTCATTGGGAAAAACATTGCAAGAAACAAAGGTAAAGTATTATAAATTAATTTCAGAGATTTTTTCTTCTTCCTAGGTTTGGTAAATTTTCCTGAAACTTGGATGTCTAGGGTGAAAATGACACTTTCCCTTTGTGTTATAGAAACATCATCTGGCAATGGAACATTTAGTTAAAAGAAACCACAGACACTAAGCAGCATTACCTCAGAAGACTGCACATTTAAACTACTTATCAACTAAATTTCCTATTTTTGAAAAAAGAAGGGAAAAAAAAAGAAAAGAAAGAGCTTCTATATTCCTAAAGCTTTTAAATAATAGGCTGCACAAAGCCCATATTTGAAATTAAAATATGACAAGAAATTTGCCTGTAAAGAGAATTCCATGCATAAGATGGCATGAAAAATAAACCCACATAACTTTTTTTGCAACATAGAAGTCAGCAGTGATGTAAAAATTGCTGCATTTTTTGCTGCATGTTAAATGAGTTTTCTAATTATATTTTCAGTGATTAAGGGCATAGATACTCATTTAAGCAAACTTAAGACCCACAATTATTCTCTAAAAGATTTGTATCTTTTTTCTTTGGGAAAAGACTAAAATGAAATGACGCACCACTTGTGTTTTCCCTCGTTCAGTAAAACATCTGTCACAAACCTGGGCCATACAGACCACAGACTATAGGAGCTGAGGTGTAAAGAGTGTGCAGCATCCTCCAAGACACTGATTCACTTTTATGCCCCATTCCTAATATTAATAGTAATTTACATATTCAGCTTAAGCACTTTATTTCTCACAGCAAAGAAGATGATGGTTTCTCAAGATCTGTTAACACTGAAAAGTCTCTTCTGATACCAAGGTAGAAAAGGTCTGAACACTGATGTGTTCTGTCGTATAGACTTTTCTCATTCATAATGTTGACAGGGATAGACAGACTTTAAAGCAGTATAAACACTTGGCTATTAAAGGCAAAACATTTGAAACAAAAGCAAACAAACATTCTCCTTATTTGCCAACTTGCAATAAGGAGTGAAGTCTTGGCCTCACTGAAGCCAGGATTTCCTCCAAAGCATTAACAAATACATCTGCAAATTTTCTGCTAGCAAGGACCAAAATAAGGAAATCAAGAGTAAAGACATACGAGCATAGCTCATAGCAGTTGGCATCTTTCCATCAACTGCAAGGAATTCCACTGTCAGTTATCATTGTGTAAGAGAAGGCAAAGTTCTGCTAACAGAACTTGGAGCATACAGCAGTGTCTAACCAGGAACGGAGCCTGAAATGCTATTTCCTCAAAAATGCCTCATTACAGAAAGGTTTCTTTTCTTCGACAGGAGGCCTTCAGTTCAGTGAAGTACTTTTAGGTGAATTACACTGCACACACAGAACTGAGCTTGATGACTTCCCGTGGAAAAAGAATTCAAAGTGAATTTCAGCAGGAAGTTGATTAAATTCCCAGTGTGCCCTTAATGTCATTTAAGAAAAACACACACAGGCTATTCAATGACCTCTAAAGGGAAGTGCATGCCTACAACTCTAGCAAATGCAAATCAAATGAAAAGCACAAATGTCATGGAGATATATTTTGTAAATGTTAAGTATTATGAGCCTTCTTTTGTACCACAAATAAACTTTATTGTGCTACTACACTGCAGTTAACTACAACTGTAAGTAATGGGCAGAATTAAAAGAAAGCAGCTGGCATAGTAGATTTGACCTCTTAAAAAACAGCTCTGCATTTTTCCTCCGACCATTCATATTATTTTATTTCTGTAGTCTTTGGAAAGAAGAAAACTCAGGACCCAGCCAGTTGTACAGTTCCCTCTGGTGTGATCCAGTGTCCCTCTGCTTCTGCTTAAGGAGCCTCTGTCCCCTGCAGCCCCTCCTGCTCACCCAGACTTAATCTGGCAACCCTCACAGTGGCATCTCACCTATGTGTGTTCCCACCTTTCCACACCCTCATGGCAATAACGCCTCAGAAGCCACACACAGGACATGAGTTTGTGGAAGTGAACTAAAAAAAAGAAAATCAGTACCAAGTCAAAAATTTCTGTCTAAAATGAAACAAGATGTCCCTGTTACACTGCATTCAACACAACATCATTAGATTAATACTAAATATTTAACATAGATTTGTATAAAAATTATGCCTTGCCCATTATACTTGTTTGACTTTCTGTAAAATAATTATGTTAAAACCTATATCCCATGTCCTTCTGATTAAGCTTGAAGAGCTGTGTGAGGGTCTAAAAGGACAGGTATTCCTCTCATGGTCAGTATAGTATTTTAATTTTAAATTGCATTGTGCCCATCAGAGCTGGGGAAAAGCCTCTGACCTTCCAGTTCTCCCAGTGCTGCGGGATGCTGGGTTATACTGGTGCCAGCAGCCCTCTGTACCCTCCACAAAGATATAGAGCATGATCAAGCCAGAGTCAGCCGAAGGCTCTTGGTCACTATAGGCTAAAGCTCAGGGACAGGATTGCTCCAGCCCAGCTGTGGGAAGGAAGGATACCACCCCATCCTGGGATAATCAGCCAGGAAGCAGCCCTAGAGCTTTGGGTTCTGTGGTGCCCAACAGAGTGAGAGAGGCAGTGGCTCTGCAGAGAAAACTGTACAGAGAAAACCTCCTCTTACCCTCAGGGACCTCTTCAGCGGCAGCACAGCAGTCAGAGAGCATCCCCAGATTGGATCACACATGTTAGTGCCCCAAGCAGCCATTCCAGGCAGCTGCCTCCTTTGTTAGCCCTGATTGCAGAAATCCCAGAAGCCCTTTGAATCACAACAGGATCCCTTATTCTTCACTGTAAAAAACTTGCTGGATCTTATGTTGGTCATTAAAGCAGCTGCCTAAACTGGGAATTTACATTTGCCAATCAGCAGACAAGACTTGTGCCCAAGCAAAGGTAGAGACTACATCAGAGAAGCATTTTAAAATATGTGGAAACAATATTCTTATTATTGCTTTTATCATTTATGACAGGAAGATCTTTAATATATGGGTGAATTTCCATTTGGAGAAATCAATAGTCTTAAATAATAACTAAGATTTCAGGTCTTTCAATCACAATGCAAAATAACCTACTATTAACTTTACAAATGAGAACCAAGTTAAAAGGCTTCTAGCAAATTACCAGTGAATCACCAGAATTTACTTCAGGCAGAGATATTATTCCCAAATTGTTGCCAGTGATCTATACCTTTAGTGTTTTTTATTGCTAATTTGCACTGGTTTCTCATACTCTTCTTCTAATGGATCATTACAGCAGCCAGATAATTTGTACTGCTGCCAATAACCGTCTCAAGGTAAGGCTGTTTAGGTAGAGCAAGAATAATGCACAGCAAGAGTGAGCCTTCGAAAAGAATTCCAAATTAAAGCATTGTTATGGAAAAAATAGGAATCACTTAACAGAAGAGAAAGCTACATTTTTAAGTATCTTGTTTTCAAAATCAAGGCCATCACAGCTGAATTACTACCTTAATAATATACTCTTAAGGCTTCCTTCTTTAGTTTTTAAAATTCTGTTCACTTTCTTTTATGCCACAAAAACATACTGGGTCAAGCTGTACTTGAAAGTATTGCAAAGTGACACAGGCATCCAGAAGAATTAAATTATAATACTATGGAAAATAAAACAAAGAATTACATTTACTCTGAGATTTCTCAAAATGCTCCAAACTTTTATCATACATAAACCACCTCAAACCTTAAATCTTTATCAATCTGGTCAGTTATATAAAGGATAATGATAACAATAATTCATGGATCAATAAAAAATGATTTAAACAAAACCTAATAAAACCTTAAGTTAAGATGCATTAGTCATAAGTAGTACTCAATTCATCTTTGGTATGACATGTTCTTTCTTTCATATCTTTCTTTGACTGCACTATGGATTTTCCTTCCGACAAACTTTCTCAGTCTATTCTTGGAGGGCAGCTGAGCTGCACTGCAGAGTGTTGATGTTAATAGCACATGCAGCTGAGGCAAAGGGCACTGAAAAGGATCCTCTAGGGAGCCAAGCTCAGACTCAAAATCACCTCACAAGCAGACGGTTTGCAACGCCTCCGCGCACGCACTCCTGTAGCATCACACACGTCCCGTAAATGGAGCCCAAGCCATCTCTCTGCTGAGCACCCACATGTGTCTATACAAGTACTGGAAGCCTCTTGCCTCATCCTTCGGGTTTACTTTCTCATCTTCCAGTTGGATTCAGCTAAGTTTATACACGGGTAGTGTGATCTTTACAAAAGGCAGACAGTCCCTATTATTATTGTTCTTACAAACTGTTGGTAATTGCTTTTTCTGCCCCCTTAGTATCTAATTTTTTAAGTTCGAAAGTTTGGTTACATTCTTTAAAGACATACACAAGTATTTCAAGCTTTCCTTGTGATCAGTGAGCTGGAATAGCATCATCTACATGAAGCATAAACTAACAATATTAATTTGTGCATTTAATACACAGTATTATTACCACCTCACTTTGTCTTGAACTGGTTTTGGGCAGCAGGGAACAGAGGGTGCTGAATTTGGGTCACAGTCAGGCTGTATGAATCTGGCCTTTTCTTTACATATTCATAAGCCAGCACACTGACATGCAGCTGTCAACGATTCCAAACTCCTTCCTGAAAGATGACACCTCTACAGTGTATTTATGAGCTCACTGGCTGCTGTTTCAGGCAGATTTGAATACATTCTCTTTTCAGGTGTCTGGTATGTTTCTGTGGAGCTCAGTGACAATGTGCTAGCTTGTCCTGGGGTGATGTGATCAGGGAAGAGATCAAATCGAAGGAACAGGCCTGGCCAACAGTCCAGCTTCTGTGCTGCCGTCCTTCAGGGTGCAGAGAGGAACTGGCTGCTGACACAAAGCTAAAATGGGCAGAAAAAAAGCCTCTGTCAGGCATAGCTGACTGGTGACTTGAGAGCAACTAGTCTTACCTCCTCTTTGTGAAGGAGGGCTGAAAACACCAGGAATGTCAGGCTTCAATTTTCTCTGTCCAGTCAGATGCCACAAAAGAAGCTGAACCTCTCAAAGCAGAATATAGCAAAGTAGCGATGTGCATTTTCCAGGACCCTGCTCAATTTAGCTCCATTACTTTAATAACATTTCTATTGATGATACCTTTATTTTATATTACTTATCCCCTTAACCTAGGGGGTATATTGTGTTGCTAAACACTAATTTCCCTTAATATGTAGAATTTCCATGAGTACTGAGTTTTCTCAATACTCCTGGCTGTGATTTCTTTCTCTAATTCTGTTTCTAGGGGAACATTCTCCTCACTGAACTGCAGAGCTCTGCTGAATATTTCACTCTCTGTCCCTGTGCAGAACCAGCATGAAAAGCTATTCCATATGACAAACTGGTACAGAACAACCAGTCAAGATTCCCAGCCCCATCAGAGGGAGAGCAGAGGGTTTGCTTTGTTATTTTAAACACAAAGGAAAACAAGAGTGGAAAAGCATTTGAATCACAGCTTTGGACCTTACCAACTATAGTTTGCTCTTGGAAATAACTACCTTCTTTTGAGAGGAGTCTCCTCTGAGCCCAGTACAGTCACACACAATTTACCCTTTTAACAAAGGGTGCATTTACAATTTAGATGGACACGCAATTTATTCTTTTAACGAAGCAGCATCTCTTGAAGAGACGTGATTGAAGAGTTTGACTTAAAATCTCACTGACATTACAAGTGCTTCCACAAGCTTTCCAAACGAGTTAAATCAAGTTATGACAGGTAGACTGAAAAATAATTAACAAAATGGCTTACACACAACAAAAACAAAGGAAGGTTAAAAAAAAGCGAAGGGGTTTGGTTTGAAGCTGTCTTTGAAGATATGATCAGTGTATTCATAGGTATTTTCAGAGGGCAACCCTTTGTCTTCATTCCTATCTATTTTTTTTTGATATATTGTGCTATCATAGAGCATTCTTCTGAACTTACATCAAATAAGCCCATCCACTGACTACTTTCCCAGTGCTGCAGGTGTCAGCTCTGCAGCAAGGGCCAAACTCAGATGAATGATTTGACAAATGTGCAGGCACTGCAATGCTTTCCACTTGGTGTGCAAAGACAACAAAACCTTTTCCTTACTTGACTTTACTCATTTTAAAATTCCTTTTTATTTTTAATTATGCAGAAATTAGTGTTCTTTTCCCCTCAACTAATATTCTTCATAAGGATAGAAGAAGCCCTAGCTTAAGAATATAGACACATTTTCACTTTTGAGAACAATTAACCAACTTAAAAGATACTGGTTTTGAGAATATTAGAATATGAATATAAATCTTCAAAATTATCAAAGCTTATTCAATCCTAAAAAAAAATTCATATTTTAAATTTTAAATATGGAAATACAAAATCATGGGTATGAATTTATGTGTGAGTATAAAGTGGAAAATAATAATCACTTGGATTTTTATCCACCTTGAATCAATTTTCTGGCAAATCCACATGCAAAATATATATTTCTATTTACCTATTCCTTAAAATCCAAGAACAGTTTGCCACTAAGAAATACTATTCAGTTTACACTTAACTACAGAAAATTGTGTTGCACCCATTTTTATGTCCTAAACAACTAAGCTATAAAAATAAAGAGATAGAAGGATCAATACTCCACTCAAATGATATATAAATCTGAGTATCACCAAACACTGGAAGTCTATATGTATAAATTACCTCAATAGCAAGATATAAATTACAAGGTGTAAACAGCACTAATGGAGGGTTCAGAAGAACTTTGTGAGGAAAAATTTAAAAAGCAGATCAGGATACAAAAATAACAACTAATCAATTCTTTTTAGTGCTTCAGTTAACAAACCTTCTCTTAGAGATGAAGTGTTATTATGTTTCATTTAGTAATAAAAGCATAAAAAAAATGAAACTTCAGCTTGGATAGTAAATGATGAAGACTACTCAAGTTTTACTATGTGCTGTTCTGTCATAAATAAACTTTCTCAATGGTTTGTATTTGCTTTTTTTCCCTTAGCTACTGGATTTTAATCTAATTATTTCAAGCTGTCTCAAGCAAAACTAATGGCAACAATATGGAGCTGAAGTTGCAGCCCCTTTACCTGCACTAATATGTGCAAATGTTGTCATCTGGGAGGCTTCTAAATCAGTACCTGAGTAATACCTCAGATTCTGAACATCTAATTGGTTGGGGATTACTGAATGTTAAGGAAATCATCTGTTGAGGTTGTTTTCACTTGAGCTGCAGGTATGTCGATTTCAGCCTTTAGATCCCATCAGTGAAATTGCAGAGGTAAAAAAAAAAAATTAAAAATAAATATATCAGCACCTAGCCTGCAGCTAACTCACCATTTCCAGCCTAGGCATATTTTTCTCTTGTGGCTACTTGGGAGATGATTACTTGATGTTAGAATTCAATATATTGATGGAGGGAACTATTCATAAAAGGTTCAACACAAAGGAAGATGTGTTTTTGAAAGCAGTGAGAACTGGCTGCCATCATCTCAAGTATCTTTTGATTTGATTTATGAAGCCATGCAAACGAGTCACAGTCTTGGCACAGCTTCTTTCTCTGGCTATACACATTGTGGAGACTGCCCATCCACAGCTACAAGCAGAAAAGCTGCCAAGTGATGGTGTTAATCCTCCTCTTCCTCACACATTCCCTCTGCCCTGTTCACAAGAACTCTTCATGCCCCACAGCTACTTTGTCCTCCTTCACTAACTCCGTGCTTGACCCTGAAGGGTAACCTTCCTCCACACGGCCTTGGGAGTCATAAGGCTTACCAAACTCAGAGAAGAACAGGAGGGAGGGAGGAGGATGAGAGATGATGATTATCCCTTTGTGACAAAGTACTGCAGATACACCTGGATTTTGAATTTAGGCATGTCCCAAAGCTGTGTGGCAAAAAAGAAAAAGCTGAGACAGGCCTTTGAGGAGATAACCTTGAAAGAAATCTCTACATTGGTAATGACTTTATGCCAACAGGCTGACTGAATTACTGCCAACACACCACAAACGTGAGGTTAATTCCAGCCAGAGAAGGAGAATCTGGAAGTGAAAACTGCAGAAAGCTAAAATGTGCTAACAGAACCGTACCATCACCCCAGCACTGCAACCACTCCGCAATTACTGCACCTGAAGAACTGGCTGGGCAGCTGAGGAAGAGGCACACATGTCAAAACTGTTTAAAGCAAGTTAAAAAAGAGTTATGATAAGGGAAAAGTTAGGAAATGAACAGAAAAAAATAAGACAGTGATTTTGGTTTTTTGTTTGGAGTTTTTTTCCTGTTCAGCATCCAGGAAATGAAGCTAGGACAAAAAAATAAATTATTTTGCCACTCTGGAAAGAATTCTAAAAGAGAAAACAGCCCAAACTCAACCCACTGCTGCAGATTACTGAGAAAGAACAACTCATGACTTCGATCATCCCTTACCCCATTTACATCCTGAGGCCAAGCTCACAAATATCCTGTGTAGGGGCAGGAACACTCACAGACCAACTATTGCAGTGAAATCTTGTCTCCACAATGGCATTGATAGCAAATTCACTCAAGATTGTAAAGAACTTTGGCTTCTTTAGCTGGAAAATACTCTGTTCTGAGTCATTATCTCATCTCTGGCAGTAGGATGCAGACACTCAATAGCAAGTTTAGCTTTTATTGAAGTGTTGCTATGTTCTGCCCTCAAGAACTGCTCTTCAATTAGTGCCAGTTAACCCATGACTGACCAAATCCACTGCTGCCCTTTTCATGATCTGTGAGAACATTTTAAAAGCAGTTTTAAAATTCCAACTGTTTTCTTTTAGTCTGTTTTTTGGACTTGACTCCACTTCCACATGAAATGTCTACCAGCAAGTTATGTGCAGCACCTCTCATTATATATTACTTTTTGAACACTGTATTTCAGAAAAAAAATTACATTAAAGTTTCCATCTAAGTGCACTTCGTTTCATCTTACCAGGATGTAGTCTGTACTATCTCTTAAATTTAAATGTAATTACTTCATAGATAATGTCAACATGACACAGACACCTTCCTTCTACTGTGAAAAAGTTTGGAGAAATGTCATTAGAGTGACTCAGATCATATTCTTTGTAGGTGTTCTGCAGCACCATCATCAACACCCTTTTTTCTGTTGTTTTTTTTTTTTTTTTTTTTTTTTTTTTTTTTTTTTTTTTTTTTTTGTTTGTTTTTGATTTTTGTTTTTTTTTAATAAAAGATGTATCACTTGCTTTCTTCTATAATGCTAAAAGAGAGATGAGGAAAAAAATATTTCATCTAGCTCTATGGATTTTCCAGATTTTGATAAGTTTATTATTTGCTCAAAATGTAAGAACTGGAGATTTTTAGACAAATATTCAGCTGTGTCTTGAGCATAACTGAGCAAAATGATGTCTAAGTGGGATTTGAAGTCTAAAGGACCTTGATGTCTGAAGTATTATTACAAGATTTCAATACTGCATGTTGAAGGGGGACTTTCATTTTGTAAAGGCTCAGAAAAACACAGGTAAGCTTTAATGACCAAACTACAGATAATGGAAATACTTTCTCTAAATTTATATGTTGATTCTTATTTCTTTAAGCTGACATGATGTTCAGAACAGCACAAAAATACCAGTAAGAACAGAAAGAATGGTCTTCCAGCATGCAGAATGAAAGCTATTTTCTCCAAGTAACACAGCAAATATATCAGGCACAGTAATGCTCCCTCACAGAGGGCCGTGTTTGTCTTTAACTTAATTTGCCACATCCCCTGGACTTGAACATTAAGCAAGAGTCTTCAAAAGCTGATAAAGGAAAAGCAACCTAAGTCATCAACCCAGGAGTTAGTGTGCCAATTAACAGCTGCTGTGTTTCAAAACATAACTTTTCACCCTTTAGGAATCTGCTCAAGTGGTCTGGACTGGCTGCAGCAAGAAGGAAATGTTAATAAAACACCCCTGTCCTAATACAGCATGGGCATAAGGCATACATAAATTAAATATCTGAAAAATTAGTTGGCATGGTTAGATTAGCAGTAGATAAACTAGATAAATATAGAAGTGATATTTATATATCACTTATATATACGTTGAGATCCAAGCATGCACCCTTGAACACCAGTCATCCCATGCATTTTCTTGTCACAAACAACATATCCATTATCACTGCTGAACTTTAAAACATGTAGGATTTCTACTTGCAGAAGTTGTATGGGGTGAGGAGAATCTGGTAGTTACCTGTCGTAAGTACGAAAGGAACGAACCCAGCCTTACTGAAATTGGGATCTTTTTTCTTTCAATTCAGTAAGATAGAGTTACCTTATGGCCAGTAAAGGAATCAAGCAAGTAACCACTTCCAATTGTGTTTAAAAATGCCTTTTATCAGTAACATTTTAAGCCACAGTGATGCTTGAACATGCTAAACTTTCTGTGTTCCATGCCTCTACCTTCTGTTTACACTAGGTGGTTCCTGCCAGAATTTTGCATGTAAAGTTTCCTTTATTTGCAGGTATATTTTCACATCTAAATTTACCAATACACTTTAAGCAAATAAAACCCCAAAAATATTGATACTATAATACCACTAAATATTCCTTGTTTATAAATCAATTTATAATGTATCCATGGGATTTAATAATCTTACTTAATTTCACTCCCAACATACAGACCTCTGCTATAATACTTCATATTATTCTGCATGCTTAAATCATCAACAAATTTCCTTTTTTTCTGCTTCAGAAACATATATTTAAAGTTACTTAAAAAATGCTACAGCTTATTTCTAAAATAGGCTTGCTGCATTTTTTAGTACTATTTGGTGCTGAATGCTCAAAGAATATGGATCCCTTCCATATATCATAGCACTAGAATTAAACATGGGGATGGATTTTGCATATTTCTTTTAAGGTAATATCCAAATACCTTTTCCTGAAATTATAAAATTGTTTTTAATAATATATGTCATGAGTGTGCCCAGAGAAGGGATACTGCAGTAATGAACATATTCAGTAACAAGCACATACTTGCTTTTCAGCAATTTGGAATGAGAAATCCCAAACTGTGAATATAAATCACTCAACTTCACTACATGCATTGAATCTACATTTTTATTTTGATTCCTCTCCTGCTTTCCTTGCACTGTACTTTAATAGAATTTTGCCAGAGCATTTACTTTTAAAAATGAAAATTCAGTTAAAACAGTTCCTCTCAATAGAGTTGTATTTTCAGCCAGTGTAAACCTTACCAGTGGGAATCAGAATACGCTCTTCTATGAAAACCATTTTTCTCAAAAATATTAAAATTTATTAATATTGCCATGCAATGAAAAAAGCAAATTACAATTGGTGTCTTCACTGGAAGATCAATGTTTTTCTCTTTCCTTTATGAACTAAGGAATCAATATTTTTTTCTTTTTATTAATCCACATGTGATCCAGCTTCTGACACTACCATAGCACTAAGCCCCTCTATGACTGCAGAAAAGGTGACTCCATCAATCTTTGACCACAAGAAAATACCAGCATTTCAGATGGCATCTGTACTATGAGTCCCTCACCAGCTCCTGATTGTTACATTTTATTTGTTTTTAACCAATGGGTACAACAGACATTTTGTTTGTATCTATTAAAGCATCACCTCTGGGTTTCAAACAATTTCCTCTCTACACTTTCTTTGTTTTTATACCACAAATTACAAGTTCAAAATAGTGTACACCACGCTGGAAGGTTGAAGAAAAGTTCAGACATTCTCTCCACAAGCAGGACAGTGGTATTCTATAGTGATCTCTATCTTTATTTTGTGACTCCAACATAACATTTGCATTAGGAAAGAAGAATAAAAGTCTCAAAAGGCACATATTTAAGATTCTAGTGCTATCCAGTCTCCAAGACGAAGAGTTTTACCTGCCAAGGAATCTTAATCACATCAGAATAACTGTGAAATTAAATTATTCATCTTTCCAGATGCAATAGTGTGGAAACACCAAGATGCTTACTGATGTTTCCAAATCAGGGAGGAATTTCAGATGAAGAAGGGAAATATTTGAATGATTTCACTAAATATGGGAGTGGAGAAGGAAGAGGGACACTCACAGGACACTTAGCACTGGTCTGAAGAATGAGTGGGAAAATCGTTACCTACAGAGGAGTATTTCACTGAGGCAATAGAACTCCCGTTCAGGAATGGACAGCTGGACACTGTGGGTTCCATTGGCCATGGGCTGTAAGCACCACTTCAGCCACATCTAAAGCACTGTCAGTCCCGAATACATGAAAAGTGAAAATTACCATCCGTCACTCAAATTAATGTTTTTCTTCAAATAAGAGTCTTTGTTTTCAAAACACGTGGGGGTGTTTGCAGTTATTATAAAGCCTGCTACAACTAACATGTAAAACCTTACACCCACAAGTTGTGCTCTTGTGCAATGTAAATAAGTGCAGCTATCCCAGAAGTTCCTAGACTGAAAAACAATCCTGCTGTAACTATCCTTGATATCAGCTAAATATATATTTCCTGCTACAGCTTTTAAGTCACTACAGAATAGATCAGACTTCATAGCAACAAAGATGATGTCCCTTGGGACTGACTTTCCATTGAAGAGAGCTTTAATTTATTTATAGCTACACTTTATACTGCAAATGACACTGGGAACCCAGACAAGCTGCTTGCAAGAATTGCTCACTCCTATTAAATTAGCTGCTACCGTTAACTGATTAAAATCTTATTGAAAAAATAAAAGGCTCAAACAAGTTTGCCTTGTAACAAGGAATTGAAATGCATTCTGTGCTAGGAGCTAGTGAGGAAATAATGACTACAGCAAAGAGGTCTTTTACAGTTTCTGAATGCCTTTTATGCCAAAAGAAATAAAGAAATCTTTACAATGAGTAAGAGAGATTTCCAAGAAAGCTTTTTATGTTTTGAAAGATATATTACCTGTTCCTGAGATGTTTTGAGCAGGCAGTCAATGTAGGCCTGGAGTGCAAAATGCCTTTGTCTGCTCAGTCCTAGGTTTGCTCTGTGGAGCTTGTGTTTTAGAAAAAAGTGGGTTCAAAATCTTAGAAAATACTGTGCAGAAGTATAATTATGACTGGTTTTTTAAAGCATTACTCCTTTCTACAATAGCAGCAATTGCAAAGCAAGATCAGTTTTCAAAGAAAACATCTCTGCACTGTCTTGAGAACTTCCAAATACCAAGAAAACAACCATTTTCTCAACTGATGACCTAGAGCCCAAAACTTGGAGAAAAATGGGGTTAAAGTGAAAAATCTATTACAGACATTTTACATGTTTCTTTGGTGAAGGAAAACATATAAAATGTCTTAACTTGTGCATTAATGGGAAGACGCAGGGTTCATTAAAGTTGTCTCTATTTTTCACTCAGTATCCAGTGAAAGAGTTTTAAAATATTTGCACTAGTACTCACTCTTTCTCTGGCATGAACTTTTCGTCTTTCTTTCATTGGATAATCAGTAATTGAACATTTCTTACAGAGCTGGGACTGTCCTGCTCTGTAACCTTGGACAGCTTCCACATAAATTGCAAATCTAACAACAAAAGGCTATAAAATAAATGAAATACATTGGCTGCAAGAAACCTGGGCAAAACTTAAACGAACGTGACATCCACCTTGGCTTTCCAAGAATAACCAGTGTTGTTTGAGACTGGTTTGAACACCATTTGTCTAAGACAGAAGCTTACTGTTGCTCATCCAGGCTTCATGTTTTTAGGCCTCTCAAAACCTTATCAGTCAAGGGGAAGAACCACCACCACAGAAAATAATGCTGGTATCAAACTGGTGCTTTGCTTTTTAGTGACAGCCAAGGGCTTCCCCCAATCCACACTGATGAGCTGGCTTGGATGATCACCTAATTAATCAGGTAAGGATTTTGTGTTTATCTCTGGTCTTTTGGGTGACAGGCAGGGAACTGGGGTAGTCGCTTTCTCTCAGCTTCAATGTTCATCTGCAACGTTTACCAAGCCATGTGTCTTCTGAAGCTGTTACTAAACTTGCCTCGAAAGAATATGCAAGTGAGGGCTAGAAAGTGATTTGCAAAGGTTTTGTTTATTTACTAAGCTATTAGGCTCCATATGCACTGGTAAGGATAAAGGTTTGTTTTGTGCTTTAACTATAAACACCCTCCCCATGTGCAACATATAAATGTGTCATCCAAAGGTTGGCACTAACAGGACTTTATTTACTAATTAGTTCAGCAGTTTATTACACTGAAATTTAAATGTACTAATCAAATGTTTATTTTGTAATCATGTTACATTAATGCTAATTAGTAATGTATTTGTCGCTTCATGGATTACATTTAAATTTAAATGCTCCAGTCAAAAGTTTGACATTAAACTGCACCTACCTACTTAAAGAGTCTCTAATGTATTGGTTAATTTTAAAAATGATTAGACAAATTCAATTTTTTTTTTACTGTAAATCAGTTAACCAGTGCTCTAAACCCCCAATAACTTCATAATTTTTATCCTGTAGATAAGTATTTCCTTCATAACTACAAACATGTAGGTATGAACCAAACATGTTTTAATTTTTTTTCTTCTTTTGCTAGTATAACTTAGAGAAGCAATTTTAGAAAAAAAACCACATTTTAGTCCAGACCATTAGAATGCACCAACTCACTACAAACTTCCAAGGAAAATGAATGGATTGAGATGTAATTCACAAGGGATTATACCTGAGATTTAATTATCGACTACTCATCAGCTGCTTTTGTTATAAAGCAAGAAAGGCATAGCCTGTACCTCAAGACAACAACAAAATAGGGCCCCACATAGCAAGGAAACTCCCTGCCCAGGTCTTACTGAGCCATACATGATTGTGGCCAGGTTTCTGCATGTCTATAGTTCTGAGGGAGATTTAAGCAGTTTTAGGAAACCACAGGTGGAAAAATAGAAGAAAACAACTGTAAAAGCAAACATTCTTCAGTGGAATAATCAGTGTATGACAACTTGACTGTACATAGAAAAAAATCTAATATACTTCACAATTTCAGCTCTCCAAATATTAACACACTTAGTTGTTATCAACTCTCATAAACCTATTCGGGGTTTATCCCATCCCTATTCAGGATGAAAAAAACTCATGAACAGAGTTTACAGGCAGGACAGAGACAAATGGAGCTCAAGATGCAAAGATGCATCACCTTCATGTGGCTGGTTATAAACAACACAGTTCAGAATCTCCTTTTCTCTGTCAGATCTGAACATTCAGTTTCATTAACTTCCCAAAGGCAGAGACACAGTACATCGCTCCTAAGATATGTGAGCTGTTTAGAGGGAAAATGGAAATCTTCAAACTCCAAAACCTGGATGATTTATTTCACGACCTATTGTCCTTCCCTTAGATACCAGCATTGAGTCACAAGGTTTGCCTTTTGTTTCTTTAATAACTGGCAAAGCTTTAAGTTCATATACCAAATTTCAAGGGATTTTTGGTTTTGTCGTGTTAGAGATTATCAATTTCAGTTACAGAATTATCAGAAGCATATTCCGAATGCATTCTGATGTTAGCGCTCTGTTGAAGCTTTTTATTTTTTAGAGAACAGTAATAATATATGGCTAATGTGAAATTCTCATTCCCCTAAGAACTTATTCAAGTACTTTATCAAAAAGAAATAGAACCTTGTTGCTCTCATAAACTAAAATAATAAAAAAAACCAAACCAGCTGTCATCTTGCTTGACATTTGCTGGTTTATCTTTTCATTTGGTTCTTCCAAGGTCATTTAGTCTCAACTGAACCTTTTAAAAGCTCTTCAAGTTTGTCTTGATGCTGCTGGAAAACTTTGCTTTTACATAATGCCTAAAATGATCTATCCAAGGTAACTTATTTGCCAGTGGCAGTGTCTAGGGCAGAAAACAGATACTCAGAATCCCATCCCACTGTTCTCATCTAGAATCAACTCCCAAAAGACCGAGCTCAGTTTAAAGGAACTTGATGTCGACAGGCCTGAAGATTTGTGCAGATGTGTTCTGTTGTTATTGGCTATGCAAAATAGAGTTTTGCATTCTATTTAAAATAAAATTCAAATTTAATTAAAAAAACAATAAGAGTAGTTTGGGTGGGATCGGACCTATAGTTTGCAGTCCTTCTAATAAATTAATGTTCAGAAATGTAGTGCATTTACAGAGGATGATGTTGGGACTATATCTACAGTGCCAGTACATTTACTGAAGGAAGTGAATGAACGGGAAGAATATTTCCTGAAAGGGAAATTATGAGAATTTGGAGATAGCACTGAGAAAGAAAAATGCCAAATTGTAAAATAAACAATAAAAAAGAAATCTTAATCATAAAACTAATGTCTTGGAATCAGTCATGTATCAGACTCTCAGCATCGCAGCAGTCATTCCAGGGATCAGAAGCCAGTAAAATACACCAATGTTTATTATACTCAATATTTATGTTGCCCTGCCAGTGAAAAGAATTTGGAGTTGGATAGCCAGGATGTAGGAATATCAAGGTTTATAGTAATGTTCACTGTTGCACAGAAAGATGTTGCAGTGGAAGGGCAAGAAATTTGCACTTTCAAATCTGCATTAGAATTTCTTATTACTATGCACATAAGTAGTTTGTTAAGAGAAGATCTCTTTCAGTCAGCAGTTTCCTTGGAGAACTGTAGGACCTGTGACCCAACGCACAGCCAGACTTCCTCACCCCACCCAGCCCACCCCAAAGAGCTCAGAGTGCCCATCGCTGTGGTTACCTTGCCCTGCTTTGAGACAAGTCCCCCGCCCCCAACAAACACTTCCTGCCCCCTGGACATGGACCAGGCATTAAGACAATCAGTGAGATTCTTTCCCTGCAATGTCTGTGTCAGAAAATCATAACCCCCAGAGGCATTGTCAGGGACAAGGGCCAGGGGAGGCCAAAGCAGCAGTGGCTGGGCCTGGAAGGAACTGCAGGACACAGCGCAGGCTGCCCAAATTTGAGGAGCTGACAACACCAAAAAGCAGAAGAGAAATAATTAAGTCCAGGGCATGTCTGATTTTGTGAGCTACTCTTTCTTACTGCTCTTCTGAAGACTGAGCCAGAGCTAATTAATGTCACCTGTGACAAGATGGCCCTTTTTAATGAACTTGCTTTTTCTCCCCTGCAACTGAACTGTGCCCCTCACATTTTGGATGCAGCATCACATACAGACACTACCACATTTGCCAGGAATATTGCTGCAAGTTTGGTCTGTCATTGCAATGTTTATTTATTCCATCCAAAATTTATTTCAGCTACTGACTGAATAATGTAGGATTTTTTGTCTGTCTGACAATTGATTTTGTTTGTCTGACAATTGATTAAAAAAAGAATTTATCACCTCCTTTCTTTAGACCTTTCTTTTGTACATCACATTCTGATATTTTCTCATTCTAAACACGAGCAAAACCTTTCTGTTCAAATGGGTGTTTTGCTTTTGCAAGTCTTAATATGGATTTCAGTATTTATTAGAAATTATTACATCTTAAACCTTCTTTAGATAAAAGTTATTTTTCATTTACTTTCATAAGATAGCCATTTTTAGAACTTAATGAAAATACTTCTTTTTTTATAAAATAGTAGGTCAAATTTTCATTTAACCGAGAAAGGGGTAGCAGTACACTTTTACCTGCTAATTTACTAAACTCTACAGAAGTAATAATATATGAAGAGGTCAATTCCCACTAGTACTGTATTTTAATTATATACAGTTATCCCCCAAATTTAATTTCGCCTGCCAGCTGATTATCATAATTTAAGTTCTTCAAGCTATCACAATTATTTTTAACATACTGCCTTTCAGATGTTTCACATTCCATGTCAATATTCTTAAAAATTACTCCAAGGACAAGAAAAATCCCACTACTAAATAAAACACAAAGAAAAAGACTTGCTTCATGATCCAGTAAACCATGAATAAAAAGGAGTTTTGCTCAGATCTGAGGATATACTGTACTGAAAAAAACTCAAATCTTGCTAGAACATGGTCCAGTTGGTTTCTTTACCAACAGACCTTATTGATGTCATTGATTCCGAAAAGCAAAGCAAATTCCTCAGCTGCTGAGTACAGCACAGTGTCCACCCTAAAGCTCTCCTGGAGAAAGGAGGATACACACACAAAGCCTCGGGGAGAACTCAGGGCCTCCTCTGCTCCCCAGACTCATCTCTGGAGCTGCTGTCAGACCCTGCCCCAGCTCTCTGCACATCTCCTGTTCCAAAGGCAGCTCCCACAAACTGCGTCAGGCAAAGGTCACATGCAAATGTCAATCCTCAGGCTGCACAACTCACGTACCAAGTCAGTGATTATTCAGTCCTTTATTATACATCCGATACCTCAGGGTTTTATTTTGTTTTCTTGTGCTTCACTTGCTTTGTTTGTTTCATTTAATAGCCAAGGACTGCATAGAAACACTACAAAATCACATAACTAAACAGACCACATTCACTAAAAATATTTCCTTTCGCCTACCACTCCTCTGTGTTCAACCCCCTTAATTTTTTTCTGCATCATAAAGCTGCAGCAACACTGATTGAGGTCAGTTTAATTTCAGACATTGCAATTTCATACACAGACCATGGGAGTGAAAGTGCACAGAGAAGTGTCCACTTTTCATTTCCTATGCGTACAGCGCAAACCCCTCCCTGTTCAAATGAAACAAGGCACTTAAACAGGTGAAGTGAATAGTTAAAAGCAGGTAGGAGATCAGATGCTTTGCTACATTTGTATTTTTACAATGAGAGCCACAGGCATCATTGCAATGTAACCACTATGTGACTGAGGCAGGTAGAAAAGAGAATTAGATCTGATTTTTGAGACTATGACATGCTGGACATTGGAAACCTTTAACCACTTTCTCAAATAGGGAGGCTATGATCCAAGTTGTATAAATATGATGAAAATTAAATGCAAGAAATACCTACAGACATTTAAGGTTTTTATTATCAACTCATTAAGAAGTAAAATTTAGAAAAAATCAGTTAACCAGTGCTCTGAGTTGAGTTCATAAGTAGAACCCTTTGGACTAAGTTTTGACTGATGGTTTCTGGCTGCACAGGTTGTTGGGCTGTTTGTATTTAATTTCTTTTTACTTGGAATCAATATGTACAAGATTTGATGTTGTGGGCTGCCTCCATATCCCAGATGGCCTCCCTGAAATATTGGTCCACCTCCTGGTTCCGCCTCTCTACAAGATGTTTTAGAAGGATGTTTGTAGACTATATCAAGCAATGTCTCCAGATAGTTACCCAGTGCTATTTGAAAGCTCAGAAGATGCAGCCTACCCAGCCACAGAAATGCAGTCAGAGAGCACCAGAGGATAAATGGGGCTCTGCAGGCAAAGAGGTGATTTAGGAAGTCTGCTGAAAAACTTAAGTTGAAATTTATGTGCTTTTAGAGAACACAGTTTGAAGCTCACAAAAGCTGTGGTTCCAAAAATCCCAGAGCAGAAGAAAGATGTTGGCTCACTGCAAACATTTTACTCATCTGGAGCTCTGGCTAGAGCTTACTTTCTTTGCAGTATGAGCACATTAGAGAAAACAAACTGAGACTGAGATAAGACTGGGATTTAGCTTCTGTATCCAGCACTTGATACTGCACAGTCTGTGCACTTCTAAAGGGCTCACACATCTCCCTTCACATAAGTCCAGCACACACTGTATTAAAAAAAATACCTTCCAACCCCTCTTATTTCTGTGTTCAAAGGGAATTCAAAGATTCTTAACAGCTATCAACTTTCAAAAAACAACAAAAAATTTTTTTTTTTTCCACAACCTGCCAAGCTCATATGTAAACTAGAGTATATCATTCCACAGCAGCTACAGCCCACTAGCCCAAGTCAGCTTAGTCACTATCAGAGTGAATCTCAAAGATCTCTCCTGATTTGGGTTCATTTTTCAGCTGTCAAAACAGAGGCTATCGCTATTGCTGTCAGAATTATCATCTGAGTTTGAAGAAGTATTTTTCTACTTTTACTGTTCACACCAGTCTGGGTTCTTCCAACACAAGAGCTTTAGAAAAGACAAGTAGTCTCTTTGGCAGGAAAAGCAAATTACACATAAAGAAACATGGAAACAGTTGGAAACTTCGTAAAGTTTTCTTTTGAAATCTCATTCCACTTGTCACTTAGGAAACACAAGTTCTAAGTCCGCTTTCCCCAAATGACAATGTTCCATGTTCACCGAAGCCCAATTTCTGCCACAGTATTTAGGACTGAGAGAAATGAGATTTCAAAAGCTTATTAATTGCTAAAAATATGTTTCCAAAGGGAAAAAATGCAACACAATGCATCAACGTCATTCCAAGTTTTCCAATACCCTGAAATACTAGCTTTGACTTAGCTGAAATATAATCATACAAATGTCAGTTAATTTTTTCCCTAGTGATCAAACTTCGAGCATTTCCATCTGCTGTAAATCCCTGCTAATTCCCAGACCGAACACAGGACCAGAAACTTGAGCTGTCACTTGGCCCAAAAAGTGACAGGCTTTTCTTGAGAGTGCTTAATATTTTTCCTCTTCAAATTCTATTGCACATTGAATCTTAAAACTAAATAAAGCTGTAAAATAATCAGCTGTAAAGTAAAAATAGGTAGAACTGGGGTGTTGTTTTGTTTGTATAATATTTGCATGTTTGAATTGCTACTAATCTTTGAAAGTTATCTATTGCCAAGAGCTGTGTTACCCATAGGGAAGATGCCAGGAGAACTGGAAAAGCCAGGGTAATTTGTTGCAAGGATTTAGTCAATGTACTTGTGCAGTGTGCAAGAACCTGGTTTCCACCCTCAATTTGTGTGTACTTCTTTTTACTTCTAATTCAGGACTTCCTGCAGGACGTTATTTTCTCCCTGGCTTTTTTCCCAAAACATTTCTCCTGAAATCTTCAAAAAAAGGATGTGTCCTGAAATTCGATGCTCAATCAGCAGCACTCAGAGTTTTACTCCAGAATAGTCATATAAAACCATATTTCTCTTATTTATTCATCTATGGCTATGAATTTTCCTCCAAAGCCCAGTAATTGCTAAAATTTTTAGATCCAGTTTTTATTAAATGGAAGCTGAACATAATCTGTTCTGGTGTGACCCAAAGTAGAGCAACTTTAATCAGACTTAACATCTTTGTTAGAGTGATTTAATAACCACTTTATTGATTTAATTCATATCAGAAAGCATCTAAAGTTGGCAGAGTTAAACCTCTTTGAACATCACCCTTTTAATTCCAGGAAGAGCACCGACTCCTGGCTAGAAAAGCTCCACTTTACGTATACAAATGCAGGCTCTGAACCTTTACCCAGCAGCGTCTGCATTTTTCCATACGTAGGGAGCCCCATCACAGTCATCCATAATACTGGGGGAAATCTGTTGGTAGCAAAATGCAGTTTTGTGCTGCAGGGATGCACAGGTGAAACCATTAAATACAGAAGCTGGCCTGGGTGTAAATTCTTCCTGCTCAGAAAGCTAATGTCAAAGTCAGCACACACAGGCTCCCAGACACCAGCTCAAGACTCACACATTGGTGGTTCCAAACCCTACTGAAGGAGAAGATGAGTAAGTTTGGGCTGTTACTTTGTGCCTTAGTAAATTAAGTACAATGGTCCCTATTTCAATGGAGCTGGTGCAAATTAAAGAAAAAATAGGACAGCAAGGAAAAGAAACTCAGATCTTATCACCTCATTCACTTTTACAATGTATATGTAACTGTGCTGATTTGATATGGAAGAAGCATTCTAACTGCAAATAACTGAGTTTATATTAATTAGTGAATTTTTTCCCCAATGAGACAGGTGTGAAAGTAGATGTCAGGTGTCTCTGCTCAACCTTCTTTCAAGCAGTGAATGACAAGAATGATTATGGCTCAACCAAAATATTTGTTATTGCCTGAAGGAATAATTTCAGTAGTATTTCTTTATCTATCTTCTTCCATATCCAAACACCAATGGTTTTTATGACTCTTAAATCTGTAACATATTAGCACCTTATCATTTGTCTAAAGTGACTATAACCTTAATTTAAGCACCAGTTAACAGGTAGGTTCTCTGTTCCAGGTACTCTCATCTTGGGAAAAACACACAAGGAAGAAAGAGGGAAACTACATTTTGCCTCAGCAAATAATTTTGCAGTATCTTATTGAGAATGCTGCATGTCTCAATAGTTATGCCAGCATTTCAAGAACGGTTACCAAAAGGATGTAGAATGGCAAGCAGGTAAATCATTTCCACCTTCTATAGGAAGGAAGAGCAAAGGAGACCTTGCTCTTATCAGGATCTGCTCTGTGTTTCTGACTGCTGTAAACTCTGGAGCAATGTCTGTTCAGTGGCGGAAGGAGTTGCAGGACCAATCTCTCTTGGTGGAATTGCTCTTTAGCAACAAGATTTTACAGTCACAGACACTGGGCAGATTCCCACCTCAGCATCCCACGAGTTGCAGCAGTCTGTCTCCCATCTGGAGGCTGGACACATGGACCACATGAGCCTTTCAGTCTCTTTCCCTATCCTGGTATTCCTGACCTTTATTCTACAAGACATAGATAACTATAGATTAGATATCTAATCTATAGATATCTAATCTATAAGATATCTAACAGATACAAACTCAGGAACTGCAGTTCTGGGAATCATTACACAAACCCAACATGGTGACCTGCACACACTTCACTTCTCTAGAGGTAAGTATAACAATAAACTCAACGATCAAACAAAACAAACCACCAAGAAACTTTACTCTTATTCACAGTAGGGTCAGGAGTAGTAAAACTCATGTGGATTTTATGGGTCTGGGAGAGCTTATTTTCATGAAAAGATTGATCGAGATAAAATTTATGCTCTGCTGTACCTCAGTAAATCTGCAGACTTTAAGCCACTTCAGTGGAACTGCTGTGGAATATCAGCAGAATAATTAATATGGTAGTTTAACTGGAGAGTTTGCTTCAATATAGATCAATTTCCAGTCTTATACATATAGCATTTCTCACACTGTCATTCATAGATTCTGAAACCAAAATGAAAGATGACATCAGCTAAAAAATCAGCTCCTAATATATGTAGATATCTTACATAAGTATCAATGATTTTTTTCCAAGGAAGATTATCCTTATCTCCCTTTAATTCTAACATAAATGTTTCATTCAGTTTTGGTATGTGTTCATCTGTCTTTACTGCATTCAAGTATTTTTCAAATAAACCTGTTATTTATTATGACAACTGGAAATTGGCTTGGTAAAGTCATCTATGTTAACTCCATTTACTATTTTATCCTTAAATTCCTGTCCAAAACACAGTTGAAAATTGAAAGAAAGATATGTCTTCACCAGATTTTGATTTATAAGATACTGAATGCCCTTTTTAATGCTAACTTTTTCTATAAGAAGCAGTAAATTGTAATAGGCAGCAAAACAGAGTTACGGTACGTGAAAAAGAAATAAAAATGCAAGTAATCGAATGCATATTCACAGAAATTTAAGCTGGATAATATTCCACAACAGAAAAACAAACACCCAGTTTTAGGCATATCCTTGTTATCCTGCCAGTTGATGCACACTTGTTTGAAATAAGGCAAGGAAGTAGAAAACAACCTTTATTCTGCAGGTCTCCAAAAGCATTTCTCAGGGTCAGTGTTTGATTTGATGCGGTGCATGTAGACACATGCAGCAAATGGAGCCCTACAGCTTGGAAATCTTGCAAAAACGAGAAAAATCCCTCATCAATGTTGCCTTGAATTCACAGAAGAAAATAAAGATTTCCCCATGGTTTCTGGGGCCTCGGGAGATGCAGAGGTGGTGATGGCCTAGTTAGGGCCATCCTCACTTTCCTCTCCTCCCCAAGCACCACCAATAAAGCAGCAGCAGGTACCAGCCCCGGGCTGGCTCCCACTGTGCTGCTCAAACAAGGCACAAACAGTAAAATTCACACCTAAACTGACGCAGGCAGCAAGACAAGACTGACAAGAGGTTTTTGTATCTCGTTCTCTGAGATGAGGCACAGTAACAACTGAACAGGTTTTATGCACTCACACACATGGATTTCATGGCTGCGTTTTGGTTTGGGTTTTTCCCCCATGAAGGTAGGCATATTCTTGGCCAGGTTCTCTCTCAAGTCAGTAGTCTAACATAAATGTAACAATATTTCAAATTAAATTCAGGGCTCGTGGACAAGTCCTCCTTTGGATCCCGGTTTGCAATTTGCCCACTGGGAGAAGCTGTCAGGGCCTTGGTGCGCCTTTGGACACAAACAATAAATCTATTTGTACAGGAACTGCTGCAGCCCTGAAAACTATCAGCAAAACACAAAACAGAATAGAAACAGAGCTCTATTAACCAAAACACTTAGACTTTATTTCTTTTTTAAGACCAAAAGATTATATGCAGACCTATCAAAGGGACAGTAGCTGCCCAATTTTTTCAATCATTTCAATTCCAGGCTAACATCTATCTTCTTATACAGCTGTGTAAACTCCATCACTTTGAATCCAGAGCATATAATTAATCCAACCACAATAGAATCAAATTTTTCTACTTATCTTGCTTGTAGGAAGCCAGACTTTTATTTGCACTATGTTACCTCTGATCCATCAAGTGACCCAAGGGAGTGTCTTACTTCTCACCAAATCCCTGCCTCATAAGTTTTTCACAATGTCATGACTAAACCTACGTGAACCAATGGCAAGAGAAATAAAGTAAATAATAACAAAAACAGAAAAAAAACCCCCAAAACAAAAAAAAACCCACACACACACAAAAAACACCCCACACTGAGAAAACTCCAACACAAAACCCTGAGGCCTTGTGGAGATTAGATAATCAAATTTCTATTTTCAGCAAGCTGTAGCAGTATACAACGTACCTAATCTTAGAATCATTTCAGTACATTACCTCACAATTCCATGAGGACTCAAATGGTGGTTAATAGACATGACTCCTCCTTCTTATTCAATTTGAAAATCTTGTTGTAGGTTGAGCACCTGAGTGAGGAACTGTAGTGCCCCAGCCACTCATCAGGTCAACATTTTCCCTTTCTTAAGGGTGCACAGCAAATTTTGTGCATAATGGAAATCATATTTAAAGTTGCAATGCATAATAGTCTAGATCATTACAGCCAGAAAATTAATTTCTGCTTGTTGATGAGCAGAAGTCTGCTGTGAACCTTTAACACTTTTCTATTATTTTTTGTGTGAATATAACCATAATTTTTTTTTCCAATCTATTACTTTAACATTAGTTTGGCTAAAAGATACTTATTTATATTTTTGTAACAGGGAGGCAAACTGATACAGATCATGTTAAATTTCTCTCTCACAAGGTTGTTCTATGAGACTTAGCAATAAATAATCACAATGTGATGGCTTTCTGAAAGGATTTTATGAAATGCATTTTTAAAGTTATTAAAGAGTATGTCCTGTATTCCAATATTGTTCCCAATACTGTTACACAAGGCTTGTACTACACTATGTCATATGTGTTGTAAGACTGGTAACAGAAAGCAATACAACACATGAAAATTAATTATATCACATCCAACAGAAATGAAATATCTCAGATTGAACCATGCAGAAAAGATCAGCGACAAGAAAGAAAATCCATTGTTTGGTGTTAGTCCTCAGCAGGAACTTGTTTACAGAGGAAATTTATTTCCGCACATACGTGAATTTTACACGCACATCAGACAACCCAAATGGTCCTTGTTATTAAGCTGAGCAGAAAGCAAGAGTTATTTTTGTGAAAAATTTTATAGATTTCCTTCAGCCTCAGAAACTCCCAGCTGAAACAATGTGTAGAAAATGACAGAAGTTATAAAAGGTAGAACAAGGCCCAAATGAGCACCCTGGATCTAACTTATGTGAGAAGGGACTTCGGCTTAAGTCCCCTGCAATGGAAGGGGGTCACTGTAATGATTAAAGTATTTGCTATGCAGACGTGCCTTGGTCTCTTGAGGAACTTTACTAATCTTTTTAATTTCCCGTGAGCTGTGCCCATTTAGAACAACCAAACAAAAAGGCCCTCTACCAGATTAATTCTTTGTGAAGACAGCTATCACCATCTCTAATTTCTCTCTCTGTATGCCAGAGGCATCAATCATCCTTTTAATACTATCAGGTCTCTGCAGAGATGAGAGCGTGTTTACAATATGGCACTGCACTGAACGCTTGACACATGGATCGGTTTCCCGGTTCTCAGTTCATAAGCCTGACGAGCAAGAACCAGCAACAACAAATCAAACTGAGGTTTCAGGACACATCAGACTTCCAAAGATACTTGGACATTTAATCACACACTGCCACCCGTTTATGTTCCTCGTGGATTGCTTTAGATTGGCTCAGACAATGAGGGACAATGTTTCTTTTGTCAACCTACAACCTGGAAGCCAGGCAATATCTCTGCCATACCTTCTCCCTCTCTCCTCCATTCTCTCTGACAGTCCAGGCTTGCATGTCAGACTACAAGATGGAATTAAGGATCCTAATTCACCAGGAAAAATATTTTCTACCGTAAGCAGCCTAGAGAAGCCAGCACAGTGTGTCTCCCTAAGTATTTCCTTCTCTTTTCATGACTTCACTCTTCCTTTCTCCTGTCACTCAAAACCTACTCAAAACAGATCTGTAAAAGAGAAAAAGGATTTAAAAAAAGAAAAAACCCACCAAAGTAAAGCTTTCATCAAACCTGTTGCATATGTAAATTGGGGAACCTGAAATGTTCTGTTTATGGAGCTGGATATCTGCATGAAGCTTCCTCATGGAAGGATGGATCAGATGAGGATGTTTACCATTTCTAAATGTGGCTGACCAAACTGGTGGGTACCAATGCTTTTCAATCTATGAGGCATTTCAAACATGAGAAGTGACTCAAGCAATGTAATTAGGAACAAGCACTAAGCATCATTCCTTGGATAAAACTTATCCTATTTTATAGACAAGTGGGAAAATTTTCAAACCTATTTTAAAATGAAACTCCAATACTCAAAGTGGTACTTTTATATCCCAATGAAAAAAAAAAAAGAATTTAAGTAAACAATTTGTTTTTCTTCTCACATATATTTTAAGCAATTTCTGTCACCTAACCTTTAAAGAAAGATTTTGCCCAGTGGGGGAAGTGGCCATGCAGTTAAAATTTATCCCTTACTCCATCATTTTGATAATTTTTTTTTTTTTTAAACACTTAAAGCACTTGTAATAATGCCCATCTGCAGCCTTTGTTTTTCTGGTTATGGATGTGGTTGAGTATCTCCTTATGTTCCTGTTTTTGAGGCATTTATATTTTAAGGAGTAATCACGGGGAGCAGCGTGCGCCTGATCTAGGGGCGCTAATGGAACTGAAATGACTCTTTTTTTTCAATTTTGAGTTAGTTCCTCATTTTTTCTTTTTTATTTTGTTAAATCTAATACTTTGTGTGGGTGACAACTGTAAAGAAACCATATGCAATAAGAGAGCAGAATTGAGCATGAACAAGTACCAAATGATCTCTTCTTAGCTATTATCTGGCAGCTCCCAGCTCTGCCAAACTTTTAAACGGTATACAGAAAGGTACAAGAAAAGAACAGGAAATCAAACATTCATGCCTTTCATGTCTCCATGCAAGCCTTCCAGTTCCTTGGATGATTCCAACTTTTCCAAGGAAATGTTGTTTTCTCACTCTGCTATCGCGAGGTGCTGACATTATACTTGAAGGGACATCAGGTGAAGTTTCATATTGCAGCAGAACTTGGAAAACCCATTATATTCTCACTACCCATTAGCCATGAACTGAAACCATCTTAAGCCAGAACTGTGATCCAAAAGTAGCCTCATATTGCCAATATTAGAGCTGAGTGCCATGAGTCAGAGAAATATTGTAAAAGGTACCAGGTGCTCTTGATAAAGTAGTTACTTTTCTACTGCTTCTAGAAGCATCCTGTCATCAATTTCTTGTTTAGGTACACAGAAGAGGACAAAAGTTTTAGGGCAGGGGAACAGATCACTGCCTACCCTGTAGGGACAGCAGGAAAGTTCAGGAGGCTGCTCGTCCATGGCTAACGCAGCCCAGGACAAAAGATCAGAGGAGAAGGAGAGAACTGATTTTTCTGCATGGACAAATGGGGATTCTCCTCCCATTTCCTTCCCAAAGCAAGGAAAAACAAGCCACTGGGAATGTTCAGGGGATACAGATGGGCAAATTAAATCCCTTCATGGAAAAGGTTTGTGTTGCCCCTCTGGGCTCAGTGATTTCTGATCCACACCCTAGCTAAGCACAGCTGTTAGCCTGGGGCAGTACAACATCACAAGAGAAAGCACACTTACAAGCAGGACTATCTTAAGTTATTAAAGGTGCAGGGTTAATACTGACAATATGCTTGGGGTCTCAGACACTTCAGCAATCAGCATCACTCTTAACTCCGGCGGACGAATTTAAGTTACAAACTGAAATTATGGGAGGAGGGGAAAAAATCATGTATTTAGTGTAATCCTGAAGGGAGTCCAGAAAGCAGTACTTCAGCCAGCAGGTTTTGCTGTTATCATCTCCTTTCACTCATCCTTACGTGTCCCTTTGAAAAGCACTTAAATACACAAGAATACATTATGATGTCTGTATTTGCAGAAATGCTCTAACTACAAAAGTCTGAGATTTTGGTAATTTAGGTCTGAACATAAGGAATGAGGATAATACTTTACATAAAACACAACTGTAATTTGCATTCCTCAAATTGTTTGATATCAGGGGTAGTGTTCAGTTATAAAAAAAGGCACACACAATAAGGTTCAGCCAAAGAGGAAAGAAAATAATTTGCTATTATTGCAATTGCATTTCTTTTTGTTTTAGCAATATATTAACAAGTATGGCCCTTACCACGACTGAAGAGAAGAAATGCTGCAGAACTGAACTTTAAGAATGTAACTAGGACTTTATGTCTACCAAACTGTTCTATTCACTTATAACATAATTTAAAATACCTTCACAGTTTGCCAAGACATTTGCAAGGACTGGTTGCAATCACAGCAAAGGCTATCACACCTCAAAAATTCCCCCACAATCAAAAATCTTTGCTTTTTCTTTGTTCAGATTACTAGGACTTGACACCGCGGCCTCAACTTGGATCTCAACAACAGGTTAGAGAAAGAAGGGCCTGAAAACTCCCCTGATCCCTTCAGTTACTGGAACTTTGCCTTCAGAGCTATATTTGAGTGATCAAAATCAGAGGAAATGGAATTCATCCTACAGCTACACTCAGAGCTTTTTCTTCACAACATCTATGTTATTCAGAAGCATGAAGAAATAGATACATATATATGCAAAATTATACCAAACAGAAAAATCATGAGTTTAATTTTGCTTGGGTTATTTTTTGGCAAAACTTAATAGAACATATTCTTCTAAAATAGGGAACTACTCATGCAAGAAAAAGGCACAAACACAAAGGTTATACAAAATTCTCAATATTAGTATTCAATGATAATTTACACAATATTTTCAGCACTGTATTTCCTGTTAGCCAGTTTTTTTTAAAAATAACAATTCTACTACTGATACATATCAATACAGTAAACTGTTTTCCTGATTAATTATACATCCCTACCTGTATACTGGTCATGCAGCTTTAATGGAAAATATTTAAAGCCTTTCCATGAGAATGCAGCCCATTTCTACTGTTCTCATTAATATTCCAAGCAATTTTCTGCTTGTTGATCAACTTTCCGGTTTAATGAATACCAGAAAAGGTGGATGATTACATGGATCTTGACAGGTGCATGTCTCCTGTTAAGATGGCATTTCCCACAAAGAATTCAATGACCTACAATACTGTGTAATTCGTTATAGCACCAAAAACTTCAGTAAAGCAGTGAAAGAAAAACGTTTTTTGCTGGAAGAGATCTTACACAGTATCTATTCCTCCCTTCTATACAGGGGAAAATAAGAAATTAAAAGAGGGAATAGATAACTGTAGTCCTAAACTTCCTCTCATCACAGTTGAAAATAATAGTTGGACATTTTAAGTCTTATGTTAAGTGCCAAGAGACAGAACTTTCCCTACCTGAGGCAGACAACGGGGTATTTTTTTCTCCTCCTTTTAAATCGACAGCAAAAAAAGCTGTGCTAAATTGAACACCACTGCCGCAGAAATGAAATTGTCACGGGGCACACAGAGCAGGCAAAAACTTCATGAAGGTTATATAGAAGCCTGACTGCAGACAATGTACATGACATAAACTTCTGAGGCAGAGCTGGAGGAGGCAGGCACTCCTCCCCAACTGTGCCCCTCAGATCCCAGCTCTGTCCCCATGTCCACGCCAGCGCAGCCACGGCTGTCCCAGCACAGCCACACCCCACCCGTGACATGCCCTCGCAGGCAGGTCCTTCAGGTTGGTCATGTTTGAGGGACTCCAGAGCCAAAAAACCATAAGGACACGTTCTAAGCCCTTCCAGCAGCAGACAGTGACACATTTGGTAAGCACACGCATTTTACTTTACAGGTTAAGACAGAGACGCCAAAGGGGGCCCCAGACCTTTCACTGCTTTGAAGAAATCCCTGGTTTTGTCTTGTTTAATAACCCTTCAGAAACAGTTCTGAGACCCTTGACAAACCAATCCAAGCATGCGAAGAAGACATATGATGATCAGATGGCCCATACTCTCATCCTTCAACACCCATATGTTTCAGATTGCTGCTAAAGAGTGGGGTTTTAGAGTTGTAAAGATCCTAGTCAGCAGGACGAATCCTTACAGATGTTGGGAAAAAACGCTTTCACTGCAGAAGGATCTCAACTAAGCACACATTGCATTAAGAATTAAGCTGATTTGCTGCATATCCCTGAGACAGCAAAAAATTGCAGTTCTCTCTGATGTCCTACCGAAAATACTAATTTTTTTTTAACTTGCCTTTGGATGAGCAAGTCTAGAGTTTAAACAGTACTCTTATGATTGGATTCTTCTGATGGACAATACTGGACACAATTGATAATATCGTAAAATAGTAATAAAATAAGTCCTATCAATTTTGGTGATGCCTCTATCTCTAGATTAAAAGCCAAGAAAAAACTTCGAACAATGCTTCACATTTTCTACACATAATTAAAAAGTTTTGAGGCATAGCAAAACAGCATATTTTATTGAGTACTGAACATTATACAGGGTTACAAGAACGTAAAATTTAATAATTTAAAATATTGTATGCATTTCATAGAATCAAAAGTTCATCTTACCAAAAGTTTAAAAATAGTTTATGATTTCGTATTTCAGACAAGCTTTCCTGAACTCACAGATTACAAGACTAGTAATAGATGGTACCTGAGGCACTGGTATTCAGCAGTCTGCAAGGCTCTTAGGCCAGCTGAGATAGCTGGGCAAAAAAATTACTTTCTATAGTTTTTCCTATACTAGAGATGATAATGGTTTTTGGATTAGTAGTATTTATTGCTTATCATCTCATTAAGAAATCTCTCATAGACTATAGAATGATAAAGGTTATAAATCACTTGTTCCAAGCCCTCTGCCATGGGCAGGGACACTTTCCACTAGACCAGGCTGCTCAAAACCCCATCCAGCCTGGCCCGACCATGAGGAACATTTGGCATTTGTTGTTGCATAACACCTCCCCAGAGTCCCTTTACCTAACAATAAACAAACACATATGGACTGAAATCCTGACTTCATCCCCACCAACAGAAGCTTTTATTATTAAAGCTATAAGTACAAGGCAAGATACATGAAGCTATTTCCAGTGATTTTACCCATTTTGTGGTGAACTAAGAAAATGAATGAATTGGTTCACTGAACCACTATGGATGTGCCTAACCCTGTTTGTAGCTGATGAAGAAAACCAGGCAATTTTAGAACATTATGTAGCTGATCACATGAAAACATGTCCTTGAGGGTGATGCTAATTAAATCCTAGTTTTCACTGCGTTTATAGACTAGATTTCCAGCAAGTCCAAGGGGAACAGAACATGACTAACTCAGCAACTCATCACATCTTGTTTATTTATAAAATCGTGTGGCTTAAACTGAAGCATTTCTATTTTAGCAAGCTGAAAATCCAAAACTAGAAACATATGCCCAAGGGTCTGGAAGAGCAAAAGTCTTTGAAAAATCTTATCTTTTAAAGCAGTGCATTTATAAACATGTAAATATTTGTCAGATAGGTCAATAGCTTGAAATAAAATATGATATGGTAATAGTGTTACAGTTTGCCCTGTCTACTCATGGTGGGCCCATCATGAATAAAAAAGTACCAAAAAAACCCCTCTATTTCAGCCTCTAACAGTCACAAAAATATTGTGGCACTGAAGAAGAGGCCCAGGAAATATTTGGACAGTGCAGCTTCTGCCCCAAGTGACATGAGAGGGGCTCACCTGGGGCATAGACCCTAAGCCATAGCAAGTCACCTCTTCTTCCTCTTTTAAAGTAGAATATGCTTGGACGTGCATTAGATCTCTGGAGACTTTCCCCTTTTCTTTGCCCTTGCTCTGCCCATGCACCACACTCACTAACCCCAAAGTTTCCTGAGTTACAAAGTTACAAAATTCATCACCCCAGAAGGTTATCTACAACAAGGCTTGAAGAACCATGGACGAGGTCAACATGGGCTGCAGCCACTGTCATTGATATGAAATTATGATGTATTTAGACTTCTCAGCATTCAACTTTATACAAACCAAACCCTTCTTATATATCAATAAGTAGACTCAATCTGGATCTCTCCCATTAATGTGCAATTATTTCTATTTGCAGTCAGCAGTGTATTTCCAAATAACAGCTCAAATAACACAGCAGATGTTAATGTCCATAAATCCTCTCTTATGACTATTCCACTGCTTAATGCTCCAGTTTTCTACATCTAAAAATAACACATTTTGAAAACTATGTTTATAGTTACAATGAATATCTATATTCCTTTCTGAGATAACCAAAATATAAAGACATATTCTTGCATTCCTAATGAGCTCTTTTAGCTCTTTTAAAAATAAAATTAAAGCTATTATATAATGCTATAGAAATACGCATAATGAAAATTATTTAAAATATTAAAACTAATATTACTAAGGTATCAGTCTCAAAGACAAAGGAATAAAGTATATTTATCACCCACTAGAAAAAGAATAGACTAGTTGTTTTTAAGTATGAATTTTCAGAAGTGACATGATTTACAGTTTTGTACTTTGATTTATAGATTCTGAAGTCATGAAATGTTAAGTGATTTTTCAGAAAGAAGAATAATTGAAGAAAGCATCAAAAACTATTCATCCCGATGTCAAAGCACTCCAGGTCACCTCTATTTCTCACATGTAACTAGGAATTGGAGGGATTTAACTATTTTATTGCTCTAATAGTATCTAACATGATACTCAATATAAAAAAACCCAGCAAATGCTACGATATAAAATGTCCAAAATCAGCATCAAATTCAGTCTTTACCAGTAATAATACTGGCTTCTTACACAGGAATATATATGTCCCTACAGAGTCTCTATAATCCCCTACAGAGTAACAGGATTTTGCATGGGGGTCTGACACTCTGGTAATTTTACTGAAAGATTTTGAATGCTGCAATCTGCCACCAAATTTTCCTTCTACCCCACAGCTGCACCTCACTGGCAACTCACAGCCCTACGTGATCACAGAACGGGTCAGGCTGGAAGGGACCACAGTGGATCATCTGGTCCAGTGAGGGAGACTCCCCACACTCTCTGGGCAATCTATTCCAGTGCATGGTCTCCTGCACAGTAAAGTTCTTCCTCATGTTCAGGTGGAACTTCCTGGGCATCAGTTTCTGCCCGTTGCCTCGTCTGCTATTGCTCAGCACCACCGAGCAGAGCCTGGTCCTTCCTCTGACCCCTCCCTGCAGAGACTCGTGCACATTGGTGAGGTCCCCTCCCAGTCATCTCTTTTTGAGGCTGAGCAGGCCCAGCTCCCTCAGCCTTGCCTCAGAAGAGAGATGCTCCAGTCCCTTCATCATCTTTGCAGCCTCCGCTGGACCTGCTCCAGGAGCTCCATGTCTCTCTTGTCCTGAGGAGCCCAGAACTGGACACAACACCCCAGATTTTTCTCACCGGGGCACACCTAGATCAATTTATTCTCTATCTTATTTACCCCCACAAAGGGATGGGCAATTAGTATAATGTGGAATATTTTTTTTTGTTCCCTAAGTGCGTTACTTTATGATTTTTACTGTAGAATTTAATCTCTCTTTTGAGGGTGGGAGAGGTATTATAAAAAAAAAAAAAAAAAGAAATAAAAAATTCCACCTTCAATGTCATTCCACACTTTCTGCCCAGCAATTCAATTTGTCCTGTCTGTTGACAATGCCACCCGACTTTGAATCTTTAGTAAATTTCAACAGAATACCACACTTTTTGTGCCAAAGCCATTACTAAAAACATTAAACAAAATTGGTTCCAAGACTGATGTTCAGGAACTCTATTAAATAATCTTTCAATACATTCTGCTTCCTCGTTTTAACATGATTTATTCTGAGTCAGGTTTATCACTCCATTTAATGCTTATTTTCTGGAAAGTGTACAGAAATATAAAATAATTCAATTCAACACCCTGGCTCGAAAAGCACTTGCTTGTGTGTGTAGTCTACAATTGATGTATTAAATGACAATAAAATGGATAAAACAACCTTACTGCACTAAAAGTTACTGCCAATATACAACATTGTTAAATTAAAAATTAATTGCCTGAAGAAATACACAGAAATTCATATATGCACACTTCAAATTTTTTATTTAGGGTCGCTTAATAATTTATGGCTTGAGTAAGAACATGCCTCCTTCAGCATAAAAATGCTAATTGCATTAAAGAAGAAACAATCCCTGGAGCACAGAAGCGAGCACTACAACTTGTTAGTCAAAAATTAATACTCAGCACTGTAAGTCATTTTTATTAACTTACGCTACAGTTGCAATGGCTGCACGATTACAAACAACAATGAACTATTCCCTAAGACCTGAGATAAATGACCAAATTAATTTTTAGTTTAGTAAAATATTTTGTTACTTCAGTCTCATTACCAGAGACTGAAGCCCAGAATGAAAAAATATCACGTTTTTCCATATTTTTTGCAGTGTTTTTACAATTTCTGCTTTACATGCTACCCGCTGTTGGGCTTTCAGTACTGATATCAGTGAGCAGACACCATTACAGTACAAAACTAATGAAACTGGTTTTGGTTTTTTCCCTCTCTAGCTGAAAAAAAGTCAGCTTCAGCAAAATATTTCCCTTATTTTGGGTGCCTCAGGACCCTTTTTTAAAACCCAGACACTTTCAAGTGACACTTTTCTTTAGATGTTTTGGGGAATTTTCACATGTTCCTCTTTTTTAAATAAAGCAACCTGGCAAAAGTTTGCAGAAAAACTGTCTAAGTCACACTGTATTTCTGGCAAAAACTTTCACCTTTGTCACAAGTAAGTGATGTCCCGCATTAAAAAAAAAAAAAAAAACAACAACAAAAACAGAACAAAACTGCTAAAAATTGCCATATTGCAGCAGAAGTCTTATCTTCCTCTATGCCCAAAACATACACACTCATGTCTTGCTTTACCTCTTGATTTCTGCCACCACAGCAAAACTGGATTGTGCACCCAATATTCAGTGTGCACATTAAGTGCGCAGAGCTCGTGCTACATCAGACAATGTTTGCGAGTCTGAACCTCTGGTAGGACTGTGTGAAAGCCTCCTATGAAACTGCACTACAGCAAAGCCATCTCGAGGCAAAAGGGTTCTCTTCAGTACAAAAATAGAGAATCATATTGTGTGGGGGGTGGGGGGTGCCATTGGGACAGGACAAAGGTTGCAGTTGGGAGAAAAATAGGTAAAAGATGGAAAAATACCCCAGGAGGAATTACACATAAGATACACCTGGCTCAAAATGCCCTTCAGAGAATAAAATTTCTGGAGGTTGCAGATGTTTCCTGGGAAAATATTACTGAATTATTTTATTCTCTGAACCCTTTTTTATTCTCCTGCCTACATATTTGCTGCTGCAGGGGATGAGGTGCCATGAGGACACCAATCCGATGTAGAACACACCTTTCTATGGTAAGGAGGCTACAAACAGCTCAGCAAACGAAAGTCTAGAAAATAAAGCTCTGGCTTTGGGGATGTGTATTGGCATCTTGTGGCTTCTCATCACTGAGTGCTCTGCAGTTCTACCTCAGAGCAATGGCACGAGTCTCTGCAAAGAGCTCCCAGCTCTGTGGAGACCCCAGGTAAGAGCTTCCCAGCACATCCCTGTGGGATTTTGACTGGGATCCTTGCACTGCAGCTCCCTGTGCCCAACATTAGGGCAGACTGCAGTGCTGTGAAACACCTCGCTTACCCAAGAGATTGCAATTACAAAATTGTAGTCACAACTAAGTAAATAACCAGGCAGCCTCTCCAGAACAACATTTTTCAGTTTTCCGAACAGAAAAACATGACTTGGGAAGGAGTGCATCTGATTATTGTCAAGAAGATTGCTCTTTACAAGTAGATTTTAATTTTTTAAAATAGGTAAGGTTTTGTTCAAACCTTTCATAAAATATCACAGTTACAAAGTTTAATTTTGCCAAAGGATATGAACGGTATAAAACATTGTTTTGATTACTTGGTCAGCATAGAGATTTTATTTCCCATCAGAACACATTACTGTAGAGAATGTTGACCAAATGAACTCTCTCCTTGTTTGTGTCTCACCTAATTAAGCATTATAATTATAAACAGCTTCAGGCTGTCATAATTAGACTCCTGTTGATTTTACTACTGTTGTATCTCACAGCTCTCTGCTCAGTGTCCAGTCACACAGAGGCTGCACACAGTCTGTCCTTTAAAACTCCTGGCAACTGGGTAGCAGTGCAAGTCTTCAAAACCAGTGTCAAACTGTGCACATTTAAAACTAATTTCTGATCAGTCTTATCTTTAAAGGAGGCCTAAACTTGGTACTCATCTGCTTTTTCTTAAGAGCAGAACTTACAGACAACCAAAACATTTCTTTTTGAATGTTTGTTGTTTCAATTGAAAGCAGCTCTAAGCAATTGCCTCCTGATCAAATGTCATCTTTGTTATGAAGTTAGTCAAATATTTATCAAGATTAATATGAACTTTTTTGCATGTATATCCTCTCTAATTACATTTGCATATTGATTGCTCTAATTAGCCCAGTGGCTTTAATATGAATCAGAAATTGATATTGTGCATGTTCTCAGGTTTGAATTCCAAAAAGTGCCATGATGGTTCTGAAATGGCACAGAAGGTTTGGTTTACGCAGCCCATCTCAAGCAGGGCCACCAGGGAGGTTCTTCCTCTGCAGTGACATGGTGACTAATGCAGAGAGGAGCCAATGAAAACTGCTCATGACCTACCAAAAAGTAAATAGCCAGCAAGGACAGGTCACACCATGGGGCTACAACTGGGGTTTGTTGTAAAGCAAGTGACACTGTATTATTCCAAAGGGGAGAGCACTACATTTTCCTCTGACTTCGTGTCATCTGAAACCCATTACCATTGACTGCTCTGGGTTCTGCCAGGCATCTGGAGTTTATCCATGCAATTACTCCCTCTCCTTTCTCTTGTTGTATCACTGTGCATCAATGACCATTTTTCTGTGCTTCCATTTCTTTGCTCACTTTTTGCCAGCAAGCACATTGGGGAAAAAAGCACAAAACAAAACCCCAAAACCAAAACCAACAAATCCTGTAGATTAAGACACAAAGCAGTTTGAAATTATTCCCACTGCATTAATTCCCAAACATATACCAGCAAACGAGTCAGCAGTGCACCAACGCACTCGGTTTTCCCTTCATGCGACATGACCACGTTGTAAAGGTGGTAAAGGTACTTGATTTTCTAGTAGTCTCTACTCCTGTACAATTCCATGCATATTGGGAGGATTCCCAGCAGAGATGACGAGACAGTATTGTAAAGGGGTGGCAAAAAGCAAGAA
Organism: Edolisoma coerulescens; assembly: GCA_013397115.1. Taxonomy (NCBI): domain Eukaryota; kingdom Metazoa; phylum Chordata; class Aves; order Passeriformes; family Campephagidae; genus Edolisoma; species Edolisoma coerulescens. Next base: position 2,152,966 of record VWZW01006255.1, read on the forward strand.
AATAACAACTTACCTTTCCTCTAATACAACAGAGTGCTACAGAAATACTTTGAGGGTGTCTCAGCATAGATTGTTCTGAACACAGCAAGTTCTGAATTTTTTACAGAAAGAAGTCCTTTGGGAGAAGAGTTAGTAGGAAGAGTTAGCTCAAACTCTAGAGTCAAAAAAAACACCAAACCTGAAAATGGTGCTGTTTTTTTCTCCCCCGTCTCTCCTGATACACCTCTTTATTCTTTCACTGTCTGTGATTCCTAACATGATGTTCAAAAGGGAATATCTCTGTTCTAAACTTTAGATCCTTTCAAGACACATGACACATGTGGGAAAGTCAGTGTAAATTCCTGTTGCCCTAAAGACATACCATCATTTAAGAGACTGCTCTCCGCCAGTTAACTACAGAAATTATTTTGTTCGCAGTTTTAGTGTATACTGTATACAAAACTGTACTAATATCTTGACCAAACGTTGCTTTTCTTCTTTACTCCTGAAAGAATAGAATTCCCCAATAAATAAACAAATTCAGGCCCCCCAAAACAAGCCCTTTCAGAGGAGAACTAGGCCTCAAGAAAGAACACATACCTATCAATCCACAGAGGGCATCATCTGCCAGTCCCACTTTTAGATTTGAAAGCCAAACTCTTTGCCTCATTTCCTGACATCTAACCTGGCCCAAAGGGTGGCTTGCAAGGGTCTCCAGTGAGCAAGGCAAAAACAGCACATCAGGAGAGACAGTGATTTTTCCATGTGGTGGGAAAGAGAGGTACCTATAACCTTTAACTGATCCGAACTCTTAATAAAAATATACATGTGCACAGAGCATGTAAAAAAATCCGGATGGCGTGACACAGTATAGAGGTCTCATAGGTATGGGTTAGAATGACAGTATTATTCCTAAGCACCTGTATAATATAACCATATCACTGAGACTTCTACACATGCAACATATAATATAGAAAAATGAGTTTTCAGGAGTTAATTTTTTACTATAGAGTTTTGAATTTTATTGGTCCTATTTTTCATATATTGTTACCTGCAAAATAAGTTCCTGCTGGACTGTGATTCTAGTGGCACACATTTTGCAGAAATAAAAAAAAAAGGAGAAAAAATTCATATGTAATAAAACTTTAGAACCTTTTAAAAGTTATCTAATGTAACTCTACCTTCCATAACCATGTTATTGCAGTTTTTATGTCTGCTCTTGTGTAACCAGGCTGGGTTAGCAACAAGGAGGATTTTTTTAAACCATTTTTTACAAATTCTATCGGCTATTTCTTCACCACTGGCGTAAATTCAGAGGTTTTTTCTTCCTTTAATCAGTACTTATTGAGGAACAGAACAACTTAACTTTATCCCATTCCTGCCATATCTACATTTCTTAGGGGTGGAAGTAAGTTATGCCTAGAAGTTGGCACCCAGACAACTCCCAGAATCTCAGCTCATTCTGATGTTGTCATCAGTGCTTGACTGAATATCACCTGGCCCAAGGTTCATAGCCAAATAATGAAGGCACTGAGAAAAAGGAGAGAAGAAAATAAGTCCTCAAACTTTAAAAGGAACAATCAGAGCACAGGAGAGGTTTGAGAATTCTGCAGCACAAGGCTCCATGTAGTACAGATACTCCCAGTCCCTAAACTGAGCAGATCCAAAGAGCTGTAATTCACATGCAAGAACCAAACACTTTCAGAAAGAATGAGCCTATATTGAGTGCAGTAACATGAGCACAAGCTAATGCAGATCTCACAGTTTCGTGGTGTACTGTCAGGATTCCAGCCTCTGGCATGCACAACTGGGAAGAAGGAGGTATGAGAAGCTGATAAAAATACCCATTGTCTAAAGTCAACATTCAAGGCTGAAATTGTGCTAGTGCACAAAAAATAGATTAAAATTATAAACTAGAGTGTGTAGGCTGAGTATCAAAGAATTACCAGCAAAAGTTAATTACAAATACTGCAGTGACAACAGGATGAGAGAAATTACTTTTCTAATTTAGGGGAACCTGAAGTACTGCCAGTCATGATAGAGAACTGAATCCTTTACAACCATATGCCCTGGAATTAAAAGTACCTGAATACATACGTGCATACAAATACAAATATATGCCCATGTAAGCCACTCCTTGCCACAGCTTCTCTTAAAAGAAACTCACACCATCTCAACTCTCCTGAGCTCAGATAATTTATACAACAATTTCATGCAGTGGAATTCCCAGAGCAGAGCTCCCAATACGCACATGGAGCAATCCTTCCTCAAGTGCTCTAATATCCTTTGTGACTCTCATCATTAAAAATTGCCATATTTGGCTGATTTCCCTATATGGCAGCTCTCTGAAAGCACAGAAAGATGCACTGTGAAGTTGATATCACCACCTTGAAAACCAACATGGACATAACGACTATTTGTGCCTGGAGCACATTATTGCTTGTGTTAATATTTTATGTTTACTGACTCTATTTGCAAATCGCACCACAGAGCGTGTCCTCAGAATTGCTTCAGTTTGGTGGAATGAAAGAGAACCATTCTATGGGGAGTATTCTCTGCTTGTTTTACAACAAGGGATGGGAGGAACTGGATGCTGTACTTACTGCTTAGCACTCCAGATGCTTCAAATGCGAGTGGGTAGGAATGAGACCTCACTGTCACAGCAGGGAATCCCAGAAGCATCAGAGTTCCCCAGCAGCTGGCACTTGCAGAGCAAATGGATCAGATCGCAGTGTAATTGAACACCAAGGCAGTAAAAAGACAAAATGGCTTAGATGAGACTATTAATTTCAGGATCACAAATCTTGCTTGTAAATGTTGAATTGAAAGCACAGTAAAGCAGAATTTCCAAACTTTGATTAAGGGAAGTAGTTGTGCAAATTCACTTAAAAGAAATAAGTCAAGGGTTTTTTGAAGCAAAAATGTCATGTGGTGCCTGAACTACAGACCAGAGAGCTGGGCTGGAAGCATCTTGGTATGCCTGCAAGGTGGAGTTTTAAAACACACTGCAAAAAATGGCTCTTCACAGAGCCCACGGATAAGCTGTGGAACTCCTTGCTGCAGACAGAGAGAGATGGTAAAGGAAGCAACTGACAAGTTCATGAGTTTAAAAAAATTGCAAAACAATACTAAACTTAGAGGTCACCTTTGGCTCAGGAAATCTCTCAGCAATAAATTGTTTACTGAAAGAGTATTACAGTAAAGTATTACTACAGATCTGTTCTGTTCCTGTGCCTTCCCCTAGATACACACTTCAAGCCACATTGTACTTAGATCTGAGCCTATAAAGATTTTATGTTCTCATGAAAAATAACACAATCAGATTATAGATTTTATAGGTGAAAAATTTCAGTCAGCAAACAGTAAATTCTAACCGGAAATATTTTCTAGAGGCAAGAGTATTCCAAGGGGACATGTGACAACAGAAAAAGAAAATCTCTTTCTAAAATTGATGTAAAAATTGAAATCATAATAAAAGCTGTCTCAGAGATTATTTACATCTCATCTTGGGATCAGCAGAGTCATAGTGCTCTTGAAAAATGCACTATGTGTTTGTCTCCTAGTAGAAACTAGAAATAATTCAAAGTACCAAAACAGAGTGAAATCCAGTCGAATAATGTTTGAACATTGGACTGCAACTGCCAATTATGGCATTTATTAGTGCTATGTTCTAGGCATTATTTGATGATATAACTGTATGTCAAATATATACATTCACAACACATGTAAGCAGCTAACAAGTTCACTGCTTTCTTCAGGTTTTTCATTTGTTTGTTTTTTTGTTTTTTTTTTTTTGCTATTCCACTAAACCAAACAGATATCAAAGCTTGGAGCTCTGGTGATGTTTTTTTCAAAACATACAACAAAATATATGTATCAAAGTGGTAGACTAACACCATCTATTTAGTGAATATTTCTAGACTTTTTCATCACATGCTTCTCAGTTGCATTGATGAGGCACTGGTAAATTTTTACCACATTTTAAAACTTAGCATTTTCTTGTTTCCATATGAGCAAGTTGTGTGATAGTACTACACTAATGAAATACTGCCTGACAAGATACAATTGTTTAAAAAAAAAAATAGACTGCAGTAATTTTGCTATTTCGTATTTAAAATCACTTTTCCCACAGAACACAGAAGGCTTAGAACAACTCTTGCCTTGGACTGGTATTCTGTTATATTTCACACACTAGAAAAACATCTGGTTAATGTTTTGGTAGAAGAATTCTGGCTGAGGCAAACTTTTCCATTGTTTACATTGCCTATAGATTTTACTAGTGAAAGGAATTTCTTGTCCTTTCTTCTTAAACTATTTATTTACTTTCATGAAAACCTGACAATAGTTATGTACTCCAACAGAGCAAATTGAAATATTATTAGGTAACATAGTAAAATAAAATGTAAACAGATGCATTTTAATATTATACAATGCAGTATTCTATGGCTCATTAAACTATATTCATTACTGAGCTGGATCCATAGAAACAATTATGTAGCTTTAACAATGCACCAGATGTCAGATGTTCGCTGTGTCAGATGGTTTTATTCTTTAGCCACTAGGAATTTACAGTCAAGCTTGCCTCAATAAACACATAAATCTGGTCACATCTATCAAATTTGCCAGTATAAGTTAGAATTAAATTCCGAGACAATAGTCAGGACCCATAGCATTTTATGCATAAATTTTTCTAGATAAAGGTCCAAAGTGGAAAATACTGGAGAGTGGGATTCCATTCTGGTCCAATCAAAACAAAATTTTTCAAATCATTCTCTCTACCTAAAACAAACCTTGTCATGTTGAATGAAAAAAAGGTTCAGTTGAAAAACACCCGACTGAAATGTTCTGCCAATTTTTAAATATTTCTCCCTTCCACCTCTCCCTTTCTTCCCCTCCACATATCATAGGGGAAAATACCCCAAAAACAAACCACAGATATTTATCTCTGAGTAACCAAAAAGGACCTTTTTTAACCCAAGCTACCAAGCCACAGTAACTGCATTTATTGCAACTTTCACCAGCCCACTTATGTGCTTTTTAAAAATAACTGAAAAGACACTGATCTAGAGGAACTCTTACTGAGAGAAAAGATCAGTTTGTCTTTGCCATTGCTCACATCCAAGGTCCTGCTGGAGAACCAAATGGTCACAATGCTGCTAACGAACACAGTCATCACTCCAGCAGTGTCAGTGCTGGATTCAAAGAGCTACTGAAGTTGTCTATACAAACAATTGACCACAGACAGTTCTAGTCTGTTATTTATGGCCACCCTAATGATTTCAGGCTTTTTCCAGTCTCCACTGAACAAAGTTGGGCACTACTCCCATGTTATCAATCTTAATAAAAGCTCTGGAGCTGATAACCTAGAAACTAAATGATTTCGTTTAGCTGCCAGATCTAATATTAGTCCCATTTTCCACTTATAAAATTTGGGTTTTGCAGCTAACGAACCACTTTTAATCCAGCATCCTGAAATCACCTGGCTCCACACACTGGAAAGGGTAACAGCAGCCTACGGTGATGTTAACCTGATTCCAGCTACACCTGATTTCACTTCTACTTTAATGTTCTGCTTTCCAAGCTAAAATGCCATGTAGCTTTATGGGAGGTTTTATCAGCACAACATGGTTTTAGGACTATCCCACCCATTTATGTTGTCTTTTAACTGTTTTCAAAGGCATGGATGTATGCCAAGGAACTAACATCAAATCACAGCTGCAAAACATCCCAGGCTATCAGAAGCATTTTTAAATAATAGCCTAAAAGTCAAAGCAAAAAACTCGGTTATACATCTTGAAATTAAGCATAGATCCAAACATATGCACAACTACTACTCTGCCTTTACTCTCAGTTCAGTGTGAGCTTACTTGATCTTAAATCACTATTTCAGAAAGATAGTCAGGGGTTTGGTTATTTGTTTTAAATTTATACAGACAACTTCAACATGTGCTCTTCTTACCAGTTCCTTACATTTTTTTAACTAAACTAACTCCAAAGATTTCATCATTCCCCTCTTGATCATCATGGCAAGGCATCCTCCTGAACCTCCAGCAGCCACGATAATTGGCAGCTTTTTTAACACTGACCGCTGGAAAATATTTTCTCCACCCATACACCTGTGAGAGAAGTTCCCAGAGCAGCCTGCACAGCTCAGGGAAGGCAGCTACCGGCCTCCCTGGAGCCAAGTGTAAGGACCAGCAGCAAGGATGGAGTTCCCATCTTAGCCAGTTACATTGAAACCAACTTTAACTTGGGCCAGACTGAAACAAACTTGTTTATTTACAGATATGCAAACCAGACGTAGGAAAGGTGACTAAACCAGAATCATGTATAACTTCTCCCACAATTGAATCTGTTAGAATCTCTCTTTTTCTTTCTAAATCTAACCACAAGGCTCATAGATACTGCTGGCAGTTCTGCAATCCTCTGCCCTCACACTGCATTTACAGAAGAGGATCTGAATCTGGAAACCTTTGCTTCCTGTGGGCCTCTAAACCACATCAAAAGAACTGACCCTTTCCAGGGATGTACAACCTCTTTTGTTGCTGATCTTTCATCTGGTGGCAGTTTTCAAGCTGTCTGTTGCACAAGTTAATAGCTGCCTCCTCCAGCTTCAAGGTGTCTTGTGAACACCGCCTGTTGAAATGGTCACCTGCCTCTTTAGACCCAAACTGTACTTTCAGTGTGTAGATAACTAGCAACAAATCATTCATAAAAGCTAAAAATAAATGTCTGCCATACCACAAGAACATAGTCAGACATCAGTGTTAAATACTTCAGTCACCATGCCAGACTGTGAATTGGGGGCAGAAAACAGCTCTGAAACGGTGCCTTGTTAAGTGCCACTGCTAGACTCAGCACTCAACATTTGGACTCAGGCCAAATTTAATTTAAAAAAATTCTACTTATCAGATATTCCTCTGCTCTGAAGCTATGTGGAGATCAGAGGAAAAAAATCCTCCCAAAGCATCACAACATCAAGAAAAGGCAGTTTCTCTTGAAGTAACTTCAGCCAGAAAAAAATCTCCTCTGGACTTGCACTCCTCTGCACAAACAAATCTGAGATACTTTCTCAGCTCAGGTGAGACCATCTGCATTCAGTGCTTTCCTTCCTGATGGTTTTTGAAGCATATCGACTTGGTTTGAAGAAATCATACTGGCTTTTTTTTCCATCCCCTGGTGTTTTCTTTGTGTTACCTTTTAGTAGGCTATTGAGTCAATTCAGGGATATTAACAGATGTGTTGCTCTCTTTTTAGAACCTGTTCAATGCTCTCTATTGATCCAACAGTTGATGATTACAGTGGTAAAATGCGGTCAAACAATTGATACTCATTATGAAGATGAAGCACCCCACACAGAAAGGATATTTGCCAGATGAGCCTTCAGAATATTAAAATTTTGGGGTAGTTTCTAGTATATGTTATCCATAATTAGAGTATCTGATTTATTGATTCATATTACTGTATTTTATTTTCACTTTTAGTCTGAGCAGCCTGTCTGTTTCTATAGTTACTGATCTGATTTTCTCCTTTATGAAAGACAAAAGAAAGAAAATTTACACCTTTTTTTTGGAGGGAAGACAGGCTGCCCCTTCCCAGAGGCAGAGGGCAGTAGCTTCTTGTAGAAGAGCAGTGGGCAGACTGTGGGTCTTGGGCAGCATGAAGCTCCCATCCCAGGGCTCTGAGACATGGCCAGTAAAGAGCTGTGCCTGCATGGAACCCCAAGAGTTCAGTAGGAAAGGCTCCTCAATGCCACATCTCTTGGCCCAGGGCCACAGCCCTAATCTCTACAACCAATATATGTGTTTACTGCCCATGCTCTGATGTGGCCCCAAGGTAGTTGCACTTTCACTGAGAGACATGTACCTTTCTACTTTGGAGAAATACCTCCTAAAATTTACTCTTCTAAATCCTTTAAATGCTACAAATTCAAAGAAAGCCTTGATTCACTCCCAGCCCCCATCCTCATGCACTCACCAGTTCTGCCCTGACAGTGAAATAAGCATTATTTCATAATGAGTAAGGGTATTTCTTAGACTTCATCTGAAAAGACTTGCACATTTTTGTCAGTGAATATTTTGCTGTGCTTGAATCACACATTTTTACCCAGACAATACTCCTGATCTATTGCTGTTTTCTGCATTGATTTCTGTGACCTATATCAAAAAGTTTTTATCTGCTAATTCCTGTGTCACACCTAATCAAGTGGGAGCTAATCTAGCCAAGATGGAATCTGTAGAAGAAAAACCTTTCAGAAGTGATAGAGCACCCACTGTAATTTTTTATCCACTCATGCTTTATGCTTTCCTCAAATTATGAGGGGAAAAAAACAGCCAATACAAACAAACAAACAAAAAAAAAAGGCTAAAAAACCTCCCAACAAACCAAAGCACATCAAAAAGGAAGGATCATAAGTCCTGGAAGCCTAAATACAACATTTAGAGGTACATGACATTTTGTCAGCACGATAGAGATCATGTAGCACAAGAGAATAACATCACCAGATTTCATATCCTTTTTGTCAGTATTCAGTGTTTTATAAATACTTCATTTTATAGACAGAGAACCTTCAGACATGGTGTGAAACAATAACTCCTGTAGTTAACCATATGCAGAGAATATTAATAAAATACTAGTTTCTTTGGGTCTCACTATAAAGACTCCGTATATTTGTGTCTGGCAGTTCTTCTCTAGATATATCCTTGCTGAGTTTTCTTGGGTTCCATAGTATTAAGTGGCTTTCCAGAGTATTGAGAAAATCAAGCAGCCCTCAAAACAGTTGTTTGGAATACTCCAGTGTAGTGCTGATTTTTGCCTGTTATTAAATAAGTTTGACTAATGCTCTAACCTTTTTTGCAACAACAGGTTAAATTAAGAACGTTGACTTAGGCAATTTGTCCTATTTTGTTGTTCTTTAAGTGGTTTTGCCTTGTTCAATACACTGTTTTATTATTAAACACTGCTGCCTCAATGTTCACTTAGGCAGATGCACATGATTCCAAAAATATTACATCAGCATAAAAAATGCTCTAACTGAAGGTGAAAAGTGATGTCAGCCTCCAACAGTGGTGGCAGTTGGCACTGAAGAGACTTGTATAAAAGAATTTAAGTGAAAAACAACAAATCTGTATTGCAGCTCAGATAATGTGCATTGAAAATAGCACGTGACATATATTACATGTGAAAACTTGATCAAATATAGTATATTCAAAATAGTTCTTAACATTTTTTAATTTAGATGGTTATGTGTAAATTGTTGCACAAAAGAAATAAGGAGAATACCCTAGGTAACAACCCTGCTGTCACAAACTGTGCTGTTGCATGTGAAAGAAACAACAGAATGAGGTTCCAGCACCCTATTTTTGACACTGCTTTTTTTGCTTGCTGAATTTTGTGCTCTAATTATTAGCTATTGGAAGGGGCATTGATGCTGTCCAGTTTGCCCCAACAGCCCTCTCCCACAGCCCACAGCCTCTTGTTTGAAAACACCAGCTTACATCATTTCTTGGCATGTAAAAGAAAGTTTCGTAAGTATGATACAAAAATTTAGAACAGCCAAATATTAGCCACAGACCTTATCCTGGTGACTCTCTCTGTTGTATAAATACTCCCTCCAGACTTTCAGAGATGCTTCTCCTTCTCCATTACCCATTTATCTGACTATTCCTCATTCATTTTAATACTGTGACATTTACTGAAATAATGCCGTGCTACATCATTTCTGTTGCAAGCTGTTTACTTATTAGTGCACACACACATATCCCCGAAGGACAAAGTACTCAAAGTGTACAACAAAATTGCATAACTTTCTGAAACAAATCAGATCTGTGCATGCACTGCAGATAAAGCATCTGTTCAAGAAAATAACAGGTGAAAAAGTGTTGCACACAATTTGTTCTCATCAGAGGGGATTAGAAATGGATTGCTAAACATCCATGAGACACATGAATGGTGAATGCTTGAAAGCAGGGAAGCAAAGAAAGGTGCCAACAATTTAAGCTCTCCTTTGTTCTTTTCCATTTACAAACTACCAGGTACACATAAAAACTAGTCATAAATGTTTGATTAGTTTTGATTTACACAAAAGTATCTGCTATATTTCTTTGAAGGCTGCTTGTTTATTTAGTGTTTCTACAACAGCAAAGCTAACAAAGACTTTGCATTAGTTCAGCCTCATGCTAAACAAGGGTCTAAGTAATATTATATTTTGCAGGGGTGAAAACTCACATGGTTTCCTCATGGTAACTTTGCATTTTCTGTCTTGGCTCTCTAATATAGTAGGTAAAAATATTCCCTGTTTCTTTCCAGTACAGACTACAGATATTCATTAGAATTTTTAGAAAAGTTTGGATTGAACTAGGTTTAAATAAAAAATACTTGCCTTGTTAATTTTACTTCACAACTATGTTTCCCAACTAAAACACCACAGAGTGTTTCATTCACTTCCACAAGTACTTTGAAATCATTTTTCTATTTCTGGAATCACTAATCTCAGATGAAAGGTCAGAGAACACTAGTTGACATAAAAATGCAGGCGACAGTGCCTTTATCAAAGGCAGAATTAGGACTTCACTAATAAGATTAAGCAGAGGAATAGTGTGTCAGAAAGGTATGTAGAAATGAGTATAATTACATTTGAGGAAAATCCACGTGTAGTACGAAGAATCAAAGAAAAATGTAGAGAGTCAACCTGAGCAGATAATTTTCACGATGACTAAAAGAAGTTCAGGATTTTTGAAGTGATATAAAAATAATATTCCCATATCTTACATGTGGATTTAATGCCATATGGGGATGTTATGTATACTGATAGTAGCTTTTAGACTTCTAACAGAAATAAAGGGAAGCAAAATCTAATGCTTTATCAACTTTTTCATAGATATCAGTCTAGTATTTGCACGCAGAATTATTCAATCAAGATAAAAGTTTAGTTCAGTAGGTTAAAAGCCTTTCTTTTAACATCTAGCACTGCTGATTAAGTCCAGAATTGTAACACAGGTGAGCAAGTTTCAAGATTTCAAATCTCCAGGCAGCCAGCAAGATCAATTTTCTCTGCAACTAAAATCAGTGAATTAGAAAATATAATAGCTGAGTATATAAATAGCTGGGTGCCATTAGTTGCCGTCAGCACCTGCTACACAGTAAATTCAGAAGGACCTGCATGGTTTTTGGACATCTGCAGTATTGCAGCACCCCTCTACCACCTGCAGAGGATATAAACCCTGAAGAATAGACCTCAGACAGGTGGAATTACACATTGCATTAACTGGCAGAGAAAACTTGGTTCAGAAAACATTATTCTGTCAAGAATTTGAGATTAGTAACACTAAATAATATACAGCAGATGGAATTAGACTATGGAAAGACTCGAATTGGTGTAATTTCCTGCTACTTTATGTGCCAGCCCATCTGGGTGAACCTCAGGCCCCTATTTAAGTAAGTGTCCATACATTTAAATCTCCAATTCAGTTAATCCTGAGGATGGTAGTTCATTTTGCCACTGATACAACATACCCAATGAGAGAGAGCAAACCTTCTTCCTTTACAAGATGTGAGCTCTTCAGAAGTTCAAGTACTCAATTTTAATACTAATAATACTAATAATTTTAATACTTTATATGAGCATTGATCATTGGAAAGTGAAGGTTTCTTTCCCCTCTTTCTAAACATCAAGAACTATCTACTTGAACAGGACTTTGCCAGAGAAGAATATAAAATAATCCACTTCATACCTCTCTTAACTAAAAATCATTATTGCCACTCTTAAAGTTGCCACAGTCTCTCTTTTTTTTTTAATAAAAAAACTTAATATTTAAGTTTAAAACTTAATATTTAAGTTTAATAACTTTTGCTTATACTTTGTAGTATAAAAATTTAAGTAGTTGCCTGGTTTATTTTATGTGTAATTTCAGGGGAAAACCAGCAAATCCTAACCCTAAAACTAGATTACTCTTCATTGCTGTAAATGTCACTCCTAAACACAAGGTGAAAACACAACCAGGCATTTGCCCTGCACCTTAAAAAGGAGGATAGAAAGGTGAGATATTAGTGATTAGCTAAGAGAAACATTACATAACAACTCCAGACTTTTAGCCCCTTTCTCAGCTTGCCACAACACAGACAGCAAGGCTGTTTAAGATTAATGCACCACCAGGAATTGTTTTACTCACTGTTGGGTTTCTTCCCCACAAAGCTAGTATACTATCAGCTGAAAATGCTGAAAAAAATATTAAATATCTACTCATTATTCATTAGGACATCATAGTAGAATTCTTTTTCTTTATACACGATTGCTTACACAAATCCAAAGTACATCAAATGTCTGATTTTACCTGACATCAAAAAAAAAGTAATTCAAAATCTTCCATTTAACAAAGCACACTTGAGTTTTTGTATATATATAGTCTCAGTAAGCCTTTTGTGAGTAAATTAGTAACATGAAGATGAAGTTTGCCATTTTTATGAGCAAATACTAAAGAAAACTGTCTTACTAGTAAATGACTTCACGGGTTACATCTGTACCTAACATCAAAGCCATACAAATCCTGTGTGACTGACAGTACTGGTGAAAATGAATTTCAGATATAATTCCACTGGAATGAGGATAAAAACTGCTTAAACCTCAATATTTCATAGGCATGTATTTTGCTCTTTTTCCCTCATTTTTACTAGTCAAAGTCCTTTTTCAGTTATTTCCTTTTACCAAATTCTTTATGCAGAAAAAACTACCTTTAAAAATACAAGAAAGCAGTCCATGGTTAGCTCACAACTATTAATATTTGAAAAGTCAGCATCATATTATGCTCAGTTTCTGTATGCATGGAAATATCTAAGTGCTTTAATATCAAGGTGAATATGGGAGCAATTCCAAGCCCTTTTTGGATAAGGGATATGTAAGGAATTAAAAATAATGACAAGACAGCAGTGAAATGAAATTATTTTTTGGCACAAGCCTTTATCATAAGGGATAATGAGGAAATTTCTATTCCAAGGGCATTTATTATAGGAATTCACAGTGTGGACTTAAGAGAGATTGAACACTTTACGAAGGAAATAATAGAGCAACCCGAGAAATGCAAGTGCAGTGAATCGCCACCATATGGTTCTTGTTCCAATGTTCTGGAAGAAATGAAGTATGGAATAGCAAAGTTCCTCAAGAGTAATTTAATGAACTTAAAAGCATCAGCACTTCTTGAGTTTAGAGGCCCTCTTATTTAACCTGAGTCTTCCATTGGAGACAAGAGAGATCTCAAAATACAGAGCCAGGGGAATAACTTTAGCCTGGAGAAGCTACTTGAGAGTCTAATTAAGCATAAAACAGTGTAATTATATTTTAATTGGTTCAAATTAGAGCAACTTGTGCAAGAAACAATAATGCCTTCCCAACCAATTACTCGTGTTTGCGTAAAGTTAAGAACAGTGGAGAGATGTGACCAACCAGCTCAATACAAAGCCTGTGGCTTGTCATCCACCTTATGCACCAGCACAAGGACCTGCAGAGCCACAAAGAAAAATGCTGCAGGTTTTTTAGTTTGTTTTTGTTTTGGAAAGGGAAAGAAAATTGATCTCGAGAAAGGAGTTAAGCAATAAAAAAAGTAAATTACAATTCTACTTTGTTAATTTTCATATTCAAATCATTTTCAAATCCATTTCAATTACATCCACTCAATCAGGTGCACATTTATCTTGCTTTGTACAGCAAACATTTACCTTGTCAGAATTGGGATGCGTGGTCAGAAGACAAACCCGTGATATGCTGCAGGAACATCCCAGTTCAGTCTATCAATGCCTCAGCATCAATCCACAGGAATTCCTGCAGGTAATGGAACATCTCCTCCAGGCCTTTTACTGCACCCATTTATCCCTCTTCTCTAAATCTGAAGGTGCAAAGCTTCAGCTCACCCTTACTATGCATCTCTGTATCTTTCTGTGTAGATGAATTTTGCCTGTAACTCCCTTGCAGTAACCCATTTTATTCAGAGAAACCCTCAGCTATTCACAGCTCTCACTGCAGGGCTCTGATGGGGTTTTTCCCTTTACAATGTAATCAGCTTATGCTGTTGACATACTCCATAATTTCATAGACCCTGTGTGCCTTGAGATCAACTTATCAATAAAAGACTTTAATCACAGGAGGAGTCTCAGAGAAATCTCTCTCTTAAATGTTTATTCTGCTACATTAAACTATGAGAAGGGAGGGAACGAATCACTTTGCAGCCAAAAAATTCATGAGGAGCTGAGTGATCGCAGTCTTCCAGAGGCAGCATGAAACAGGCAATTCATCCCTTGCTTTTAATGGGAATGAATTAACTTATGAAGCTGGTCAGGTACGTCTCTGATGTTGACAGGACCAAACTTCCAATTCCATATTGTAGCTACTTGAAAACTCATCTGACAAAGTGATCTGGGTTGAGATCTCCCTCACCAGTAATCAGAAAGGTGTTTAATATCCCCTGGAGGGTGGATAAATGAGTTATCATCATTCTTTCCAAAAACATTTCAAGTATGATATTTTGAGCTTGACACTTGGAATAGCATGTTTTAAAATATTTGAAAATTGTACATTAGAGAGGGAGAGAAAAAAAAAGCATTCTGAACTACAAGTCAATTTCCAGGGCTGATGAAATTAAAAAGGATGGAATTAATCTAAAGGAGACTGATCTGCTGCTGCTTGTTTTTATTGAAGAGCCAGGAAAATAAATGTTCTTATGACCACCTTATGAAAAGTGTACTAAAACACCAGAAGCCAGAAAAAGGAGACTCTATAAAAAAAGTACATGAAAAAGTTAAAGAGGGGAGAAAGTGAAAACAAACCATTAAAAATATAAAATAGTACAGATTTTTATTATAGCAGTTGTAAAGGACTAGGGCAGATGTATGATTCAGGCTGCATAAAGCAAAAGTATTTAAATCAGTGAAAAGGTCTTGTACACTGTCATTAAAATCTTTGTACCTCCACAGGTTCAGTTACAAAAATGTTTGCAATGAAAGGTTATTTAACTGCCTGAGAGTAATTCTAAGGTGCTTTTAATAATGCTCTTTGGAAGCTTCAAATAGCACTAAATGTGCAGCAGAAAAACAGCTCTGCTAATTTGGACCTACACTGTTCTAATATTCTTTTACTTATTTCATGTGAGCATAACTCATAGTAACCTGAAAGACAAAAACCTCATTTACTCTACACACTGTTAGAGACCGAGTAGAAGTGAGAGCTGTAGCTTCCAAACATCTGGTTTGTGTACAGCCACTAAAAGCTTATATTGATCCACTTTGGGTGTATTGGAGTATTCTTCCTGATCTTAAAGGACTGTTTAAAATGCATGTTGCCATGTCTGCCAGCAGCTTAATAAAATGAAGTAAGAGAGGAAACAAACTTTTGTCACACTCAATGATAAAATAATAAAATCACTACAACAGTCCACAAGAGGAATCTGACGACTTGCATCTTTTGTACAATTTATAGATATAAATGATACCTAAAATACCATCTAGAATTCCAATTACTTCACTGGCGGAATTGCCCTTAGGAGGGAAATCAGAGAACAAATATTCTTGAAGGACTGGTGACACTAGCTGAGGCAAAATTACAACGCCAAGAGAGAAACTCTAGCCCTACTGCAAACAAATAGTAAACTCCTACTGCTTTTGTTAATTTAACATTAAAAACTCCATTCCAAAAGCATGAATGGCAGCAGCAGCATGACACACCCTTGTCAGAAAGAAGCCACCTTCTCTCTAAAAGCAGTCATTAGGGAAAAATATTCAGCATATAAAAACATTGCCTTTCATTGCAGTTTTGCATTGAAGGTTATGCAACATAATTCAAATATAACATTAAAATCCTCTCAAAAGACCACAATGATCACTCAACTGTGTCTGTAGCCAACAGCAGCAAAGAGAAAGATCAGTATGTCATAAATGTTACAAGAAGTTTTTCTGTTACTGAGCATTTGACCTATTGAACTTTCTTCTGGAAATCAAGTGGCTATTTAAAAGAGAAAATATTTGAACATTTAGTAGTAATTTCCAAAAATCAATAATTAAATTTATGCCAAAGACTGTGTGTAATCTCATTAAAACTCCTTTTCTGCCCACCACCACTTTCCTGTACTTAGCTACAAATTAGCAAACCACAAAAACCACTGCATCAAAATGAAGACCTGCAATCAAATTGCCGAAGTGAGCAGGTCCCAGGGCCTGCCAGGGAATTATCCCAAGGCTGGCACTTGCATGGCAGTCCTTCTGTCACCCCTGACCCTTTGCCATCCGAGCCACAGGGAGCACAAACTCCCACCCCAAAATGCACAGAGCTGGGGGCTTGTTCAGTCCTCCCTCTCCAAGCCAAGGCTCACAAGCCAAGGCTCACCAACTTAAAAATCCAGCCCAGTATTTCCCTTCCCTTAAGGAGGCAGCGAGGAGGACCACATGGTGAGCAGGTGTGCATTGTTTCTTCAGCCATCAATTATTCTGCCAGAGACTGCCCATAGCCCCTGGTTTTTTCCCCTGAAAAGTGGAGGGCATCAGAAAGCAGCAGTACCTGGCCACATTCTCTTCCTCATAATCATGGGGAACAGGATTAAGAGAAAAATTTTATTGAATTCCTCTTCAGCTTAGCTCGCCTGTATCCTTCTGTGCAGTGTCACCTATCATACAACTCTCCCTAGGAACTAACATTGTAACCAGGAGCTAAAGTATTGTAGTATGAAAACAGAAATAACACCTTTAACAAATATTCCATACAATGAATGCTATTTATTGACATCCATCTACAATTTTTGTAATACCTGGTTTAGAGATTTTTCACAGGACATGAAAGAACATTTGCAATAGCTCCAGCAGTTGTAAGAAATGACAGATTGCTCTGGAGAGGATATCGTGCACCTTCACAAACAGCACAGCTGCTGCTGGGGCCTCTGAACTGCCGAACACTGACTGCTCCAGAGGTCTGCACTGTTCCAACCCGAAACACAGGTGCATTTATTATTGTTCACCCTCAGCCAACAGGATGGATGGCTTTTTTCTGGTTTGTTTTGGGTTGTTTTTTTCCCACTCTCAATGATGAAAGACATGAATCAATGTCCCATAAGCATCATTGCACTAAATGGCTAATTAGGAAGCTTTAGCTGGGAGAAGGACTCACCTTAAAAAGCACCCTGTGAACCCCAGCTGAGAACTTAGTAGCTTTTTTACTATTAATATTACTCATTAAAACAATCAATTTGATGAAACAAATACTCATGGAGTTTATAAAAAATAAATCCTTTTCATCTTCAGAATGTTTCTTAAAAGTTGTAATATTTTTGATGGGTTTGAGCTCAAGATTTAGAAATCAAAATTTTCAATGTTTTAGTTTGACTCTTTGCAAATAAAGTGTACTGCCACCCCAAAAAACAGTAAAAAAGATCATATTTAAGATCATGTTTTGACAGAGTTCAATAATCTTTTTTAGTTTTCTTATGTAATTGAGGGAGCTCTATTTTAAACTTAAGCATCTCCACCGGAAAGAGAAGTCTTAGTAAAAGTGGAAGTGCAGAGATGAAAGAAATCAAAGAAAATTGACTACAAATTTAAACCTTGAACTTCAAATTACTGACTGTAATACATGATAAAGTTTAAGAATTTGACCAAGTTAAAATTCCCTTCAAAAAATAGACATCTCAAGAAAACAAAGTAAAATCAGAATCAAAAGCTGCTTTCAAGTGGGAAATGAGAATTAAGAAAACTACTGTGATATTTTAGCAAATATGAGATAGTCTGGGGAGGGAAGGGTTTGAAAACAGAATAACTTAATATCATTTGGGGATCATATGTCAGTTATGAATTTTTTGCAATGTAATGTAATATACCACACAATGTGACCCATATAACATTAACTAATCATCTTAGTTATTAAAATGAATAATTACAAATGTTAAACCAGTGGCCCTTGTCACTCATAAAGAGATAATTGGGTTTTTTCAATCCTGACTGATGCTTACAGAGCTAGATCCAGCACTTATTATACCAGAATTCTGATCATTATTTTCTCTCCACAGAAAAGAAACTGTTGATGAAACGAGGCAGGAAAGAGCTGTCTGAGCACCAAACTGGGGGCACTGACAGAGCAGATGCAGGAATGTCTGTCCACAGAAAGTGACCTTGACAAAAACTACGAACAAAGAAGAGCATTAGCAGCTGCTGGTTGTATGAGTCGTGACAAAAGCAGCAGGAGTAGGTGACCAGGAAGGAACACGTCAATTAGGGTGAGGAGTGCTGCACAGATGGGTTAGCAGAGTGCAGACACATCAAAATCCGTGACGCTGTCAGAACAACGTCTTTGTTTCAAGTGCAAGCACAAGGCTTAGGAGCAAACTTTTAAAGTGTGACACTGTGAAGTGTTCTCAGTCCCAGAGCCTCAGCAGCCTGCCTGCCCACTGGTGCACAACTGCTTCCACTGTTAAATGGGGTCTGGCACTGGGAAACACAAGGAAACCTCTGGCACTTAAGAACCACGACAACTGGTGGGAGCATCTGAGCAACAGAGTTTGACCTCGGTTGTGAATTCGGGAATCACAAAAGGTAACACCAAGGTCAGAGCAGGTACAGTGAGATTAAAAAAATTTTCATCATTTGAATGAAAAAGGAAGCTTGACTGTACATATGCTATATTCTTTGAAAATAACCTGTTGCAGTGAAGGATAATTGCCTGAGGAAGCCTGGGAAGTGAGTGTGTATTGTGGGCATGGTCTCAGCAGGAACAAGGCTGAAGTCACTTTACCCTTCCTCTTTGGGCTTCACATGTTGCTCAAACAACTATTGAGCAGAAAGTATAGCAGCAACTTTAAAAAGTAGACTAGAAAAAAAGAAGACAGGGCCAAATTTTAAGGACAAAAATATTTGAGATGCAATGACAGTGGTTCATGTGATTTTTTGATTATCCTTATCTCTCAGACAGGTGTCTCATGACATGGCAGAAGGAATTAATACTTTAAATTCGATACAACAAAAAAACCAGAACAATTCTAGAGATCAAAATTTAGGTTGGCAGGCAACATTAATCTTGAAAGTCTATATAAAATAGTAAAGCAAGACTTTTGAATCATTAGGAGAGCTTTTTCAGCAGGCAAAGTACAATCCTTCTGCAAGGTAAACTTACATAACCTGTAATGTAGGGATTTATTCTATGCCATTTATAAGAAACTTCACATTTAATTTTGGAGAATTCTGAAAGTGCTTTTCCTGATCTGTCTTCTACTATCAAACCCCTTTTTAATACAATGTTTGAAATACAAGTAAAAAAATTAATGACTTGTGCCATGAAGCATTTGTATCCACAACCTGAGCATTATGTTCATTGCAGCTTGAGCCTGAATTTCTTCTAAAAACATGAAATAGAACACAAACAGAGCTTCAAAGCTAGGGAGCAACCTTGTCAGCATTGATATAAACAACACTATTTTTGCATCTCTGATAACTGAACTCATGGATTGGTTTCATCCAGCCCAGCACATCCCCCCTTGGGGAGGCAGCTTTACCCACCTGTGTTTATCTGGCGCTGAACACATTCACAGACTCCCAGCAGATGATTCCACAGACTCGACAAAGTCTGAGCTACCGAGTTCTTGTGGTTGCAGACTCCTACTGAAACTTGCATACATGGATTTATGTCGACTGGATACACCTTAAAGCCATAATTATCTTCTACACATAGTGATCATTAGAAAATCATGATTTAGATTTTTAAAGGCGTCTAAGGTGATTTAGCAAAAAAAAAAAAATGCACCAAAATTCATCAAGAATTACTCTAATTGGTAATGATTCTAAGAATATGATTTTTAGTGGAATACATTATCAAAGATAAGTT
Source organism: Edolisoma coerulescens (assembly GCA_013397115.1). Lineage (NCBI taxonomy): Eukaryota > Metazoa > Chordata > Aves > Passeriformes > Campephagidae > Edolisoma > Edolisoma coerulescens. Next base: position 2,172,788 of record VWZW01006255.1, read on the forward strand.
AAAAACTCCAATATTCCATTTAAGAGCAAAACCAAAACCATACTTTTCTGCTCAAGGGAAAAAAAATAGTGTAGCCCTCTTTATGACAAACTATTGAGAAACTATACACAATGGAAAAAACCAAAATCATTCTTGTTGCCAGATATAAGCTGACACTGGCCAAAGGCTGTTTTGCATTTGACAAAATGGGGAAAAAAAAAAAAGAGAAAAGCCTAATTTTAGATACGTGGGTCAATTCCAATCAGTCACAATTCCTTTTTACAGCTTTTAAAAAAGTTTTCTGTAATGATGGACAAAACCACTACAGGCTCATTATTTTTACTGTAGTAGAGCATGGATATTAAAATTTATGAGTAAAATAAAATTGTCCCGAGGCCATAGATCTTGAATATAATAGTTACTCATTCACTGGGTTCTTTTCATATTAATGAGTGCAGAAAATACAAGTTAGGCTAAATTACAGGCATATAAATACAGTGAGATGGTTCAGATGGCACATAAAATGCAATGTTACACTCAAAATTATTTTTATTACTAGCACAGAGCACAGATATACATTTCTTCGTGTTGATTGTTTCCTCTTGCTTTTGTCTTTATTTTTGTACCAATTAATCTATATTTAAAATTTCATCAAATGGCACTGCAGTTAGGAAAATGCTATTAATGCTTATTAAAAGAAAATTATTTCCCATAATTCTCTGTTTGTATTGCATTCATAGCTGGTTTTTGACAGCAGAGCACTTTAAATGCAAGTCCAGGTATTTTGGACATATTCAAATAATATATTCAATCTTATAAAGAGAGTCACTCAAAACTAAATTGTATTTCACAGCTCCAAGATTTAGACTGCTATAATTTAGCTGTGGTATTCTCAGAGAAATATAAAAAGTTTTTTAAAAGTTCTTTCTCAAAATAAGACTTTATTCACATAGCTATTGGCTAGAGAGATAAGGCAAACTCTGTATGCACCTAAAGAAAGGTGAACATTTCACTCCCCTCTAAGGAAATTCAGGTACTTAATTCATTTTAGTTTTTTTTTCTAAACTACCTCTTAATACCTGTATGCACAACTCCTTTGGAGCTCCTGTCAAATGCTTCATTACAGGAAAGACTTTAACAGGTCAAGCTAACTTCTGTATACTGTTTTAACTGGGTATATGTCAGCTGTGTCAAATTTTAGCTCTAAATACACTTGTAGGCAAATAAACCTGCTGCACAACCAATTGCAAGCTCTTAGGTTTATGAAGACATATAATTAAGACAAAAGTTTCAAGGTGGAAGTGGGTAGGACTGACATTAGAGCAGTAAATCACAACTCTTTCAACTGCTTGACTCATTTTAGCTCCTCTCCAAGAATTTGTTCCCTTTTCTTCCAAATGACTGGAGAATTTAGGAATATTCTAGCTGATAACAGAGTTTCACCACTCATAAGCTTGTAAAGCAAAACTACTTCAGAATTCAAAGGCTCATATGTTAGCACAAAAGTCTGCTTCATTTATGAAAAATATATTACTGTAATACAGCCTAGGAGCCATCTTAACTGGGGACAAGTCACATGGACTAGTAGTGTGTGAATAGAAATATACTAATTTTATCATTACGTGGACTAATAGTGTGTGAATAGAAGTATATTAATTTTATCAATCAACTGAGAAAATTAAGAATCATATCAATTCCTGAAAAAAAATTACAATTCCTAAATATTCCTGTTGGCTTTAAAAATCAAAGCAGAATCCACACTATTATAATAATACATGCATGCCTGGATCTGCCTGAATCCAACTGTTCCTGTAAGATTTGGGGGGAGGGGTTACACCTTAGTTTCGTTTGGGGGGCTTTGCATCTTTGTTTTCATTTTGATAAGAAAGAGAACACAATCAGTTTCAAACCGAGACCCAGCAACTGAAAGTGAGACTCAGCACTTCCAGCTGTGTACAAAAGCCAGAGCCACTTCATACCTCAGCTTCAGAGACAGGGTATGCGCCCAACAGATGTATTATTTTAAACCACACACACCAAGTGCTGCACACATCTCACCAAAACAATCCACATTTGAGATCCCACTATTCGATGTGGCCTAAGAGAGAACAGATGTGGGGCACCATGGGATAAAATGAGATGAAATAGAGTAAAATTTTACCTAATTTTTGTTTATCCAGTTGTTTTGAGAAGTGTGGAAAAGAGAGTAGAAACTAACAAGATAAAAGAGCAGAAGAAAGCAATGGAGATAATAGTAATAAAACTGTTTAAAACAATGTGTATATTCCTGTATGACTGATACTGCATTATTAAATCGCAATATAGTTACATATAATAATATCAGTAATACTGACATAATAAAGGCAGTGGAGGGAAAAATCGCTGTATTTTGTGTTTTGCTTTCAAAAAGGACATTTTCTGACAGACCACCCTTAGAGCTGTGCAGATGGCAGTCCTAGCAAGATGTTACCAGTGCACTCAAGTGCTGTAAGAACTGCCCTCTGAATAAGTTGGCAGCCCTTATATTCCTTTTATATCTTGTTTACACTTGAAATTGTGTCAAAACTACTCTGAAAGGATTGCTCACAAATTTAAATATTAATGGCATACTGTAGGAATAAAGTGTTGCTTCTTCACTGCAAGAACGTGGCTTGTGTAAAGGGATGGGGTTGACTTTTATTTGGTTGGTTGTCCCAAGTTATCTGCAGAGAATTAAAAGTTCCTTCACTTTTTAAATTGTCAGGCTGCAAGGAGGTTTAACTTAAGTAACTGCAAAACAACAACTACTTAACTTCTTACAACAAGAATTGTAATGAATTATTTCAGAAGAGCAAGGCAAACAGATCTTTGCAATGTTCATGGCTCATTTAATCAAAACCTGCCAAGAATATACCAAAAAATTAACTGCCCTACCCAAAAAACCCCACAACCCAACCTGTCTAGGGCAGATAGAAGGGGGACTGAACCAGAAAAGAAAGTCACTTCTATCCATCCTTTAAACAGTTAACCAGAAACACCAGCACACCAACCTTGACCTCAGGACATGTTAGCCCCAGCAAGCTGGGTCCCAGAGGAAAGAATACCCCACAGCCAGACAGAGGGGAACAGCTCTCCTGACCATGCAGGTAGAATCTAGCTAGTACTGGAATCTCCCCAGCCACGGGGAGATGGGATTCAAGGAAGATTTTCAGGGCAAATCTTCAGAATCCACCTCTTCCACCAGCACGGCCAGTCCAGCTATGGCCACACTACTTTCCACTGAACAATCAAGCATTCTCACCCGAAACGTGCTCTGAAGGAAAAGCAGCTATGTGCTTTCCTGGGGGCACTGGAAGACTTCAGTACATTTGTACTTTTTAGATTAAAGTGCAGGGACTCTACGAGAGGCACACTTTTTATTTAAAAGCCTATATTGCTTCTCTGTCACCATATGAAAAGAATGGGAGGGTGTGGAATCAAGCACGAATTACAGAGTGCACCTTCTCTATTTGATAATATGTCTGTCTTTTTTCTCTGCCCTTTGTCACGTTTCTTCTGAGCACCTTCATTTTTACTGGATGGGCAATTACTTTTTTTTTTAAAGTCACAATTGCATGGTTTCTTTTACTTTTATCTTACCTTTCTTCATCTCCTCTTTGGTTATCTTTTCACTTTATTCTATTTCTTCCAATTAGTGGAAAAAAAAACAACCAGCCAAGCTAAGAGGCAAGTACAAAGAAGAAAGAGCAAAGAACAAAGAATGCTACTAATGTTTTTGCAAAGAGATTAAAAAAAAAAATGCGTCAGTAAAAATAAAATCCAGAAGCTTTGATGTAATCACTCTGAAATATATAAAAATCCATCAAGAGATCTATAAGCACTACTCCAAATCCTGGATTGGTTTTTTTCATATTCTTCCTTTCTGTGGATTCCGTTGTCTTTTAAACCACCACTGTCAGTCACTAAGTTTCTCATTAAGATTGTTTTCAGACAGAAAATCTGAACCATAAAAGAAGACAGTCCATGAGAGAAAATGCAAACCAGCTATATCAAGACCCCAACTGCTGTAAGTATGAACAACCTTAGGCTTAAAGGACTCTGAAAAAAATATCTAGCATTCATAAATAATAGAAAAGCTACACAGCACCCTGAGAGATTATCTGGTCCATCTCGCATCTCAAAACACATCAGATATTGAGACATTTGACATATGCTTTTCTACCTGATTTGTTAAACCATGTGTGATAGATAACCCAGACTTTCCTGTCTGACAGATTATCCCTGTAGACAGAAAATTCCATTCATGTCTGGACAGGCAGTCCAAACTACACTTTGGATAACACAAGTGGCACCACAAGCTCTTCCAAAGTACAGCATAGCCTAGTCCTGAGACCAAAAGCTTCACAACCGTGGTACTAATTACTACAATCTATGCAAGTGCATGGATCCTTGGCCAGACTTGCTGCTATAACATCATGGATCGTTGTCCCAGCAACATTCTGAAGATTCTTGGTCTCCTTTATTAGGTTAAGTATTCTTATTTTAAATTTTCAAATCAGATTTCCAAACCTGACACTATTTCTGCATCTCCCCTGCTGTGTCTGGCCCATTATCTTTCTTGAAATGCAGTACCAAAATTAGCAGACCCATAGCTGAGAGTCTTACCAGCACTCAGATGAAAAAATTCCCTTTGCTCCTGTCACAGCTCTCCTATCTAAAACACACAAGAAGAATGTATGGTTGCTTTTCTGATACTAACATGAATACACAATTTATCATTAGAAAATTACTTCTCCCCACCCCAAGATACCTTACAGAGATAAGGAAATAAAAATTAAAAAGGGAGAGACGCACATCAAACACTGCTTTTCTTTTCAATGAACAACTGATCCATTGCAGACCCATTCATGCATTATGAATGTCCAGATAAGCAAAAAGCTTTTCCTCTACAAATTAAGATAGAATAAATGAGTTTAAGGCAGGTTGCTGCACTCAACTGCTAAGCACCGCTTAGTCCCCGTACATTTTAGCAATTCAAAGCTCTCACCTTTTATAAAAGGCTATACGCCAAGGTAACTGAGGACTGAATGGAAACTGGTAGATTTTTAAGTGCTATTGTTCAACTCTAGTCCTGAGGAAGGCAAATCTGCCAGAAACTCACAAATTCAAAGAGGGAAAAGGAAAAATTATTTGCCTTTAACTTTACATATCCTACACACAGACATAAATGCAATCTCAGGGAGAACACTAGCAATTTACATGAATTGCAAATATCCCCCTTTTTAATAAATAAAAGATCAATACATCCTTTGAAATCATCCTTGCATCTTGTCTTTCGCTAACCCTTTACCCTTAGAAGCTGATGTTACAAAACAAGGTAACTTCTATTTCATCATCTTGTATGCAGAAAGGAAGCAGAATCTCTCTTTCATTATTATGGACAATGGGACACAGTGCAGTTTCCTAACAGTTTAATGAAGTGTGCTCTTTTCTTTCAGCCTTTTTTTTGTTTCCTCCCACTTTTCTTAACACTTTGTAAAGATGAATGAACACTGTTGTTTATGTACCTTATCCCTGAAGAAGCGTCACCTTCAAGGCAGTTATGAGATGGAAGTCAGGAATTCCTCTGTCCTCATTAGCTTTAGATTGAGTTAATCTGTTGTGGTTTTTGTTGGTAGTGGTTTGCAGTTCTTTTCTAATTGTAGTTAACTATCTGAACACAGCTGTTAAGGGGGTTTATTTCCGTTACCTTTTACCACGAAGTTGTTCTTTCATGAGCAAGCGAGCGGAGATCATTCCTCATTTCTCAGAGCACATGGAGACTTTTCACATTTCCTGAGTGAGGGCACAGCTGGTGCATCACTCACCAACCATCACAGACAGCAATGCTGCAGTAAATTGGTATTAAATTATTCACCAAGCTCTGTGTAAAAGAAAGTTTAGATATCTTTCTGGAAAATACTATTAATACCTAAAGAACCAGACATATGAAGCAAAACCCTCTGAACGCATCTCTGTGTACATACCCAACAGATCTAACTAAAATACTATCGTTGTGTTCCAACAAACGAAGCCCCAACATAGCCTAACACTGAAAGAAAGTGTTTTGGATACTGGTTTTGTTTATGGTTTTATGGGAAAGTTATTAAACATACATAGATACATCTATTTAAAGCATTCAAATTGACATCCTCTGATTTTATTTAAAAATAAAAATGACTCCACTACTTTTACTACTGCAGTACTAAAGCAATGTGAACTAGCTTTTTTCCTCTCTTCTGCAGTATCAGAAAAAAAAACCCTGGACTTTCAGTCACATATCAGTATCATAGGCCAACTTTCAAAATTGCGTCTCCCAAAAGTAGACAACTGTTAAAAGCTCTGAAGTATTTTTAAAATCTACAAACATACATACAAGTATATCTTGCCTGAAATTACTACAGCAATAACCACAAAATTAAGATATCATTTAAGATCACATAAATAATATAGCATTTCAGAACATAATTTTAACAGCCTCATTTCAGCTTGCAACCAGCTATTTTAATTTCTCTAGACACAATTTTTCCTTATTAGTACTCCTTCATTGCACAAGCATAAAGCCAATAGGAGGGGTATTACTGCCTCATCCCCACAGTCCTCCATTCCTCTCATTTTCTTTCATAAGTAGAAGGTATTAGGGCACCTCTCAGCCAAAATTTCCCATAGAACAAAAGGAGATGTAAGAAAAGAGCTTTGTGCAGCCAGTTTTCCCCTCTCTGCCCCCTTGTGAGAAGGGGAATATTTATTCAGTCTGTTATTCCTTGGCTCTCTGGATAACAAGGCCTTCATTGCTTTCCTTTACCGTGAGAGATGAGAGCTCATTTTCTGAGAAACTAATTTTGAAATGACTTGTAGATGCAGTAATTTGAAGCAGGAAAAAAAAAAAGGCAAAGTTATGAGTAGGCATTTTGTAATTTCCATTTTCTCTTCAAGATAGATTCTCTTTTTATGCAATGTGAAAGACAGAAACCAGAGCTTGTTGCCACAGTCCATAACCAGCTCTGACTGAGAGCATCACGACTTTGCCCCGGCATTGACAGGGCAGAGACAATACTGCTTATTAGCACAAGTGAGATTCATTACTATAACCAAAGCAGCAACATCCCCTACTCGTAAATCCACAGTTAATCTTACATTGTTATAGCTGCAGTGCCTGTGCTTCCTTTTTGTCACTTGTAAAAATAGTTTTTATTACAGTCTATTCTGGGTGAAGGTCAAGCGAGAGAGACGGGATTGGAAAGTTAAGTCTTTTAAACGGAGACAGCACATAATGCAGATTCCTTTAATACAAGTTCTCCTGCCTGCAGTATAAGCCTTGACCTAGAAAGCTCCTGCATCTTGAGCATTTCAGGGCTTGAAATAATTCAGTCTATATGCAAGAATTTACTAAAGTTATTTCTGACCTCAACTGTATAACCATTTGTTCTAATAAATGGAGGTAGAATCATAGGCTGGTTTGGGTTAGAAGATTCCAACCATCTGTCAGGGGCAGGGCCACCTTCCATCTGTCCAGGTTGCTCAGAGCCCCATCCAGCCTGGCCTTGAACACTTCCAGGGATGGGGCACCCACAGCTTCTCTGGGCAGCCTGTGCCAGGGCCTCATCACCTTCACAGGGAAGAGTTTCTTTCTAATGCCCAATCTAAATCCACCCTCCTTCAGTTCAAAGCCATTGCCCCTTGGATAGCTCTCTTTTAGAGAATACTTTACACTAGGGCTTGCACTGTGATCACCAGACTCAGTCTATTAAAGAATGGAAGAATGACTTGACAGGCTATGAAAGACGAAGCCTTTCTCTATTGCAGCTCTATTGTTCAGTTTTCTAATTTACAGATCACACTAGTAGAAAAGGTAATTCTATTCAAACACAAAGAACTGTGTTAAATTGTCTGAAAAAAATTATTAAGCATTCTACAGAGGAAGGGAACAAGGCGTCTGCTTGTCTTCTGAAATGGTACCTGCTTTTGAAATAGCCACAGAGGAACACTAAGTGAATCAATATAACCAGTACATTTATCTGAAAGAGTGGGGACAGCCAGGGTCATAATTATTACCCCTGATGTGTTGCTAATACACGAAAAACAGCAAAAGAAAAATGTTGATTGATTGCTATGAATTTCTGGCAGCTGTAGCTTTTGAAGCATGAAATACATTAGCATTGTATCCTAATGTCTTTGATAATTTTTCAGAACTGATGCTTGTCTTCTGAGAAAGGCATATTATTTATTTACAAAGAAGTCACAGGCTGTAAAAAATTAAACATGTAGAAAATAAGCTGACCTCTATTTTTTCCGCAAAATGACATTTCCTTGAAGGAGAAAGGAAGAAATAACTTACACTGTTAGTGAATGATACAGGTCTAATTTCATGTTCATTGTCCAAATACCTTTGCCCTTTACAGGTTATTAACTGTAACAAGCTCCTGGGTGAATTTATTGCATCATTACACAGCAACTATAGAATATTTCTAGTAGAAAAACCTACAGTGAAATAGCAGCTCTGTTAAAAGGAACATTTTTGAAATACAATGCCTGGTTTGTAAGAGCTGTTAAAAGAGTTTCTCCAGACCAAACCTTCACATGTACCATAAAGGTTCTCAAATGCCATAGCTTTAAGTGTGCTTACACATTCATGTCTTAATATTCTCTTGCTTTCCCCTGCCATTCTCTGTGTATAACTCATCACTGAGGAAAGTAAACCAAATGATTTTATTCTTCGATGATTTAATGTTTGTTTCTGCTTGAATACAGAGATTATATTGGATACAAGATGTCTAATAGAAACTCTATTACAGGGATTTAGGCATTCAGAGCTGAACTGATGGTTCTTTTCAAAAATTTCTGCAAGCCTCTCAAAAGAAGGAAAAAGAACTGTAAGGGAAGCATGACAGAGCCAGAAAACCAGCAAGAGGAGGTGCTGCAGTCATTGTTATACCTTAACCAAACAAGATATTAAGAAATATAAGTAACTCCAGTCATGCAGTTCCTTACGCTCCACAGGGTTAACTGCAGTGGCATTAATTTCAAATCAGCACAAGAACCCCCAGTTACAAAGACTGTTTTTTGCATTGAAGGACCCTGCTTTTGTTTCTAAGATTTGCAATACAAAGAAATACATGATTATGCTAACAGAACTTTTGAATTACAAATCAATACAAATTTGATCCCAGTGCAAAACTAACTCTACCTCTGTCAAGTTGTTTGCCTTATTGGCACTTGCCCACTTGGAGCACCTGTCTGCCCTTATGGTATTGCTGACTAATATTTGTATTCACACCATAGGTAATCCAGGCTCTTACACAGCCATTCTTCCTGACCTCTTCCCTCCCAAAATTCAGAACTATCTGACCTGAAATTAATGGTGCTTTTAACTGCCTGGCCCAGGTAACACCTCTAGTTGGACTGCTCGCCACTTCTGTCTGCAAGAAGGGAAAACACTTGTAAGACCCTCATTGTCTGCCCATAGCTCTTCCACTATTGATGAAAGGATGGACAACTCCCACAATTTATGGTGAGGAAATCTGTATGGCTCAGCTTTTTTTGAGAAGAAAACAAAATGCCTGTGCAAGGCGTTCTCATAAATCCTGCACAGGCAGAAAAAGGCAAAACTGGTGATAGCACAGTTTGAAAGGGCACAGCTTCTCTGTGTGTTTGCCAATACAGAGACCCTGTTAACATTCAGCTCTGGAAAACCATCACCACAGCAAAGACATGGCCATGAGGGTATAAAAAATATAACTATTAGCTGAAGTAACAAGGCAAAGGCTCCAGCTACCACATCAGTCAAAAAATTGCCATTCTTCAAGCTCACCTTTAAGGGCTCTGGAGGGACAATGCCAAAGCCAGAGATCTCAGATGTGCCTCTTGAATCCTTGCTCTGTAATCAGCAAAGATTTATTTCCATCTTATGTGGTCTCTCATGCTGGCACAATAAAGCAGAACAGCACTCAGATGAGTCTGACTGAATTCACATACATCCACCTTACCACCCACTTACAGCAGTGTTTGTGAGTAAGAGAGACTCTGGGGTGCGATCCAGAGAGTGGTTCAAATTCATGAGCTCATATTAATATATTTTAACCTTGCTGGTGCATTCTGAATCTTGTTTAAACATAAGAGATTGGACTGTGAGGCTAAACAGACATGCACAAAAGAGACAGGAAAATGTTAATGCGAAATAGGTTTATTTCAAAGGAAGAAATATACATTTTGGCTTGTAGCACAGATGCAGCATAGCTGACTAACAGGATAGCTAAAGTTCGTTTTCTGTTTCTTCTAAAATCCTGTAAGCACATCACCTATTCTGCCTCTCTCTTCAGGAAACCTGATGTGTGTGTAGGTAAAACAAATTCTATAAATTCAATGCTAAAAGCTAAAACGCCAAGCTTCATTGTAACCTCTACTGGCTTCATGACTATGCATTGTGGGAGGAGAATCCAGAAAATTAGTGTTATAATGTGATTTTCCTTCCAGCTTGACTAAGGCGTTGCTCAGCCAGGATAGCTCCCTTGCAACAGGAAAACTTGGTGTCACGGCATGACATCAAAACAGGGACACCCAATAGCTGACACTGGCACACTGTGACTCCTGGGACAGCACCTTCCCAGGCTCATCATGCCTTGAAAATACTTCAGCAGACACTGAAAATCCCCACCACGGTAGATTTCAGTGTCCTGTAGGACACAGAGCAGCAAAGCTCGACATGGACAGTCTACAGAGAGGAAACCATACGGGTTGCAATAGGGTAATTCTGAGGCCTGTCAAATCTCTCCCTGCTGACTCTAACGAGGATTTGCAAGGTATTTGCCTTCAGCACAGTCCCAGCTGGAGCCCTACAGGAAGCCAGGGCCAGTATTTGCAAATCTATTTCTGCTCCTTCAGAAGTTGCAAAAGTCAAACCACACACTCAACCTGTGAACAAGATTTTCTCTTGTTCACAGCCGACAGGAACCTTAAATAAATTAAGCCAGCTGTTAAGAAGGTAATTTGTACTGAAAAGTCTACAAGAAACAGTAGGAAAGCACAAAGAACAGATCTCATTTTCTACTAGGCTCCTTCCTTGTCCTCTTCAGAGGGCAGGTTGGAAAAAGCTTCACACCCAAATCTCATCCTATCCTGGTTCTTCCTGGGCATGCTGGCAAAACCCTCTGGGACTGGGAAGGTCGTGCAGGATTTTAGACAGATTTGAAGCTGCCCTTGGTGCCCTGGTAGTGCTGCAGAACAATATTCAGGAGTTTTAATTCACAGCTTCTTGAAGTATTCAGGTGTAAATGACAAAACAAAACACAAGATAACAAATAGGGCTCACCTGACTTCTCACACTGACTACAAGACAGGAATTAGAGTTTCATAAACAGTCCCATATTTCCCTGTTCTGATGTTCAGGGAAAAGGATGTCTAAAATGACCCATGCAGGATCACAAGGTTTATGACATTTTAAGCCAGAATGATCAGTTAAAGAACTTAAAATTTAGGAAGCCAGCCTTCTCCAGGCGCTGACCCCCCTATTTCAATGTCAGCAGTTGACCCCTTAGATACAAATAGGCTAAAGCAAAAATTATATTTAGCTTTTAATCAGATGACATTTTTGTTATTTAAGGATGTAAAAGCATAGTACTAATAAAAGGATCATGTATGACGTTTTATTTTGCTGTTGGTTTGTGGTGGTTTTGTTTTGGCTTTTAAATGCTTCATTTTTGGTGGTTTTTTAAATAATAAAAAAATCCTAATAATTTCCGGGAAATGTTTGATGCTTATTTCATTTGCTCTAATTTTACACCTCTGTAATACCTCAAGGCATATCTACAATCTGCAAACAGTTCTATAAGTGTGGAATAACTTTACCAAAGACAGCAAACTGTAATTTACATCAGTGTAACTAAGAGCTAGGTATATTTGCTAGTTTTTAATGGCCTATCAGGCTTATTCTAAATGCTATTCAAATGACAAAGTAAAATAAACCAAAACAAAATGGAGAATTCTTCTGTCTCCATCTGCACATTACAAGCAGATATTCCATAAAATATATTTATCAGCACTGTGACCAGCTATAAAACGTCGTCAGTGCGGAATGTTTATGTACTGTTGCATAGTAAAATTGTCCCCCTGTTAACTCTAAATCAGCTTCTGAACAGGTATTGGTGCTTCTCCATCTGCAGGCTTGCTCGAAGGGAAATGTCATTTATGATGTCTGGAATATCATTTTTGCTATGAAGGATGTCACAGCTGAATTGCAGCTCCTCATAAATGTAAAAATTGCTGGATTTGGTATTAATAAATCTTTGAGACAGATCACAGCATTATTTACCTCTTGCTTTTTAAAAAAATGGTTACATTTTAAGTGAACAGCTCAAGACCCGTAAACTTCAGTTTGATTAATATAGCGTGTCATCTGCATAGTGCAGCTATAGGAACTCATGCTGTTACCTCATCAGATCTCATAAACAAAACAGTGCCAGGACTTGTCACCATCAGTATGTCTTCACCACATAGTCTGGGTGGCTGTCAACTGCATCCAAACATCTGAATTAGCTTAGGCCTAATGCAAGTATCAAGCAAAAGCATAACCTACCCCACTGCCTCATCATTACTTCCTAACTCAACCAATGTTCAGGATACATCCAATACTGATCAAATGGAAAAAAAAAAGAGATTATAGGGTTCACTCCCTCCCTCCCCAAAGTAAAAACTAAAATAACAGAAATCAAACAAAACTCCTCCACACAACAAAACATTCTTAGTAATTGTGAACTGTTTTTTGCAGCAGTGCATTTGCTCTGGCATTCTCCATGCTCTCATTGGGAAAACTAAAATTCAGCAGTAAAGGAAGCAATCTGTGTAATACAGTTGCATAAACACCAGCTTCACAAAACTAACAAGTTAAAATGCTCTTTAATGCCGCATTGACAAGAAATCTTCCAGAAGCAGATCCAGATGCAAGCTGACACCTCAGTTTTCACAGTACATTGAACCCCTGCGGCTTTGCACCAATAATTCTTTGGGAAAGAAGAGTCAAGTTTTTTATCGAATAAAATCTTTTCCCTTTATTTTGCATGAATTTGAACTAGCAATTGTAAACAAATACTTTAAATATCATAACTATATCAAAACAGTAACACAGCCTTAATTCTTAAAAATCTTGCCTTTTTCAGTCATCTAATGATTTTAAGCGCTAATTTTCAGTCTAAGTAACCTTCCCTTCCACCCCCCTTTTTTTAGTAATGAAGAATATCTTGCTATTCTTTCTTCCTCAGAGCCCTATGGATAGAAATTATTTTAAGCTATATAATGTCAAGTATTTTTCTAGAGTTGCATAACAAAGCTAGCTTCCCTTTCTGTAGGAGTAACAGAAAGTTCTCTTACAGAGGAAGCATTATTCTGTGTTAGTCTTATAAAGAGCTTGGCACCTTTGATTTAAAGTGAAAGATGGTATTTCAGAACTAATATCTTCCTTGAAAATGAAGATTTCCATTGACAATACATCCATTTATTTCTGTGTCTTAAAACACAGTCCTGAATATTTTAAACCTTCCCCTGCTATGCATTACCCAGGTCAATTAGGAGAATACATGAACCACTTTTCTTAGCCAAGTTCATCTGCAATTTAGTGTTCACTCACATTTCCACTGGTTGCCTCTCAGACCTGCCTTTGGACACAACACACCAAGACTTACACAGCCTTTAGTGCAGTGAGGTCCAGACACAAAAAAGCCCCACCAAATATAGAGCTAAAAGCACCACTGAATTCTGCACAGTGAAAATGAAATGTATTTAATAAATATTTCATGTCAATATGACATAAAAATGAAAAAGGTTCCGTTAACAATCCGAATTTTTGGAACTTCCTGTTGATTTTTAAGAGCTTTGTAGCCATATAGTAGGGTTTGGGGGTTTTTTTGATCATATAGTAATTTCAAATACAAAAAACAATTGCTGCCATAACTGAAACAATTTCAGAAACAAAAAAGTCAGAATTGGTGATATCACCCCTCTCTTTCTTTCCCAAAGCCTTTGTTATGTACATATAAACAAACACACCACAAAGCCTTGCATCACAGTTGTACAAGACAGATCTGTTTTTAGCTAGGAGGACAAGTTCTGACACAAAACTGCATGAACTAAGAGTAACAGGGTCAGTAGGTTTAGAAAACCTAGTTTTTTTAAGGAAGCTAAACTAAGGCAGAGCTCTGAGTTTTCAAAGCCTTTCATCACCTTAACTACCTCAGGTGAGAGCAGATACGTGGCCACTACTACTCCCATTACAGACTTGAGGCATAGTCCTGGGGTAATGGTAATAGTTTATAAAAGGTGAGCCTCCAGGGGCTGAACAGCACTTTCAAAAAAAAAATCCCAAAACAAACAACTAAAACCCCCCCAAAACTCCCAATCAAACAAACAAAATATTCAGGGTATAAATACCAAAGACATGTAGTTCAGAGCAACCATAATTACCATTTTAAAAAAAATTTTTTCTTTGGCCGAGTGAAAAGATGTCTTTTCTAGTCAAAGAGAGATTTTTACTCTGCTTTAAAGAAATTGCTTCATTTCTTTTTCAGTCTCACAAAGTAATCAGAAGGCACCAGTCTAGAGATTTTTACTAAATTGAGAAGATAATTTCCCAGCTTTTTAACACAGGAAATACCATTCCTGTGAACTGAAAACTTTCTACAGGACAGTGGCAATAAGTATTTATGTCCCTCCTCCAGCAGGGGGTCCTGGAGGCTCATTTCCCACCAAGAGGCTTTTCCTCCTGGCTCGCAGGTGCTTTGAGGGATGAAGATGTCCCTGCTAAAGCCTCACTTGTTCCGGAGGGGCACAAGGGAAAGCGTGGCAGGTTCCCTGTCAGGCTGCACAGTGTTCCCCATGCCTTTCCTTCTGTCCTGATTAAAATTTTATGTGACCTTTTCACAGCAAACACCACTCACTACACCCAAGCAGGCAGAAATAACCAGCTGGTATTTCAAGCCATGATCTTCTCCCCAGAGCCTGATGTCGAGTGCTCCCACTTCTACACCAGCATTTCAGCCAGCAGGATCCTGGGGAAAGGAAGTGTTTGTGTTGCTGTTTCCCTTTCACTGTTTTCGTTCACCTCAAGTAAGTTTTCATATCACTCTGCCTTTTCTAGTCGCTTGGATTTTTAAATACTAATGAACTTTGCTTGGCCTTCAGGAAATTCCCTGTGAAAGTCTCAGGGAGATTCACCTCAAAGGCCTCTTGGCTGGCAGCCCCTTAGCGAATGAAGCCAGAACGGTTCACAGAGTCACCAAGCTGACTGTACCAGATGTGACACAGCACTAAATGAGCATTGCAAGGTTGCACCAACCAACTAGACAGTTATTATGAATTTTTAAAAAAATATCTTCCTCTGGCTACAGAGGTGTATCATATTCTCTTCTGTAACTAATAAATGGACTGTCATAATTGCCAATTTTATAGCAAAGGTATCATTTTAATTTAGTAGCCATGCACAGGAGTAGGTAGACTGGTGCCTAATTTCTAGCTTGAATATGGTTTCAGCTAATTAAAGTTAAAATACAAATGAAAATTTTGAGAACAGGAAGAATTACATAGGGAGAAAGCTGGATGTTGGTCAAAATGCTCAAGTAATCTTAATGTTAGCAGACTGAAAGCAATTACTTTGTCAAGGTCTGTTATAAGTGTTTGTGCTGGAAAAACTACCTTGTTTCTTATTCTCATTTGGAAAAGTCTCATCTGTCACATTTTCTGTCTTTCTTTTCTTACAAGTACTCATGAGCTGTGATGCAGCTTAGACCTTCAGCACTTGCAGTACTGTTCTGTGACCTTTTCAGTCACGCCATTACACTGACGAATTAATCCAGAGCACAACAATGCAAAGGGAAGTATTAAGGCAGGCATATAAGGTTGTAAAAATAATTGGCATGCAAAGTGTTACATCTATCACTTGGATTATTGAGTCTGATATCAAGATTCTTCAGACTTGCAAAGCACTGACTTACATAACCAACTTATGTCCACATATACAAATAATGACCATTGTTTGGGTTTTTTTTTTAATTGAAAAACCCCATTGCCTGCAGGGTAAATCCCGTGCCAAAATGCTTTGTACTCATTCTAGATCAGAATCCAACATCCAGACATGAGCTGGCCTAGGATCCCCTAACTCCATCCACAACCAGCAATAAGGATATAATGTTTTAGCAGGAACAAAGTTACCAGAAATACATTAAAATAGATTTTAAGATAACTTAATTAAAATAAATAAAACTCATTGTAAAGAATGAAAATTTGCTTCCTATTTATTCCAGGCCCTAGGAATGTCTGATGGCTCCAAGCCTTTGCTGTATTTCAGCAGCATATTCAGAGTGTGCCCACAATTTCTCAGGCAAAGCAAAATATGCAGCTCTCTGAATATTTCTTTTGAGGTGCATCATAAGTCAGTTGCATTTACTTAACTAGCACATTTTCAGGAATGTTGAGCTTATGATCTCCATGATTAATAGCGATATGCTTACAAAAAAAAAAGAAAGGAAATTAACTGCTCCGTCCCTGAAGAATCGCTGGCTTTACCAGATAATTAAGAAGTTCTGCATTTTTAGCTTATGATTAGCTGCAATCAAAAAGATGATCTTTATAATGCTTTTTTTTTCCCATCAAGACTTGTGCAATGGATAAGGAAGACTGCAAAGGAAAGAGCAGAGCAATCTAAGGAAATTGATACATACAACGCAACAGAGCACAGTGATATGCCTTGCCTATTCCAGAAAGAAAGTTTAGATATTTTAGTATTCTGTAGTAATAACGACTTTTAACTGCGTGCAGAACTCTAAGCAAAGACTGTACTTCAGACATGCATCCCATCTTTACATGTCGCTTACAGCAAACTTACTGCTCATTAAAAACACCTGCATTTAATAAAGTATTGTGACCCTGGGGTTAGCTCAGCTGGTCAGAGCATGGTGCTAATAATGCCACGGCTGTGGGCTCCGTCCCTGTGTGCATTCACTTCACAGTTGGTGCTTGAGGATCCTTCTGGGGCCCTTCCAACTCAGAGGATTCTGTGATTCTGTGATTTTAAAACATAACTTCCAACAAGAATGCTAAGTTATTTCTCCACTTGTTCTGCATAACTCTGCAATATGAATTAATTTAGTGTGCTGAAGTAAAGCTTGCAGATTTGCCCATAATTAAGGCAGCCTGATACATCCATGACTTTATTGGCTGTTTTCACATGCATTTGGCTATTTTGGAGATTAATTGCATGGTTTTGCTTTAATAAAAAAATGAAAGAAGTTCTTTATTTGGAAAGATTCAACACATAAGCATTACTGTAGGACTTGATGTCTGTGGTGCTTGGGTGTTCTTAGAAGAGGGCAAACATTTGCTCTGTGCTAGACCTGCCTTTGCCTATGGTGGACCAGGCTCACCTTGCAGAGGAGGTTTGGGAGTGATGACTCCCCCTCTGGTGCTCTGCACATAGAGCAAGGCGCCTCTCCAGAGTCAGGACAAAGGAGAAAACCACTCTGTGAAAGACTAAGATGTGTCCCAAAATTAAGAACTGCAGAAAAAGCAATATTGGAGTGATACAGGAGAACTGGGAAGCCTGAGACTTGCCCGGTAAAGCGAGCAGCCTCGGCTGGGCATTGACGGAAGGCAGAACAAGATTAGCACACACCAGTGGAATAGGGCAGAAAGGGCCATGCCTGGAAGGGGATGTGCACCCCACTCCCTGCACATCACACAGCTCACAGCCCTTTTTCCACTTTCTCCAAAAGAGATTTCCAAGAATCCAGAATTCACTGAAAACCAATCCTCCAGGAATTAATTTTCTGGCATATTTTGTAATCCACATGAAATCTAAAGGGAAGAGTTGATTGGAAGATGTGGTACAAATGGAAATGAGGCCAATAAAACAAACTTGGAACAGAAAGTACTGTATGAAAGTTTACTATTTGCACAGTACACATTGTGCAGCAATTCTATGAAATGCTTAGATCTTTGTATTTTTCCTGTTCCAAAGAACATCCTTCACTTCCAGATTTCAGCAATTCAGGTTCTTGAAGGTTAGTTCTTTTCAAAAAGCTATTGCTGCAAAATGCAGCTCACAGAGCACAATAGGGAATAAAGCCTTTGTTATTGCTACTGCGTTTCTTGCTTCAGGGAAGACACTTAAAATTCTTGGTTCTCAAGCATTACTTAAATTGGTAACAAAAAGACATTTTAATTGTTTTCAAGACTGGAACATAAGATTTTAGAATCTCTAAATGTAACATTTCTGTGGCTGGAGGTATGCATTATTTAACCAGAACAATAGCTCTCATTAAAACTTAACTTAATTTTTCAGCTTTCTCAAAACATCTGCTACTCATGGGATCTGGTTTTGTAATTATAATAAACAAAATTTCTCTAGTGATGCTCCTTTAGTTGCAAAAAAAAGAGGTTTGTAGGATATCTTCACAGCTTTGATAAATTAAAACTTATTGCAATGGAAATAATTAGTAGATTTTTGTTGTTGTTATTTTAAATCTATTACTTTAAAAGTTGATGCCACAGCTCTTAACTTGGTTACCATAATGCTATCATTTGAAACAAAGCTCTGGCAATCATGTCTTTACAGAGGTTTAATGAAAACAACTTCTTTTCTAAGGCATATTTTGAAATTAATACATGACAAGTCACAAGCGTAATCTGAAAGCTGTACATGTACCAGGGATGCAGAGGATATAGATGTCAAAACACTGAAAGATTTGGGGCAGTTTTTAATACTTGATAGAATAACTGTTTGAAAGGGATAAAATACTTTGGAAAGTGGCATCATAGGCATTTTTTATAGGTTTTGTACAGATTTTTCAGATTAGCAGCTTTTTCAGCTTGCCAAAAATGTAAAATACAGAACATGGTGCTGATCTTGTGACCAGTGATAGTTGTTGTGATCCCACTGCAGAAGTTTCCAGAAGATACAAGCCAGGCCTGCTTTTTCACCCCGAAACAGATTTACAGCAAAAGGATGGAAGCTTACACCTGTCAGTCCAGGATAATGCTGTCTTTCTTTTTACTAAGAATAAAAGCCTAACACCAGCATTCATGCTAGGGAAATGATAAGATAAGTGTGTAAATATTGATTCTCAACAACACAGTTTCCATTGATAGTACAGGTCCCCAGTTTCAATCAAGGTAACATTAAAAACCATCCAGATGACATTCTACCCACATAGCACCTGTACGGACTAGGTAAACTGATCCTGGCTGTGGAAAAGGACAGGAAAAAGTAGATATTTCTCATAGGAAACACATCCACATGGCTACTGGCATATTCCAGTGCCTCAGATTGAATCTTCAAAGACTACAAACCAGCAGACCAACTCACATCTATTTTGAATAGAAATTTCGTATCATTATCTTTTAGAGAAAAATCAGTTTGGATGAAATGGGATATAGTAAAGTGTTTCCTAAAAACCTTCAAATAAAAAGCTGATTGATCTTTTCCAAATGAAAGGAGTTTTACCATATTTCCATTTCTTTTTTTTTTCCAACAGCTTTTGAAACTGACTGCACATCTTTTAATCTTCTCAAACTGAGCTCCATCAATTCCTTCATCTGCACTTTTCATTGGTAAATAAGGTTCCACCTGGGCTGTAGAAGTAGATGAGGAGGGTGCAGTGGGACTGAAACTACAATTGCCCTGAAATGTGCTCTGGTCTCTGAACACTCTGGACCCAAGCAGATAAGAAACCAGCTGAGGCAATAATAATTTTCTTTTTATTATTTCCTTCTATTATGCTTTCTATTTCCATCCTGGGTCTCATCCCCAACCCAAAAATTAATTCTATTTATTTTCTGTTTCATTTTACAGACAAACATGCTATTCAGATTTAAATATTCCACCTTCCTAGGGTGTCTTGGTAAACATCACATATGCCATATAGCAATGCTAAACCCAATGAAGAGATTGTGTGGGCTTTTAAAGTGGATTGACAGATACAAAGCTATGAAAAAAAGATACCACTATCTGCACTACACTGGTTAAAGAGGCATAGGTTTACATTTCCATATCTGGGTCACAGAGGCTGTATCCACATAATCTAAATCTTGGAAACACTGTAGTGGCAACAAGCCAGGACTTGTTCTCCTGACCCCAAACATAGAAGTCTGTCTTTTTCTCCAGCAGCAGTCACAAATTTCCTCAGGACTCCCTATGCAGAGCCATCACAAAGCTGGTTTTACCTGTGCAAACACGAAACCTGCTGCTGCCCTGTCAGCAGAGGCCATCAGGAGCCCGAGGACTGCCACTGCATAAGGGACAGTCTGTCCTCTCCCAGCCAGTAACGCACACCCACGTCTGCAGCAACAGCTCCAGCCAGTGCTGAGAGAAGTGCTTGGACACTGCTGCCCAGGATGTCCTGGTGGGCTGAGAAATCCATTGTCCCAATCTTACACAGAGACTACAACGAGTTTTTTGTGAATCCTACCTTGAGATTAATGGACAACCATCTTCTCATGCAAGCCAATACATTAAAGACAAGGATTGTGTTTATTCTTTTTCCGTTTACTGAAAAGTTGAGTAGATGGTAAATTATGTTTGTACCAAATTGTTATTAGCTGTTGAAAACTACTGTTTGGGTTTTTTTCTTTAACAGCTTAAACCAATATTAAAGATAAAAACAGAATAAAAATGGTTATGCATTCTTTCTCATTCAAGTGAAGAAAATTATTTTGCGCAGTAAGTATTGAGATCAATTAAAATCCTTTACTTCAGATATAATTAACAAGGCTCACAAGCATAAAGTGATTTAATTTCCTGTATCAAACCAAATGCTGTTTTCTATCAGTAAATGACTATTCTCTTACAGCACTACACATTAATAATTCATCATTGCTGTATATTCTAACAGATGGGACTCGATGAAAACTTGTAATGAAAACAGCATTAACTTACATCCGGCATGTAAAATCTTTAAAGGAATAGTATTTTCTTCAATGTTAAGGTTTTTCATTGCACAATTTCCTAATTAGAGTTAAATTATTACATCACCAAAATAAACCAGTCCTTACACTGAGTGAAAAACATAAAAAGGAATCTCATCAGTTGTATAAAATAAGAACAAACAAATCCATGACCTAGTCCTTCAATAAATAACCACAAAATAACTTTATAATAGTTTATGCTTACTAATACTTATCCTTGTATTTGATTTAACTTTGATGAGGTTCAATTAATCTGGCAAGTGACATGCACACTCTAGGATTTCACTCTCTGGCATGGGAGAGTAGAAAATTAGCACATAAACCTCACACAACCAAGCGATTCAGATCTCAGTCACTCACCACCCCGCAGTACAGAAGAAGGCTGCAAGACCAAAGTTACTGCAGCTTGCTTACTGCCAGAGAGAAGAACCTTTTTTCTTCCCACCATCTTCTTTTTTACTTCCCATTTCCTTTTAAGATCTCAAAGGAGAGAAATAAAATGGGGGGAGTGTGTGTGTGTGTCATTACTCCAGTCCAATAAGGCTAAAAAAGACGGTGAGAAAGAAGGAACTTGTTGCCTGATCTTAGGTAGACTGAAGTCAATAGGAATTAATTGACTAGAAATATTTTCATTTCATATCTCCCTACATCAGCAGCAGCACTACTGGCCTCTAATAATGTAATTTTAAACTTTTACTTAGGAAAAGTTAGAAGACCTGCCAATGTAAGCAGCAAATAAGCATAACAGCTGTACAGCAAACAACAAAAACTGAATCTGTAATATGTCTATACTAACAACCCCATTGTGATAAAAGCCCCTTCCTTTAGTTTTATGAGGGATATTCACCACAATGACATGACATGGAAACACTTTTCTCTCCTGAACATTTTGCCATTGTAGATGGCACCATTTGTTCTTATTAAGCACATTCATACAAAGAATGAATTCTGCTGTTGTTTTCAAGACTGAAGGTTGATGCTGCAAAGTCCTGAATGAACTGACTGCTCCAAGGACATCCACAGCTCTAAATGCATGCACAGCCACAGTCAGGATTAAAGGAATCTCCCATGTAAGTGGTTGCATCCACATTGTGATCCCTTGCTGGCTAGACAGCACACATTAAGTACTTTATTAGAGCAAGTACATAAGGCAGAGAACCTTGTTTATGCAAATAGGGTGAAAATATCACAATAGGTATCCCTTTTCTCGTGAGCAGTTAGCAGAGAAACTGCTAGCAAAAATATTCAGTTTTTCTCCTTCAGTTAGGATACCTGCATTATACATTTTCATTCTACGTCGAGTTCTGAAATTGCAAAAAGAAAAAACCTTAAGGTAAATACTTTGCATTTGCAACAGACCAAAGAGCAATTATTTGTTCACATCTCCATTACACCTTACTTTGAAAGGACAAATTTCAGAACTCTAAGGGAAATTAGGTGGAATAAGTTATTTGAAATTGAGGGGGAAGGAGTGAAGAAGGAATAAATAGAGCTTTTAAGGACATGCTGAAAGTGCCAGCCAATATTACACAGCATTGTCTTTAAATAATATCCATGCTGAATCTCAAAAAAATACCTAATTTCCTGGTGGTTCTTGATACATGCCACAACTCAAAAGTTTATTGTATTACACAAGGAGAATAAAGTGCCCTAAGAAACTACAAAAATATATTATAAATGCACATTTAATTAGTTAGAAAGTATTTTTGATACAAAATCCATAATGTCTTTCCCTTTAGATTTTGCTAACTTATAACAATGCACTTATTGGAGTTTTGCAACATGGCCCCAGAATTCTCTGATTGCTACTCTAGAAATAAGCCTCAAAGATCTGAATATCCCATCTTAAATAAATGTTTGGTTATTTGCTTTGAAAAATATGATATTCAATCTGTGCTTTTAAAGAAAAAGCTGCAGAGAATGTGTTGACATGAGTCTTCTGGATAAATCTTTCCTCTTCTAACAAGATTACCCATGTGTATTTTTCTAACAGCGACCAGAAACAGCAAATAACTCCCTTTACATGGCTCCATCATAATGCAACCTCAGAAAGAACAATAAATTAAAAAATCTGTTGCCAAAAATTGAGTTGTTTGTTTCTCGGCTCTCCCAGATGGAAAACACTTTTGTTAAATCATTGCAAGTGAAATTAGGCAGCTTGTTAGTAAAGCCTAATCATTCATTAGCATTTTAAATTCCTTCAAAGGGACAAAATACTTGAGTATCTGACTGCCTGAATATTAACAGATAATGCTCTCTGTTTATATGGAAATACCTGAAGTCCGTGTCAGAAACACTGGGTAAAATTTTTGCTTTTTCGAAAGATCTTATAGCTCACAATATTCTCTTTTTTCATTATTATTCTTTCCTCTCATCCTTTCCATTATTTTCCACATCATACCTATTATATAACTCTGCCCAAAGCAAGGTCCTTTTGCTTTCCTTTGACATAGGTCTTGGTATTGGCTATAAATGAGTATATTTCTTCCAACACACTTATCCAAAATGGACCGATTTAGGTAGCTGAATTTGTACTATTCAGACTCTGCACTTTAGTTCAACATTGCATTACAAATCCATATGCAAAGAGACATGGAGAGGACAGAATTATGGATGAAGGTATCAACTCTTTATTAATAAAGCATAAGAACCTATTGTCTAATAGCAGGAAATAGATGAGAATCAATCAACCGAATCTAATACTAGATTTCATCTGGGTAAATGAAGAACTCTATTACATAAAGCAAGTGGTTAAGCATCCTAATAGATAATCTGAGGAAAAAATCCCAATAACTAGTCTGTTCTCTGTGCAACTATTCCAAAGACTTTGGCAAAAACTGATATGACAGAAAGATCCCAAAAGACTTTCCCAGAATTTGAAATCTTTGTCAGATCATCTAAACTATAGGTTTCAGTGACTTTGGCATCTGACACCGGGAGACGAACTACGCATTTATTTTATATTATTCTCCACTTCATACTGCTCACTGAGGAAAGGAAAAAGCTTTCAGCATCACAGCCATGTGTGGCTTTTGCTGATGGGGTACAAACCAATATGCTGCTACCAAGTCAATTATGTGCTATTTTTGCTGCTTTTACTGTGGGAGAGGTGTCCTACAACAGAGAGGCAAAACACATCTCCAACCATTACAGGCCTGTGAGGCAGAAACTTCCAGACAGAGCCTTTTGCACTGTGTCCACTGCACCATTAAGTTTTAGAGGAATGGTTGGTTACTGATCAGAAGTTGATCAGTAAAGACTCCAGCTTCTACAAATTGACTGATTTCTAAGAGTGAAAGTGTGAATTGCAACAAGGGTTTTTTTTAAAAGCCCCAAAAAATAGCATTCATGTTCCAGTCCTGATTGAAACAAATATAATCCCTTCTTTCCCTGAACTTCCCTATTTCTCAGGCTTTTGCTTGTAGCTTTTAAGATCCATATGTTTAAAAATATATATCACAGCAACAGCATAAACTCATATCACATTGCTAGCAGTCTCCTGGAAGTTTGAAATTGCAGCAAAATGTAGGGACAATAACACCACACATCACCTTCCTGCTCTGTGAGCAGTCTGCAGTTCAAGAGCATTTCCAAAGCACCAATACCACAGTACTAAGTACTAATAGCCCGGGCAGGCAGGCTCCCACCACACTAATTAAATCACCTAGGGGGTTCTAGCCACAGCCCACATGCAAAATTTCAAAGCTTTTCTCTCCCCTCCTACTCCTTTGTCTAATATTTTTCACCATAATCACACTCAGGAAGAAAATTATAAAGCCAAGCACGACAAGTGAGTCTTGCCTCAGCTAAAACTATTCAGAAACAATAAAAGGCAAGATTGAGAGGCATAGATATAGAAAAGCTTTTGCCCTTCTAGCAACAGAAAAATAAATTAAACTCTCGAAGGCCATTTGATGAGGAAAATGCATGCTTTCTGTTTTTCTGGGTGAGAGTTCCAAGGATTTCCACAGCTCATTTGCTGCAGAGGTCAAATCCAATCCATGAAATTTCCTCCTAAGATACAACCTTTTTACTGCAGCCATACACCACAGTCATCTCCCTCCTACCCATCAACAGAAGACTAATCAACCCGGAGTGCAGCTTAATATAAATGGCTGTAACAAGGACTTTGCACAGCAACAGCAATAAAAGCTATCCCCAAAGTGGCCACAACAAAGCCTGTGCTCAGATTTCCCTGTGGAAGCTCTTTAAGTCAGCCTTATGTACACGTTGCTCATAGTTCATTTCCAGTCTCTGCTTCCCAACAGGCTGGTGTTCAACACGTACTGCTTACCTCCCCACTTTATCATACAAAGATGTGGAAGTGGCTAGCTTCATAAACTAGACAGGGTATAACCCAGAAATGTGCATTAATTTGCTAATTGGCCTTCTAGAGCAGAACAGAAGGCACAGCAGAAGCCTTTAAGTTTTCAGGTATTATTTTTCCATTTTCTGAATGCAAGAGGAAGACTCCCATAAAAATTCTCTGGCAACAAGAAATAGTTACAATTACTGCAGCAAAACCTTGACTTGAAAACTTAAATAAACCTTAGAGGAATAATTCAAAACCCAAGGCTAAAGAGCTGTTTCGTTCTCCCCCTTTCTTTTTTCTGTTTTCCTGCAACAAATACAACAACACAACTGCACAGTTCCAAATGGTCAGAATTCATCACTCTAGAGAGAATAAATTTAAAAAAAACCTCTTACCTCTGAGAAGCATTACTTTTTGACTGCTCTGGGTTTCCTCCAGATGAAGAGGCAACTGGCAGGTCTTTGTTCATAGACACCAACTACAGGTCATGTGAATCAGCACGGGCAAATCTCAGATTTTCAGCTTTCTGGAGCATCACAGAGAAGCAGAACTCTACCACAACATCTGGAAAATGAATTGGAAAGTAATTCAAGATTAATAACTTTCATATCTTGTTTTAGTGTTTCAGGGAAAATTGCCAACAATTGAATGACACTAATTATTACACAATCAACATTAGTCAATGAGCCTAATTTGTGTGAAAGATAGTGGGGCTGAAGGCAAAAGGAGGCAGTTTTAGTCAACCTCTAAATATGAACTTCAGGGAACAGTTCATGCAAAAGCATTTCCCTTCCAGAATGCCAAGAGGCATCTCTCCTCTATCTTTTATAACTCAGGTCCTGCAGATTGCTCTAGGTGGCGGGCAAAAGGCAAAGAAAAGTTCAGAAGCATGAACTCCATTATAGGATTTTAAATACAGCCTAGAAACCAAGATGGTAGTGGGAACAGTGCATCCTACTCGAACACATTTTTCTCCTAATACAGAAAAAATTGCTTAGAAGTATTTTAATACCACATATTTCCACTTATTAAATATAGCATTTAGTGATTTAATATTGTTGCTAAAGTTCTGAAGTTCAAAATGTAGATCATTAGCATGAATCCATTTTCATTATGTGTGAAAGAGCATGAACCCTCATAAATCATTCATAAAGGACACTTCTACATCTCTTCCCACAACTCCTCAGTATTACTTAGGTCTTTTCCAGATGTAAGAATATACTGCAGCTAAAGTCTCTGCTCATTAAGAATCTCAGTTCAGTTCCCAACTAAGCTGATCAGTTACATTAGGGACCAAACACTCTGAAATTATACAAATATTTTCTTCTACTTAAGTGGAAAAAAAAAAAAGGCACCCTAAATAAAAAGTATCCTTGGCTCTGCACATGTACACAGAGCTTTGTTTTTAATAGAACTTTTCTCAGAGCAGTTTTGCATTCAAATTCATATGAAAGTATGAGAAACAAACCAATGCAGACTGACCCGAAGGCAAATTAAAAAAGAAAAAAGTGAAGATTAGAACGGTTTTCCTGTTTCTGATCGCAAAATTAAACTGGCCACAAAAATCTCAAGAACACCAAAATATCATTCAACCATGTATTTAGATAGTATATAAGATATAATAGCACCACAGACTTTAAGGTGGCAAAATAGTGAAAACTCAAAAATAAACTCACTTATAGTCAGAAGGAATCAGTTCTCAAAGAAAATTAACTAAGATGTTGCTATTTTCCTGCAACTTTAATGAATTTCTGCATTTACTTTGCTGGACAACTACTGTTCATTAATGCAACATAAGCAGAACTGGAAACTAAACTTTTTTTAACAGAAAAAAGCATGAACTCAATTCTTTCCTCAGAGTCTTAAAGTTTCCAGTTTTACTCATGGGTATTTTTTACTTAAGTAAAATTAGAGTCTTTATTTATGTTGCTGTTCAAACAATTGTTATTGTATTTACTTAAATCACATCAGCACATAATATTATATCATGTCAAGGATTCATTTTTAAAGGAAGAGACCGTTAAAAAAGTAAAAACAAGAAGGCAAAGAAATTCAGTGCATTTTCTTCTCCATATTCAGTTTCAATAACAGAATTATTGGCCAGCTGGAGCAACTTTATGACTCAATACATTTCAAAACCACTTTCAGAACACAGAAAAATAGTATTATAAAAATAATTCATCCTCGAGTTTAATTTCACATCTAGAACATAATGGAATATTTAATACTTGTCAAGTCAACTCTGCAAAGCTACCTTATACTGCTCAAATGTGGGAAAAATGGGAAACAAGGGCATGTTTGCCCGTCAGGTGGTACAAGACTATTTGTACATATGTGTATATATCCTACTTAAATCAGTAGTAAAAGCTTACAAAACCCCCACAAAGCTACAAAAAAAAACCCCAGCCATGGTTTATTTATTCCACTTTGGGCTGCTCTTTGAGCATGCCTGACATGAGGAGGCGTTCTGCTGCTGCTCCCAGGACACAAGGAGACTGTGCAGCCTGAAAGAGCAGCACATCCAACTGTGGCACCCAAGAGACTTAACCCATTTTAATCAAATCAAATTTTCTGATATCAACTGTTCTTATATTTGGGGAAAAAAAATTATTTTAGTGCCTTAGCAAGCATTAAATCAACCTACTTGAAAACAATCCTCCATCCCACAAGCAAACAATATAATTCAAAATGTAAAAGACATGAGTCGTGGTAATTCAACTTTAAGATTCTGTAATTCTTCTCCAGACAAGCTTGTTTCCTCAAGAGAACAAGTGCCCTGAAATCCTGGCACAGTGGAGCACTCCAGCTAGCAGTGAACCCTCAGCATAATGTTAAAAGCAAACACATCACACAAATCTAAGATATACACAAATACATAATTTTGTATATGCATAAATTAAACAAGAGTCCTCTTTTGATTTTTCGGTTAAACCAAACAGTGTTTCCCCATTCACCCTTTTTTTTTTTTTCCCCCTAGCTGAAGAATGTTTAAACAGATTCTGGCAGAGTTGCAGCCCCAGAACGCCTCATTCTAGCAGGAGCACAAAGCATGTCAGTAGGACAGGCTGGGAGCCAAAGCAATAATGTGCTTTTCTTCTGTGGCTGAAGCCTTCATTTAGACAAGTGGTCGAGAAGGGCTGACCACAATCCCCTCAGTCAGTTTGATTAGCTGTGATCCCACTTACTCCCACAATCCCCTTTAATAGCCTCTGGACATTGCAAAATCAGTGCGTGGGGGATTAGGAACACTGGGTTTCTGTTTCAGAAGGGGTGAAAATGGTTATTTTCAGAATGAAGTCATGCTGATGTACAACCAGCTAGTAAAGGTAACACCACTGACCTCTGGTCTGTTCAAGGGCTCATAAATAATTAAAACATAAAATCTTTGTAACTGTCTGGTTAAATACAGGCATCTAAATCCCATTTAGGCACCCAGATAAGAAGCTTGATCTTAAAAGACACCTGCTTACTACCTTTCACAGTACTTTTCACTGATCACTCATTTACATGTATTTCCTTACCTTAAAAATTGTTTTCTTTTAATTCAGTGATTTACAGGGGCACCTTTCTGGACATTAAAGCATTTCTTATTAGCAAAAATAAAAGGGGATTGTAAGTCACTGATACTGCAACAGTGTATCAAAAATCAGAACTGAGGAAAAACAAAACAAAAAAATACACAGTTCCTCAAGATCACCGTATACCTAAAACCACCCCCACAAATGGAATTTATCAAAAGGTCAGACTTAAAAAGCAGTAATTCATAAATACTAATTACCACCTTGCCAGTGATTGCATGATAACATTTACTGATGCATAATTGAATAGCAAAAATTTGAAAAAACAGAGAGCGTGGGTAGATTCAATAATTAATTCCTCCCACCATAATCAGTTTCTGACTATTTCTTATAATAAGCACAGTTACATATTCTTGCTTCCTTTTTCTTTTCTTTTTCCTTTGTGAGTAACAAACTATGAGTCTGTCTTTCTAAAACTAAAAGGAGGGGGAACCATTGCAAATAACAGTAAAAATAATTTTTAATAGTTATAAATTTCTAAACAT
The DNA here is from genome assembly GCA_013397115.1 of Edolisoma coerulescens. Lineage (NCBI taxonomy): Eukaryota > Metazoa > Chordata > Aves > Passeriformes > Campephagidae > Edolisoma > Edolisoma coerulescens. The sequence goes on from VWZW01006255.1 coordinate 2,202,103, forward strand.
TTTAATTGTATCTAAGTTTTTGCTTCATTGCTGAATACTACTACTACTCTTTGTTTTATGAAATGTTAGTACATTTAAACTATCCCATTAGAATTAGATCATCTTCCCTCAAGCCTTCTTCCTAAACTGCACATCTGTAATCCAGTGCATTTATTTATGTGCGTTATTATAAACATAATTTAGCAGCCATCATCCTCTGTGCCCCACTATCCCAACAGCTGGGTTGTGGTTAAGGACAGCTCATCTCCGCTTTCTCAGGTCTGAGCAGACAAAAGACTCTGTGCTATTCCCAGTCACAGGGTTAGGCCTGTCAGGATGAAATAATCCGGATTACAGCACCGATTCACAGGCAGCCACAGTGAGCTCACACATGCTTTTACTGTGCAAGGGATAAACAAGACTAAAAGCACAAGAGCAGCTGCCAGAAACATGGCAGGAGATGGTGCTTAAAATCATACATAGGTCTAGTGACTTGGGCTGTTATGAGCACATCACATCACAGTAACTGTTGGCTACAGGGGAAGTGCCAAAATATTAAGTTAAATCATAATATTTTTATTATTTTATTTTTAAACTTCATCCAAACTTTATCTTTTCAAAATATTTTTCTACAACAATATATTCTGAAGTCCTATGCTGGAGCAATGTTCATAGAAAAATCCCAACAGCAAGGCACACAATCCTCTATAGGCCACATGGCAACCAAATTGCTACAATGCTTGTCAGAACACACAAAAAATATCCAAGATTATCATACAGTCCTCCTGGGTTTCAATCCTCTTGAAACAGGTAGGTTTCATCCGTGGAAAAGAAGACTGATATTTTTAATTACAAATATATAGGGAAAAACACAACAAACAAAAGCCAACCCCTGCTCCCCAAGATTCCAAAACACTCTCAAGAACTGAAAAACAGCATTATTCAGTTGACACTGACCAAACACAGACACACCCTTCCAAATACTCATCTCCCACAGTTCAGAAAACACCCAAAGAAAAGTCACAGCAGGAGAGGAGCAGCACCTGGCCCACAAAGCCCAGTGCTGTAAGAAATCCAAACCCTGCAGCCATGTGTCCTTAACTGACATAAAATAAAATCTGCAAGAGCACAGAGCTGAAGAAAATCCTTTGCGCCGGTTCTGTTCCCCAGTGAGCACCAGCCACCAATCCTGTGTTGCTCCAGGATGTTTGGCACCAAGATTTTCTCCTCTCCCTTGCAGGAAATAGAATCACAAGACACAGGCATGACCCATTCAAGGGCAACTAAAAGTCTGAGACAGCAGATTTCTGAGGCTACATCCACCACAGCCAGAATCAGCTCTGCAGACCACTGGGACACCACCAGTTATGGTCCTGGATTGTCTCACATATCTCACAGCTGAGCTTTGGTGTGAACTAATGAGGTAAAGGGACTGCAGAGACCTCTAGCAGAAAACACACTGGAAAGGAAACCCTTCAAAAACCACTTTGTTTCTTATGGGTTTGGATAAGGAAGATGCTGGCTGCAAGGGAAAATTGGCATGAAGAAGCCTCTCTCACATGGTAAAATAAAACATGAATTTGTAGGCAGACCCACATCAAGCTGTTTCTCTATCCATACTCTACAGACTTATTCTAGCAAATCTGGCTAAAATCTAACAGAAAAAAAGCTGTTGTGCATAGAAAAGTACTGTAAAATAATAAAATCACTTTTCCTTTACCTACAACACTCAAATATAGCAATATAACATTCAATACAGACTGTACAACTGAGAAAGCAAAACCAGCCTAGTGACACTGAACAAGTCATAGTTAGAGAGTTGTCTAATTTGATTACTTTGGTTGTGGCCACAAGTGCGGTATGTTTTTTCAGTTTTGGGGGTTTTTTGGTTCTCTTATGTAGTTTGGTTTTTTTACAAAAAAACTTTTATTTTTAAAAAAAATTCATGCATCTGGCCTCCAGAAATTTTATTCTATAGAAGGCACCATATCCAGAATAATACATTTTTTACCTTGCATTTTACCTTCATGACATGTTACATTAATACATCATTAAAATGACAGCCTTTCCCAATGATGTATTAATTTAACAGTTCATATTAGATTGTCCTAGAAAATATGATGCTGAATAGGTGAAACTGCAGTAAGGTACTCTGACAAAGAATGACTGTCAAGATGAGTTCAAATAACAGAGAGGGTAGAATAGAAACTAGAAAGAAAATAGTGCCACAGCTTTTAGGTGCTTGGAAATAGGCTAAACACAGCAGTACATGTGCAGGGGGGCAAAACTGGAGGTGCAGCTCTGAAACAGCATTTTACACACATCATCAAACTCCTTTCATCTCTCCCATCTTCCTCTTCCTGGTAACACTCGGTTACTAAGTTGGGAGGGTCTGAAATTTGGGGCTTTTTTTTTCTTCTCTGTTTTGTTCTGAAAGTGGATATTTGCACAGCCACTGGCAGACTTTGCAGAAAGCTCTGAGTCAAGAGCCAAGCATGCCCACAGTCAGAGGGAGGCTGTTATCCCCCTGGCCTCTGAACAGGAACATGGGGTTTGTACTCAGGATGAAGAACTGAGCAATAAGGATTGGTGAGACTGTGTGTGGCACTGGGATGTAAAGTACAGCTATGGGAGTAATGAAGATAGAGTCAGTAAAGTAGATTGATTACAGGTCAGTAAGGAAAGTTGTTGAAAGGAGACTTCACAGATTTTGGGTGCCATTATCACAGGCTGTAACAAACAGCCCTTTGGATATATCCTAAGTCCTTTTAAATCATGATAATTTATTGGAAGTTCTTTTTACAGGGTTCAAAGTCCATTTGCAAGTAGGAGGAGAAATGGCTGTCTAAATACCATTATATTAGCATAATAATTATTATACAAACTTTAAGTTCCTCTACTGGACAGACAGCAGTCTCCGAGGAAGAACTCCTTTTTCTGTCAGCAACTTCAAAGTGGCCTTTTTTTTTAATTGCCTCACAGTGATTACCTTGACTACATTGATCAAAGAGTCACTAGGAATATTCCTCAACATTAAGCCACACAATGAGGAAAAAATACCTATTCATCCTTAATACAGGGCAGAGAAACAACAGTTCATCTCACTGCAGTGAAACAATCAGGGGAAAAAGCCAATTTTATGTCAGACTTAGAGATGAAGGAAGATCGCACACTGTGAGACAGCACATGTCCCTCAGAGCAGCTCTACTGTGTCATGCCAAGGCCCTTTGTCCAATATCTGCCAGGCAAGACCCTCACCACACCAGGAATGAGATGGATTTCTGGGTCAGTGCCACAGAGCCTCAGGTCCCACATAACACAGCCTTCAGCAGAGGGGCAAAGCACAGATGTGCCACGGGAGAAGGATGAGCAGCAATTCCTGTCTTTGCTAATCCCAACTGAAGTCACTGTTCGACCTAAAATCACACATCAGCTACTTAATTCTTCCATGGAGGCTTATTTCCTCCACGGAATTCAGCTATTAACACTGCAAGCTTTCTGGCTTTGGTAAATGTACTATTGTGCAGTGGTTTGGTTGGGTTCATTCACTCCCTTCCCTAGAAGTGATCTATTATTTCAGCACATGTGAATCCCATCAAACTACCGTTTCACAAAAATAATTTAGGAGACTGCATAAGCCCATGGAAACCTCTCCAGAACTAGTTTGCAAATTCTATTTGACTAGAGGAGGAAAAAATCTACCAAGAAATTTGACAAGACAAGGAGAAAGCTGAGTGACCCTGAAATGGGTCACAGTACCACTGGCATTCCAAGGTCCTCACTACACTCTAACTAAGGGTGAGATACCCAACTCACATTCAAACCACCTGCAGCAGATCCACTTGCTACTGGGCCATAATCATTTCTTTAAAAGTCTGTCAGGGACAGAAGAGGAAGCGGAGGAGATAAAAGCACAAAGATATTCAACCAAGCACGTGAGGGAGAACAGCCATACAGTCATTAATATTTCACTTTGCCATGAACAAATGTTATAGTGACTTTTCCTGGTAATTCACAAAACCATTTGAGATCTTTGGTAGAAGAAATACACCTATGAAGAATTCTGCTAAAGTGAGAAAGCAATATGGGAAAGTTTGATTTACCAGTTTATGTGTTTGCTAAAAAGAGGTTAGAGAACTATATTTTAAGGTCTATACCATAATGAAAACAATTAAGACTTACAGAATGGAAAAAACAGATAGGTACTGTTTGGTTTTATTGAAGCTCCCATAATTTCTACAAATAGGCTACTAGCTTATTTCAATCTCTCTCTCCCATCCCCTGGAAACACATTATCTTTTCTAAACTTCTTTAGTCTTGCACTGCCATTTGAAAAGAAATAACGTACCAAAATACTCAGGCTTAAGAAGCTTGAATGATATGTAGTTTGCTACAAAAAATGCTACCAGAATTTGAGTTAAAAATCAATGTTCCTTTGTCCAGCAGATAAACTCTCAAACATTTCACAGCCCGAATAAATCTTTCTCTTTTGGAATGCATGAAAGATAATTTTAGTGAATATGGCAGACACAAGCAAAAGAGTATAAATATTCTGCCAGTGATTAAGCAAAGTGTTTTCAAACTCGAATGGATGAGGGGGCCTATTTAATATTGGGACTGCTTTCTGACAGTCTTAATTTACACATCAAAAGAGAAATACACTCTAAGATTTTGTCACTGTAATGGTTTTGCTATTACATTAACTAGCAATTACTACACAATGCCATGCAAGCTGACTAGGCTTTAAATGCCAAGTCCCAATTTTGAAACCTCCTTAGGCTGTTATTTCAACGTCTTCCACACTTTGAAGGGAGAAAATTACGAAGGTTACAATTGCATGGATTAATAATGGCTAAAAAAGCCTACAAACTGTTTTCTAGCCTCTGTGCAAGGAAGCAGAAAAATATCAGTTGTGGTTTACCCTCTCCTCTGTTCTACCCAGTATTTGAAAAGTACAGCACAGGGGTGGAAGCTGTAGACATGTTCTCTTCCTGTTCTACCCTTGAGAAAGTGCGGGGCTACTCCGGGACAACTAATTTTTGCATTTGAGCACCTTTACAATAGCACATTGCATTGGATGAGTGCCCTTGTTTGTGCCAAGTGATGATGCATTTTCTTCAGTTTTTTTTTTTCACTTTCGTCTCTCACAGCTATGAGGTGTTGCTGACCTAAACCCAGAGTCTATTTTGTCTGCATTCCACAGTAGCCACAATTACGAACTTGCCAACTGCAAATATTCAACTTTGATTTGCTGACTGTTTCATGCAAAGGTTCTGGCACAGCTGGATTCTCCTTCATATTCTCTGATTTGCTCTTTTTATGGCCTGGTTCAGCTCTCCCACCGAACGCCTCCAGTGCACTTAATTAATACATCACTAGGCAGACCCTCATCTGATACAAGTCAGAGGTTCACTGTAACTTGCTTTAATAGAAATATGTCTATTTATGGAAATAAACAGATCATTTCTCTGTTAAGGAAAGCAATAAGCATTTGGGCATGGCCTTCTCTGCAATAGCATTTGATACCAGATGTCTTTCCTTATAGTAACCTCATTTTCTGTTCTGCAGTTGTTCTTTTTAACATGAAGCCAGTGACACCTGCTAAGGTGTGTGAGCCAAATTCTTCAATACAATAACAGAGTCTCCTAAAATAGAGACAGGCACTTAAAGTTGTGCAGCCACGTCAGCTTCATAATTAATCCTTCAAACAAAATTTCAAAGGGTTGATATTGATTTTGGTGGATGCATTTTCCAGGCTGCTTGATGAAATCAAGTTGGCTTGTAGCAACTTTGAAACAGAAAAGAATAAAATAGGTAACAGAGAGTCAAGGACTTCATGCACTTCTTACTTATTGCAGTTATTTATGATTCCTAACCAATGTAACTTCACATACAGTTGTTCTCCATAATCCCTTAGGTTCCTCCCCCACTATTGTTTCCTATCATTAGATTTTCCCACCCATCTCACAACAATACATTAATTCCTGATCAACACTGAAGACAAAACCTAGAGCCTCTGGTAAGAGTGACTGGATCAGAACCCTGGGTTCCTATCAGGCAGAGCTGGGAGCACCTGGTACTTGCAAATGGCTTTTTAACTATTCCCTGATGCTCCTCCAAAGTCCCCTTTGATAGCCTCCCCACACTTCTTGTTGCCATTAATATTCAAATTCTCTGTGCTGAAAATATGGCCTGCAAGTAGGTATAGATTTGAGCAATAGAAATATATCTAACCCAGTTTTCTGTCTAGAATAAGCTGTGAAAAGGAAACCAGGAGAGCAAATAAAATTGCTTCATACACAGACATCTGTGGGCCTGTGTTAAACTCACTGCACAAGGTAGTTTTAGTCTCCCTTTTTGAAAATCCCAGACAAAAGGAGCATTTTCATTTGCTCTCTGTAGTGCATGGGTCCAACTGCTATTTCTAGAACAAGGTAACAGACATTTCCCTCCCTCTCGACCTCCACACTAGGAATTCACCAGCCAGTTATGCAAAGGACACATATGTAAACACATAGATTTCTTCCCTAATCTCAAAGCTTTCTGCACTGCAATTTTTCTCGTCTTCAGTATCAGTACAAGCAACATTATGTGACATTATTTACCTCAACACATGGCTTCAAGAATCCCTTTATTAGACAGCAAGACCAAAAGACCCTTCTGAACAAGAGAACATCCCCCTCTTACTATAAATAACTGGATTTTTTTTTTTTAAGTACTTGTTGACTACATTATTTATGTCTTTTCCTGGAAATTGGAAATGTCAGCTTTCAGGGACAGTTAATTGTTCCTTCAAATTGACTATAAAAGAATTCTTGGAAAGCAAGAGAACATTTCCTTTGATTTTTAGCTACTAAAAAAGTGATTTTCACTAAAAAAAAAGAAATTATGTATTCATTAAACGAGCTGAGAACTACATTGATAACCATTTGCTTTTGGATTTGCCACTCAGTGACTACAGATATATATTTAAAAATTACACAAAGCTAGGTGGAAAAAGTTTAACATTTTACTAGGAGATCAAATTACTTATTTATATTATCTTTCACCTTAACCTTTAATCCTAGAAGAGGAATCTGTTTAACGTAATGGTGCTATTCAACTGGGCCTCAATTTTCTTTAATTATTCATTTCCTGTAAACAAACATTCCGGGCTCTGCATCTATCAAGTCCACAAACATGAAGCAGAAAATAGTTCACTATTTCATTTTATACCAGCTGAAAGTTTCCTCTACTCCTCCGTTAGCATTGCCGTGCCGCCAGAATCCGATGTTCAGAGAGCAAACCAGATGCCCACTTTAGTAAAAAGAACAACAAAAACTGCAACACCTTACCAAAATAAAATTGTGTTTATGAGCAGCTTTCACTAAACCCACCGAGAGGTGCAATGCTCTTGAGTGTTGCTGGTCCTCCTCCTTTCAAGGGCCTCAGGGTGCCGAGCCAGCTGTGCACCCACACATTCTTTTTGTGCCCTGCCCTTGGTGACCAGGGCTGGAATCACAGCTGCAAAGAACCAGCCAAGTAACAAATAAATCTGCTCGTGCTGATGGTCCTTCTGATGCTTTGGGTAGGAAAAAAAAAATAAAAATGCAGTGACAAAAACAAAGAGCAATATCTTCATTCTAAACCAGACAATCAGAGCATGAACACTGGAGGTACTAAGCACTTCATGAAATACAACTGTGCGGTATCTGCAGGCATGGATCATGAGCAGATGAGATTCAGGAATTCAGTCGTCTGCATCAATTCTCTTCATAATTTTCTTAAAAGAAGGTGTAGATTCTCATATTTATGATTTCATTGTGCTTCAATTCACTTATGCTTTAATAAGTGAAAAGGGTTTTGGGGGTTGGGAGTGGGGAAATAGGTTGCAGTTATGGTTTTAAATAATTTATTCCTCAGTTAAATCCAAGATATTTTAATGATTTATTAAACATTCTGCAGCAGTTGTATTAAACAGAGATCAGGAGAAATTAATGATTAGGTGATAATAGCTGGAGATCCTATCACTGTTACTCAGCTAAATTGATTTTCTTAGAACAGCTAAATAAAAAAATTAAAAGCTACATGACAAATTGCAAAATTTTGTTGTTAAGCAAACTACGTACTCCTAGATCCCAAAGGGAAAAAAAAAATGAGGAAACATGTTTTTCCTAATTCTTAAAATGTCAGAACATATTTTTGTTTTTATTAAACTCTTCTACAAGATATGACTCTCCTCTTCAGTGTAATTTGTATTCCTTTAGTTGAAATTCTTTTATTCAAAGAAAGTACTAAGTCTCTCTGACATAGCTAACACTAAATTCCATATTCATAATAGCATGAAACTTCCATGTTCTGTTCATTGTCTTATCCCTAGTGCATCCCTCTGCACTTACAGCTAACCCAGCTCTCTAAGATGTCTTCAAGTTATTCCCTTATCCAATAAACTTCACCTCCCAGTGCACTGCCCATAAATCTCTCTCCCAGTGAAGCCAAGCAGTAGAAGAGCATCAGGACTGCGTGCCCAGCACGGGCAGGGTGGGTGCCAGTGTGCAGGGGGCTGCTGGAGGAGCTGAGCTGGGGCCGTGGCAGAGCGCGGCGCTGACGGCCCTGCACGGAACCACCCGAGCACAGTGATGCTGCTTGCAACTGCTCCCTCGAGCCTTCCACTAAGAGTGCCTCTCCCAAAAGCTGGGCCAGAGGAGCACAACACATGCCTCAGCCACACCAGCTCGCAAGCTGGCCTTTCAGGTTACCTCACTACACTTCCAGTTTGCCCAGAGTCATCCCCTTCTGCCTGCCCTTGCATACAGGGGGAGAAGATAGTAAAAGCCCATCTCACCCCCCCCTTAAATGCTGTCAACCCCACCTTAGTGCTACAGCTAAACCAGAAATCTAAACTGGGGAAATCACATGGCTTAGAAACCAAAAGACTCTGAAAACGCTTCCATTTAGGAAGAAAAAAAAAAANCATTTTCCAGGCTGAGCATCAAGTCAGAGGTTGCTCCCTGAATAATTACTGTCATAAGAACTTCTTAACCCCCAATTAAAAAGAAATCTTTCAGATGAGATTAGCCAGCTGCAGATGAATAGTCTTCAGAAAGTATTAAAAAAAATCGGAAAAGCCTGTCCCTTTTGCTTTTTTCACAAAGAAGATCTGGCCACTAATAACTTGCCTAGTTCATATGGAAATTACTTTTTTTTTTAATGGGAAATTTCATTTCAGAAAACAAACTTCTCAAATTTATTATAACCTATTTATATTCAAGACTGTAAGTTTTGAAATTCCATCTACAGTAAATTACCAGGCAAGCAATTTGATAAACCTTCACATAGCTCCTGATCTTAGCATGGCTAGCTCCATTCTAACTCAGGCACATGTCCAAGACCAAGTATGCATTCGTGCAGACCTGCTAAAAGATAAATACAGACTAGTCCAATGCCATAAAGTACTTCAAATGTCTCACGGAAAGTCAAGTAATAAATCACATTAGGAAAATAATTCTCAGAACAACTACATTGAAGCTCAGTCAACACATAGCTTCAGAAATGCTGAGCGCAAAACTTTAAGGTAGATCTGAACTTCTAGAGTAGCCTGCGGAAAAGCAGCACAGGGGGCTGGGCCAGCACCACACCGCAGCATTTCCCATTGTGCCCAGTGATTGTTTGGCCTTGCAACCACCCAAACAGCTCCAAAGCAGACTGATGCAATAAGAATGTAGCTGTTGGGAGGTCAGCACTGTGCTAGAATCTCTGAAGTAATGAGCAACAAAAGATGAGCAAAATCAGCAGGAGATGGAGACTTCCTCACCAAGGCAAAAAATACCATGTACTCTCAGGACACACAGAACTTTTACAACAATGCTTCAGGGTAAAAAAAGTGCCTGCCTGGAGACTTGTGTTGGGCAAAGTGCTTTTTTATCTGTACAGGTTTGATTACAGTCATCTTGGCCAGGCAAACAGTTCAGGTCCTGAGATGGTATGGACCGGAAACAGATCTCTCTAGGGGTCTCCCAGTGTAAATATTGCATTGGTAAAGGCTAAACATAAAAATTAAATTTCAGATGAAAACAACTGGGACTCAGGGTTATTAAACAGGGTAAACAATGGCAGTAGAAATATTTCTTAGGGCTGCTGGAATGGGACCCTACAGTATCTATTTAGATATTGCATCATGTGGTCCATCTTGACATTTTGCTGGAAGTCATTTGCAACTCTTGAAACACATGTGCTGGGCATATGACCTGGATTTCTGGATATTACCTCCCGTATGCTGTTTTAATAACTAATTTAATTTTCTCCTCTTTTCATTATGAGACTAAACATTACATCCTACTGGGTTTATTATTATCCAACATCCATTCTGGGCTAAATCAGAGTGTACATTCTTGAACTTCTCTTTCAGCCATCAAATCAGCCCCAAATCCTGCCTCAGCATATCTGTGTATCCCAGCTACATCCATAGGGAGAGTGCTGAAGTTCTTTGAATGAGCTACACCTCTATCATTAAGAATATTCATTATTTAATAAATTGATGAAGACATTTTTAACAGCAATGAGAGCACAGTATGGAAGAGGATGACTAAAACTGCCTTAAAAGTTACAATCCCTGTGTAAGAGGAGCCCCTCACAGTCATTTTTAGAGAGGGCAGAAATCTTTACCTTTCTCGCAAGATTTTATCCAGCATAAACCAGACTGAGAATAGCTGAGCACCTGATACTTTCTATATACAGCTCAAGTCTGCAGCCCTGAGTTTTATTTCATGTAGTCTGGTTTTTATTAGAGTAACCATTCCAAAATCAAATAATCTAAACTTTTATAAGGCAAATCAGAATCAGCTCTTGTTAAATATTTATTAAATACGAGAAGCTATAACAGACTGAAGAGAAGATATCTGGTCTGTGGGGAGCTTTAAAGTTGCTTTCTGTAAGACTTAGTGTTCTGAATTGCTGGCATATTGGACTGATTGAAACAATAAACACCTTCTATTTCTTCAAATAGCTATTTTGGATTCTTGAAAGCTATTGTGATACACAAAGTAGCTTTACTAGGGGGAAAAATAATAATGAGTAATGCTTGTACCTCAAGAATTCCTATTTGGAAAACTGGAGTGAAACATAACCTGTTTTTATAACTGACTGGCAAAATTTATCCTTCTTTAGCAATTTATTTTGGAGATAGAAGGGTGAAAAATCAATTTTTAGATAGTTGTGGAGTTGGGAAGAGGAAGTAATTGAAACTCAGTTGATTGGATTGCACAATTTTTTTTTTTTGTAGGTTTCTTTGGTTTTGACGGTGTTTTGGTTTTTTTGAAAAAGTGAAGATGTCCTTTAGAGTAACTATTCTTTTATGTAGGAAAGGTATTGGGATGGAGAAAAATGTTTTAGGTCCCTTTCATGAAGATGTGTGTGTGTGTGACACAGTATGGACACCCCTTGGAACAAAAGCATGCTTACAGCTGTAGATAATCCCCACCCTCAATGACTGCTTTCAGCTCTTCACCACATCAAGCAGTGGAGTGCTGTCAGACTTTAGAAAAATCTAATCTACAAAAATTGATATCGTCTCTATACATACTGCTTTAGGCATTCTATAAAAACAGGTTATTTTCAAAGGTTAAACAAAATTTATATTCAAGGTCTCTCCGTAAATATACTCAAAACAGGGACACCTGTATTATATCAATAGCATAACTTTGATTATAGCAGATTTACAAATTGTATCTCCCCTACTCTTCACAGAATTGTAAGGAGACATCTTTGGTGATATAATAGCTCTCTGACAAATCTTTTTTTACAAGTGTGTGTGTGTCTCTTTCTCCCCTTCTTTTCCCCAGTTAACACCTAAATATAAGCAGATGAATAATCTAACTTTATTCATGTTTTTCTCACTCTTTCCCATCTAGGTTGTATCTGTCTCCTTAGAACAAGACCAGAATTCTGGAAAAAAAATTATTCTTGCAAAACATACCAGTAATTGTACTCTAAAAGGTCACATTGCAATGCTGCAGGCTGCTTCTGTGAATAAGATTACAGATGTGTGTATGATTAATTTGCCATTTTACCAAATTTTTTGAGCTGAAATATTAAAAATGTCATACAACTGCGAGAAAATAAAGTTGTTATCACGTCACTGAAATACAGATATTAATAAAAATACCAGTGACACATTATCGAAATAATCTGTGATCAGAAATTATTCCCATATCTTTCCATCAAAGGAAGAATACACCCTAACAAAAGTCAAATTAACCAGCTCAGCTCATATCAAGTGTACAGAAGGACTGATTGCCTCAAACCCCACTACGAGATCATTAAAAGTAAATATGTGGCCATAATTCCAAGACACATACATTCAAAAGAAATGTTTCTTCAGGCAGCATGTAAACAAAGAAGCTCCAATTATTTCATCTTTTTCTTTGAAGGAGCATATTGATGCATGAAGGCAAGGAAGCACACAGTCACTCTTGCCACACCTCTGCACCCCCTGCACTCTGCCTCAGGCTCCTCCAGGTGATGCTAAGATTCATTCTGGTACATGCCCTAAGCTAAAGCACCAAGCCCTGACCCGAGGGGGACAAGGAAGTACACGGACAACTCTGCTCAGTTTTAGCACTTTGGGCAGGGCCACCGCAAGATTAGCTGGAGGAAGCAGTGGGAAAATGGAATGGATGAAGGGACATATTCAATTCCACAGGCATGACCTCAAAGAAAAACCACTGCTGTGGCCTTCCAGTCCAAGAGAACCCACCCAATGGATAGCAAACTGCAGATCAGGTCTTGGGACTGTCTATGAAATTAAGATGTTAACAGCCTTCCAGAATGGAGGGTAGGGTGGGAAAATAATTCTCAGGTCTGATATATTTTTATAAGCTCAAAAGTACAGACTTTTCTGGAAGCTACATTATATGCAACTGCCCTCATCCTCCTGTCAAACAGTGCTGTCCATCACCTTGGAACACTCAGTGAGCTGATGTTTAAACAAGTGGTACTGCACAGTGGCCACCCGAACAAGTGCACACCAGTAACACTTCACACTCTCCTTTGCTCTTTACTCACACTACCACAAAATGATAAAAACCTCAATAAAAACCTTCTAGCTGAGCAGTAAGAGCAAAGCCTTTTAGTTATACAAACCCACACTTCCTAGCATGCTCCCCGCTTTTTATGCAAAGCTATGGGAGACTATTGGCATAACCCATAACTCAAATGCAGACAATACAGCTATCAGCTGGTACTGGAACTAAATCTGGGTAGAAGACTTTCAATACAAAAAGCTCAATTAGCATCTCACAAACCAGCACAAATCCAGCTCATAAACAGCCACAGTTTAATTTTGCATTAGATTGACTGACTTTTAAAATATCTTTTGTTTATGGCCTACCACTGTCTCCAGATTTTGCATAATAATTGACAGAATTTGCTGTGCAATTAACTGGGCATTTTTATTCTAGGTACCTTTTACTATTCATATCTTTCAAGAGTTGATATCATAATGGAAATCTCCAACATCAAAGCTAAAGCAGCTTTACATTGTGAAATTCTTGCAATTAAAAGAAAATTGGATGCATCCATAACATTAGCTTTTACTTAATTGCTAAGCATTCTTTTTTTGTCCATGGCAGGAAGGCTCATCTAGATGCAAATGTTTCTCCAGAGAATCAGAATGATTATTCTTATGACTGTTTTTGTTATTAATGCATTACGATTTGGAGGGGTGGTGTGGGAAGTGTTTCTCTTTGACCAAGAGCAAAAGCAGCACTATAATCTTAAGGGCTCATGAAGAAGGAAGCACCTACAGAACATATTTTTCTTTGTGGTTTGATTTTTTTTTTAACCTGCCATGATGACTGACAAACACTTCTCCACCTCAGTTCACACTTCAGTTTGTTACCGGCCTCTGAAGGAATTAATCCTCCTCAGCTCATCCCATGGCTTCCTGGCATGTTATAGCTATAATATGTCAGATTTTTTCAAACCCTTGAAGTGACAGTTCTGATATAAGGTCATACCTTGTAGGAACAAAGGTTGAGATTCACAGCTTTAAAATACATTGACTGTTTAGTTTCTGCATTACCTTGATACAAGAATGGCTGAGTGACCTACTCCACTTATTTAATGAGACTGTGAAGAGAATGCTTTGCATTTCTGACAAGGATATTTTTCATTGCCAAAGGAAATAAAAAAATGAAAATTCGAAATGCAAAGGTTTATTTTAATTGGAGTAACACAGCATGCATTATAACAAAAGCAGACTATAGCTGGCGTGGCTGGATGCTGTAAAGCAGGCAGCATATATAAGGAGTCAAATAAGGCAATTAAGATTTTGGGAAGATAAAAGACAAACAAGAGTCTGTGGGCTCTTTTTCTTCTAGAACTAACACTGTTCAAGATACACAGATTCTATACATTTTAGTTTCAAACCCTACATAACAAGGGCTACAAAAATAACTGTAATTATTCCATTTGTTTAACATCAAGGAATCAAGTGTTTATGTTTCCCATTTATGTAGTTCAGCTGTTAAGGTAAAATATTTCCAGGCAACAGCATTATTAAAAGAAAAAGTATTAGTACTATTACGTTCTTTGTCCTTTTCAGGTAATAACACTACAATTAGCAGAGATTTACCTGGCACTTAAGTAAAAGTTAACTAAACTTCACGAGATAAGGACAATAGTTTCAGACAGAAAAAAAAACAAAACTGGTGATGTATTGCTTCTTTTCCCAACCTTTCCTAAACCCCTTTCATTAGGTCTGTATGAGGATATTTGTCTTTACTCACAGCTTCTGAAGTTGCCTTATTGCCACCAATCCTTCCTAACATCTGGATTTCCAAGGACTGAGTTCCCACAAAAAGCCTACAGAGAGCTGCAGTAGGAACCCTGCAGGGGGAAACACTGATTTCCTTCAAGCTCTCCCAACTATTTCATCAATCTCCAAAACCACATAGGACGCACCAGCTGATTCATTTTCAGAGCTCTCTCTGTGGGAAACACCTACAAGACTGAGTTGCAAAATATACCAATAATAAAAATAAACCTAGAGTCATGACAACAAAAAACTGCCTCTGGTATGAAAACTTTAATTAACTTGAGTATTAACCTACACAGAGAGAAACAACAACTAACAGACCAGCTTCTATAATCACAGCACTATCATCTGTTCAACAAGCAGAAATTAATTCCTTACACTGGAATTTACAGACTGCCCAGGGAGGTAATGGAATTTCCCTCTCCAGAGACATTCCAAACCCACCTGGACAGGATCCCATGTAACCTGCTCTAGGTGACCCTCTCCTGGCAGACACATTGGACTGAGTGATCTCCAGAGGTCTCTTCCAATCCCAACAATTCTATAATTCTGTGAATTTAGGAAGTCTTTTTTGTCAACAGAAATGGCATTTTATCTATTGGAATAAGTTCTGCTGTTTTCATAAAATTTCCTATTAAGAGAGATAAAATAATGGATCCAACATCCAAATATGTCATACTACCTTCAGCAAGGACCAGATGCTCTAACTGACTTACTAAACTTGAAGTACAGCCCTATAATTCTATTATTTGTATATTTTAATACTCTGTATGGTGTCAAAACAGCTAAATCCACCACATTTTCACAATGAAAACTGTGTTACCGTTATTAGACTTGGCTAACTGAACTTTTATGTGCAATCTAATCTTTCCTGCAGAGGTTAGAAGACACTAACATGCTTTAGGGCTTTGGAACTGGATGATCTTTAAGGTCCTTTCCAACCCAAGTTGTCCTGTGATTCTGTTCTATGATACTTTACTAACAATTACATTACACACTTAAAGTGTTCTGAAATGACCACAGAACACCTCAACAACTGAGAAGAGAGTTGCATTTGAAGTATGATTTCTGACAGCATTTCCTAAGACTACTGCAAATGCTCTGAGAGATAGCAGCAAATAAACACCTCATGATCTCTGGTTTAACCACAGCAGACCAGAAAATCTACAGAATTTGTAAAAGTCCTTGGCATCAGAAAAGCTAATGGGATTACAAGTTGTAATGCTATTTTGTAATCTAAAAAAACCTCACTGATTGCCAGTAGACCTTCTGGACACTTGTGAGCATTCTGGCATTCCTAGATCTTATGCTGATAGATCACAGTACTCCAACAGAAAAACAGTGTTGTTCAAGCACAGCACCTATGGATATTACCAGGAACTGAAGTTCCTTCACTGCTTTAATAAAAACATTTTAAACAGCCCACTACAGTTGTCCACATAAGTGGGGACTAAAGCACATGTCAGTCATTTAGGCAATGCAAAATCTAGCACAGACATAGGGGGTTTTAACTATATAAAGTACATGTTGTTTCCAGAGCTAGTATAAAGAGAATAATGTTTTTCAAATGAATGTAAAATAGCCACTGATCACCCTTTCAGATACAAGTGTTTGGCTTTCCACTTCATGGTGTCACCTCAGTTCATGTGTCTGGAACAGATGGTACTAATTGGTCTTTTCTTATGAGTTCCTCCCACTCACTTCTTGTCATTGTCTGGTAGCAATTATATGAAAACAATCTGAATAAAGCCCTTATTGGCAGAAAAGGTTTTTTTTAATGAGAGACTGAGACCATTCATCAGATCAAACACCACATCAAAGAAATGGCTTGTAGCTTAAGTTTGCCTTTTTTGCATTTATAAGCAAGAAAATTCTCAGTAAGCTCTGTATCAGGTTGACATTTCATTGATGTCGTTTTGATTCCCCATCTGACAAAATATTGCATTTTAAAATTTTACACAGAACAACAGGGCTACATTGAAAATAAAACATTTCAAGTCCTCATTAAAATGATGACCTTTCTCAGTGAAGAGACCTAGGGCAGAGCTCCCTTGCGAACTGTCTGACAGGGCCTGGAGCCACATTGGGTTTGGTGTAGGATTGCCTGCCCAGCCTCCAGCAGCTTGGGCAGAGGATGAGCCAGCCTGGCCTCTGCTCTCCAGCAGCCCATCAGACACAGGAGGAGCAGCACAGGCCTTGGGCTACCTTTCAGAAGCGACTCTTGGTGTCCTGGGAAGCTGGCACAGGACACCTGCTCCCTCAGACACAAGGCTGACGTACACTTCGCCTGCCGAAACTACCAGGGTGTAGATTACATAAGCACCACGAGTAAAAAATACATGTCCAATGCCACCAACTAACAAGCTTAAATGTAATTACACTCAGGATGATAAATGCATTTGGGTCTGGAAAGATCTAGCTTTCCTGTTTTAAATAGAAATGAATGAGCTATCACAGCACAAAACCGCATCTCGAATTACAGGCATTAGTAGCAATAGTAATTAGTTGAAAATTAAAATTAATTGAATACAGCATTGTTCCAAACCATTTATCTAATTTGATCAAGGTATCATTAACTAATTAAGTAGCAATGCTTGAACGTACAGCTTATAAAAGCACAAGGTCATATGAAGGCCACACTATCAGCAGAAAACATGGTTAAGGAAGGCTATCTTTAGAAGGGCTTACACAAAAGTCATGTAAGTGCACATTTACCACGTGCTTTCAGATATGACCAGTCAGTTAAAAAATTGCCAATCCTTATTTAGGGGTATGAAACTGCGTAATAATGCTATTATAACCTCTAAGTAGCTTTTCTCAGAAAAAAAAAAAAGAGTTCTTTTCAATGGAGCATACCAGTGATCTTAGCACACTTATTTGTGTGTTTCGGACACAGTCCTTGAGGAGGGGAGGGCTACAGAACTTGTCTGTAAGCTAAAAGTCATTCAGAGCCAACAAATGACAGTAGTTTGCTCAGAATCCCTCCACACACATTTAGGGCAGCAGAGGTGGGGGAGGCTGGGACATCACAAGTATTTACATTTCAGCCCAATGTGGCTTTTGAAAAGTTACACCCTTCTCTTGAAAAAGGTTCCACTGAGTTCCACTGTGAATACTCAGTTAAGACAGTTTAATTTTCCTCCCTATAAAAAACACAAACAAAACACAGAAAAAAAGACCACCAAAAGAACACAAGACAGCCTGGCTATTTTAAAAAAGTGACTGATACAATATCTCTACTTCTCAGAATTGATTTCCCTTCTCATCTTCACTTAGTTCGAGGTTTTTGCATGGGGAATTTTGTGCCTTTTGTATGTGTGTATGTTGCTGCTTTTCTTCAGGGTTTTCATTATTGTTGTTTGTGGTTTTTTTATTTTTAAGTACTGTGTTGAAAAGTAACGGCTCAGTGAATGACACAGTACCAGTAAAACATACATTGCAAAAGCAATTCCAGGAAATATAGACTTAAGGAATGAAAGTAGTGTGTGCCTATGACAAGTAAATTGCATGACTGGGGGGTATAGTTCAATTCTACATCAAGAAAAATCCTGTTATACAGTTGAAAAATTAATTTCATTCCCCATGGCCTGAAAATATTTTTTTTCTGACGTTTGAGAGAATTGTAATTGCAAAAGTACAAAACCACATCTATCTTGTCATTTACTTGGTTCTGTTGTGGGCTGAATATTATCACGTACAGCCCTGAGGTCCCTGAATACAGTTTGGGGAGAGCTGGGATTGCTATCCCTCTTCCTGATGCCAAGAGTCTTTTTTCATACTTTTCTTTTTCCAGTGAGACAACTTGAGAAAAAAATGTTCTTGTTTATAGGAATGGCAAACAATACCTCATGTATTTGTTATTTGCCTCCCTTTTTTTAATGCCATTTTATATTTTAACCTGTGAGTGCCAGAGTGTCTATCACTGAATACAGAGTGCTGTAGCTGAGGAGCGAGGCTGGCTGTTGGAGCAGGGAGGATGATTATCCTTCCTCCTTTCTGCCGCCTGATCTGGAACAGCATCCTTGGGAGCTTCTCCTTTACCAGCTCCAAATGCCTGGAAGAAAAAGGCTCAACAAGGGTAAAAAGGGAAAAGAATCAACAGTCAAATCTATACTCAAACCCATGCAAAAAGAATTGGATTTGTTTATTCCCCTAGCCTTGTAGTTAGCTCTTATTTTTGTATTTCTTATAAAATGGGAGAAGTAAGGAACTGTGAATGGCGTGCTGGGGTGGGAGTAGAGACTCCATCCCCAAAAAAAAAGTTCAGCTGAATCTCAGTAAGAAGCCAGTCACTGAAACCACTAAAAAGCCTTATAACTCTTATAACTGGTATGTCTTATGTATCACTGGATAAGAGAGAGCTCAGTAACTCTTTATATAAAGCAGTGGATACAGAATGAAAATGGGAATTGCCTCACTTTAAAGGCAGATCTAAATGCAGATAATCGCTACCAACAGTGAAACTTAGAGATGAATAAATTAATGCTCTGGTCTAGAAAGGCACTAGGTACCCAGCAGATATTTCTTTGCCTAACGGTAAGTAGTCACATTTTAAAATTGTATTGCAATCACTAAGCCAAAAAGTAGAGAAAGCAAGAACTGCAGATGTGGAGCATAAGTTAATATTCAAATTTAAACATTTTTTTCTATCCATTATCAGTAACTACAACCCTGAAAGCAATTGGTGCTTCTCTGCTTAGTATGAAATGTTTGTAGTCCCAAACAATTATTTTTCAGTCTTTGAGGCACCAAAACCACAAAGTAAAATAAATTATCTGGATTTCTCCAGAAGAATTAGATAAAAAGAAAACAACCAACTTGGTAAAACTTTGAACAATTATCTATTTCACCTCTATGACTCAGCTCTTTATGTTAGAATCCTATCTTGAGTACAAATCAAGTTTATCACTCAGATTCCAATCAAGAAATTAATTAGGAAGAAACAAGAAAGCAAATGAAAGGTGAAAAAAAACCATTGTATTGCACATCAAACTTTTTAAACCTGACAATTACACTTTACGATTTTATTTCCATGGTAATACAAAATATCTGCTTAGCTGATTGAATCATTTGAAAGAAACAAATTCCTTAACAAGATAACTCTAGTGATGTATAAGATGTTTAACAGAGGTGTTTTACTGTTTATCTTCAGGCAGGCTTGTTTTGGGGTTTTTTAAGTGAAGACTTGATTAGGAATGACTTTGGAATACAAAGGCAAGAGACTGCCACATTCATGCTGAACGAACTATAGAGATAACATTTTCAAATTTCATTCCAGAAAAGAAGCTGGGAGCTTACTTAGAATGTTCCTTCAGAATCTGTATAAGTGGCATACGTTCATGCTGATTTAAATGGCAATGTTCTTAGACCTCAAAGTATTTACCCCATATTTTGCTCTTGTTTGATGCAGGATTTCTTTTTTAACAGCTTGCTAAAAATAACTGACTTAGAGCTACTTTTTCTTATTATGCTTTTGCAGACTCTTGAGTGTACCCCTTTTTTTTCTATTCAATTAATTTTAGATCTTCATAAGCAAGTTCAGTGAATGACAAATTATATGGAACACATTTCCTGCCATCATTCATGGGCAATAAGATCCTCCTCTTCCCCCAGGGGAAAGACAGGCAATATCCCTACTGTGTTTCATGATCCATTTTTTTCAGTACAAGATGTTGGTGTTGGTCATGGCTCACTGAGAACATTATATTTATTGCCATAATGGAATGGAATTTAGTCTTTAATTTACATTTTGACTTCTTGAGAATAAATTAAATTACCGTTCCATTCAAAGGGCCAGTTCATGGCTTGTGGCCTCCAGGAGGTAAAAAGCTTATGCAAGAGGCCAATGAAGCACAGTCTTTGTGCCTTTGCTTTGCATAAACACGATTTTCAGTCCATTTATGAGCATCTAACTGTGGGGCTGGATCGTGCTTGCAGAATAATTCATGGGAAGGTTTTCCCTACTGTGAATATGTGTTTACCTAAAAATAAACTGGATGATTCATCATAAAAATGTTTAAGAGCAGGATGGATATCACAGGGCTTGATTTGGCATGAGGTTAAGTAGGACATTTTTAAGTCAAACACATTTTGCCGTCATTCATTTAATTAAGTTAAACATTACAGCAATTGGCAATCTCAAACAGTAATAGAACTCAACCTTCATGGATTATTTGCAATGAAAACCAAGCCAGCCTGATGTTCATTCAAGTGGAAATCTTCTACACCACCATGAAGAAGCCAAAACCCTACATCATTGTCTTCCTTACAGTGTGTCATCTGCCATAGTTTGCACAAAACAGAAGAGCTTTTTCTCATCTCCTAGACAAACATGACAGGATTTAGGCTCTGGCAAGACTAAAACAACTTAGTCAATTAGTTTCTGTAGGCTGCATTCGCATCTGAGCTGGGACCACTGCCACCGACTGGTTGCATTCAACAACACACAGTTATCCTGGAGCTTTTATTTTAATTAGGAAAGTTTTGCAACAAGAACCATTTAGTCATTTTTCTGGATTGATTGGCTCAATTTTAGTGAATGATTTTTTTTTTGTTGTTAGGCTGCTCTTTTCATACTTCATTAATAAGGCAATAAATAAATACCACAGGTTATTGAATGACATAGCTGGAAAGCAGATTTGTGATAATTCATCATTATTGGCTCCAATTAATTACATAGATATGGTTTTTCTACTGCTGCCATTTCTTCCAGTATTTTTATGCTCATGTACCTGAAGAAAAGCAGACTTGTTTCTTGAAGTAAAATGTGTGATTTTTGCTTGTCACTTGAAAGTAATCTTTACAGAACAACAATATTGCCAAGTTGAAGTTTGATTATACTCTTAAAAAGAAATAAAAAGAAACAAACAAAAAAGAGTGGTAATCTTTGTTCAAATCTCAACAAAATACTTGTCTCACAAAAATACATAAACATCTAAAGCAGTCCCTTTAGATAAACAGCAGCACCCATTCACTCCAACTGTATATTTTATTGTTAACCATTTTTATCCATCTTCACCAATTTTCCAATTACATTCTGGACTCAGACTAAGATGATCCAAATAGCCCCCACACCAACATCAAATACAGGAACTACTGTTCCTACTAAACAGTTCCCTTTTTGTAAATCTAAACTAGAATAAGGGTTTCAGGGCAATTTCACCCTGAGAGATCATAAACTGTTAATCAGCTATTATCACCATCCTCTTGCATTTTTCATAACTATTTGCCAGAACTCAAATGTTTAACCTCTGTTAGAGCATAACCAAATCAAAAGCCCTCAGACAGAGAGAGTGTGTGGTTGACGGAATTCCATTGTCCAAGCCATGCAGAATGGACCTGGGGTTGTTGTTTAGTGCTTTCTATCATTTCCAGAGATATCTGTACATGTGAGTAATGATTAAATACTACTCTCACTGTTGCACCAAACTACTGAGACCAGCATTTTCTGGAATCTAGAACTATTCAAGTCCAGTGACCACTTCCTATTTAAAATTACACTTTCAGTAAAGTGTGCTTTAGTGATATACCGTAAGCTATATCCTATTCACATAACGCAAGTTTGTTACACTCTGCATAATTAATCTTCTTGTTTATTTATGCTGTGTTACAGTTAAATATTAAAAATTCCTTGTGTCTATGCTCTATCTTTGGTACTGTTTTTACTCAATTAGCCCAACTTGGAAATGAATGATAATGTCTTATAAAGGTAGTATTACACTATTGTCTATCAAAAACTCATGCTAATTGTCTCAGATCTAAATCCCTCTTAACTACATTCCTCAAAGACCACATTAGACACTCATGATCTCCACACCCATACTGGTCAATTCTAATATTCAGGTAAATAATCCTATTAGCCCTTACAAAATACTAAAGGAACATCGGTCTTCTTCCAGAATGCCAAAACTTTACTGCCCAGGAGCTCTGAGGGAAAGAAACAAACACCAAAAAACACTGAGTTCCAGAGGATTCCTTTGGTGATTCTCTAATTCCTTTGGATATTTGCAATCTGCATCGGCTAACAGGAAAGAACTTAACTTTATCAGCCACAATTCAGCCTCATGAATAAGTAATTCACCTGGTTTGACTGAACTTTGTAACTGCCATGTGCTAAGAATATGTCATTACATGCCACGTTCTTCCCCCTCTTCAGATGAGAAATGTTTATATTCTTATAAACCATCTTCTATGCTACTATCAAAAATTTTATCATGTTTGACTACAAAATCATAATTAGGATTTCATCTGCTCACAGTATACTTAGAGCCTACATTGTACAGTCTAACTCTGGTCATCCTGGATTCTTCATAATGCCATCTTGCTTATTTGATCACTGTGGAGAATTGATAGAGAAATGAGAAACCGATCAAATTTTTTATGAACTATCAGATGTGCACTTTCAATATGTATTAAAAAACAAAATGTGTGTTTTAGGTAGAGGTGAGGGTGTACAAAGCAGGAATTTCCAGTATGGCATCTAGAACAAGATAAACTGAGGACCGTTTTTGCTTGACAAGACAGTAACCAGACCACTGCTGAATGCAAGTATTAAGCTCAGTGGTCCTAAAAATATTGACAAAGCCTCCAGAAAAGACTAAATAATGTTAAAATGTATCATAAGAACAGATATTAAATGGAGGTTCATCTTCTAGTAATGAGAATATCAAAGACTGAAATCAACTCTGTTTTCTCAACACAAAACTCACAAGTGGACTTTTTAACAAGTCTTTTCTTTTAGAGAAATAAAAAGCAGATGCCAAAAGTAACTCCTTTTTCAATGCACAATCACAGATCTGTGAAGGATCTTTGGCCACAAGACCATTTGTATTAGATTAATCATTCTGGGCTCAGAACTCAGTCACCCCAAAGGCTGCATGTCTGCACAGTCACATGCAAAATTCAGCTAAATCTGTGAAAATGGAAAATATCCAAGACTGGCACCAGAAAATCCTCTGCCACGATCTGCCTTCCAAACAGGAACCAGACTTGGATGCATTTAGGAAGGAAACTGCACTCTGAAATAATTAAGCCTACCCCTCCCTCTCACAGCAGGTTGAAGACAGTATGCAGAGAATACAGAAAACCATATTTCACATCAGCATTGCAGAAAAATACTGCAGCTTCCCAACCATCTCCATTTGCAGGCATTCAGGCTCAAAGCACAAAACAACCCTCCCACACCGACCCCTCCCACCAAGTTCTGCGGTGCTCACAGGCTATTCTGCTCGTGCCTGAAATGGCACTTTCTGACTCTGTTGTGGAACAAGGAGCAGCTGATGCCAACACAGGTAGGATGAACATTGCAGCATCTCTCCTGATTTATAGGCACAGCCTGTGGAGCTGAAAGGCACCTATTGTTTAGCATACGGTGTATTTAACTATACCACACAACTCTGTATAAATCCGAAACTAGAAAGACTGCAAAAAGGGGGAGAGGCAATACAAGACAGAGCAACCTGATTAGCTCTAGACCTTTTTCTACCACAGCTTTAATGGGTTCCCTAGCAACCTGCCCAGGCTCAAAGTAGGACAGGTATCTGGAAAGAGCAAGGGGATGATGCATCCAGAAGGCAGAGGAACAACAGAAATACTACAGAGAGAGAGATAACATTTCTCTTCACAATCAGCTTCATTCAAGAGAGACGAGATTTCTCAAATACCTGTCCCTATGATGAGGGTACACGAGTGAACATTAAAAAATTTTACAAATTCTTTCTGTTCACAAGCTCTTATCCTCTCTTCATCAGTCTATTTAACTCATCCTCATGTGCATAGTTTTTTAAATCCCAGAACTATTTATACCATTAAAATCTGCATTGTATTCCAATAGTGTTAAAAATGATCCAATTTTGCAGCACTGAAGAGTGAAATCATAATTTCTTACATTTTTCAAAAAGTTGTGTAAAGCACTCAAAATTACCATCTCAACCATTTTTGTGGCAATTCACATCCAGGACAAACAGCTGCTATTTATGAGACAATGAAAGCAATACTGCAAGCAGAGAGGACCCCACATTATTTGACTTGAAGAAATCACTAAGGCCAATATTCATTCCCTCACAAAATATAATACATTACCTCACAGGGGGTAGAGTAAGGTCTCTATTCTACCCTGTTAGTGCAAGTACATCTGGTACATCAAAGTGGCAAAACCTAAAGTTTAATGCAAAAACTTCAGCACTGATATTAAAAATCAAACTAAAATAATAAGAAGGCCTGTGGCAGACCCCCTGCACATGTACAGGAGGACTGTAAAGCATAAATAAGCTCCTATCTTCAAGCCAGAAAAAATATTTACCTTTTCAGATGCACCAAATCACTAGCTTGAAAGCTCACTGTACAGGGCCATACCCAATATTACAGCTTTTTTTTTTTTTTGAGTGAGCACCCATCCCTTTATCACTTCATTTCACATTAACACCCACTGCACCCTGAGCAGGGCCACCACTGCTCTAATACCTAGGGACAACCAGCAGGGAAATGAGCCCTGTACAAAACATTCAGCTACTTCAGAAGGAAAACACTGGCACCAAACCAGCAGAAATATTTATCTGGACTAAGATACTCTCACTAAGTACATTTATTGCAAGAACAGGGGTTGATTTCAGAAGACTTAGTTTTGTCTGAACACAATGACATCCCCCCACCCCACAAAGAATGGTTTTTTAATGAGCTCATCTGTGGCAGCAAGAGCCAAGAGAAGGGGCTTGGGCGAGAGCAGATGGTCAGTCAGTGCCAGCCTCCAGCAGGGCACTGACCAGAGCTGTTCTGTGCCATGTCACTGCCCTGAGCTGGTTTAGTTCAGCCATCCCAGCTGACAGCAAGAGGTGGCCAAAGGAGGTCATTGCTTTGCTCATGTAGATGCCTGGGAATAACAAGCATTTATGTAATGTTCCAAATGATGCTACCTGCAAACCTTTCAATTGCTGTAATTTGCATGTTGCCTGCAGACTTAATGCATTGCTTGGACTCTCAGTGGAGCTCCCAGTGCCTTGGACAGCAACCCAGAGAAAGCCATGGCGCAACTGCAATGAAATAACAAAAAGGGCCCTGCTTTTACTAAAAAACAGATGTTCTGAGAAACATCAGCAGCTTACTCTAAATATTTATGTTCTGAAATCATGAAGTGTTTGGTAAGGAAGAAAATTATCCTTCCAGACACATCCCTTTCTCTAGGTTCCTACTGGAATTCATTTGCAGTCCCTGCTCTAATTTATCACTGCAGGAGCACAGAGCAGTGCATGGTATCCAGCAATTACAAATTCCCAACACCCCTGACAGATACAAGGGATCTGGCCCACAGCTTAAGAGAGCATCATCAGCTGCTTCTCCTCAGACTTCGAAACACTTTCTAGCTGACTCATTTCTTTCAGGCCATAAAAACACTAGGCTACCTAGCCCTGCAACACAGATCATAAATATAAAGGGGAAAAGTAGAGTGAGAGATAATTCCTGCATTGCTCTTTTCTTCACAGCAGCACCAAGCCAGGTGTCCAAGTCCATGGCTCACTAATAGTAAAGCAATGCAATAACCAGTCAGAAACTCAGGATAAGCTTTACTGACCATGATAGAATATCAGTGTCATAAAAAGGAAAAAACTTGTGTTTAGTAGAACTCCACCAAGACCCCTCATTCTTATAAAAAAGGGTAAAAGAATTTCCTATGTGAATCTACTAAACCCATGTGTGCACCCAAGTCATACCAAAAAACATTACACCAAAAAAAATTTACATTCAGGTGAAGATCAATAAGTGCATGGGCATGGCTAATGACTAAATAAATACTGCTGGAAAGCTTGGAAGGAAATTTGGACCACGGCTCAGAATTCCTGGTTTATTGATTATGTATCTGTAAGACTGTGATATGCATCTCACTGGCAGAGGCAAGCTTCTACAAAAACTAATTACCCAAATGTTTTTTAGACACAGAAAATACAGTCCTTTTAATGAACCCAGATCACAGCCATTTAAAAACACCTAGAAATCATTCTGGGGAACTGGTTTGAGTGCAAATTCAGTTTAGAAAGTGTGGCATTTCAACCAGCTTACTTACAATTAATGAATACAACTATATATAGCCACAGAAAGCCAACTCCTAATACTAAAAAAGAAGTATGATAGTTATCAGTGAATTAGGCAGATTAGATATATTTTACTAGGAATACAAGTTTTGATAGTAATTCTACCTCTAGACTTTTAAAAGGTATTTTTTCAGTTCCTCAGTAAAGAGGGCCCTAGTTCACTACAAGTCACTCAGCAAGGGCTACACACAAGAATTAATTTAGCCCAACTACTCATGTTAAGCTCTACAACCAGGGATCAAGAAATTTGCATTTATATTCGCCAATTTTATGTCTGACTTCAGGGAGAAGAACATTTCATTCTGGGGCAAAGGACAAGGTTCCTTCCCCTAGAACTCTAAATTTGCTTTTAAAGTATCATAGTTTTTCCAATGCTGTGAAGAAGAAAGCGTCAACTAAATTATTAATTAGGTTAAAACTGTTTCTTGCCATCTCAAGCCCAATGAAGAGATTTTCTACAAATCCTTGTGGAGACTTAGTAGTGAAAAGAGCACAGAGCTCTCTGACACAGCAGAAGTTTTCAAAATGGAATTAAAAAATCCTATTTGGAAAAGGAAATACAACTAAATAAAATTATTAAAGTCAGATGCACATAGAAACTTTCTCCTTCAACGGTTCAACTTGTACTAGCAATCTGAGGGTAAACTGCAGTTGTAATTAATATTTTGTAAGGTACTCAATGATGTAGCCAAATACTAGCTGCCAGACTCTTGGAAAACATTATTTTTCTGCCAAGCTTTCTTTTTGTTTTACAAAGCTATGAATAAATATTGTAGAATGTTATATAGAATGGCTGTTTGATAATACCTCTTTTCTTGGTGGACCTAACTTTCATCTGACTTATTTAACATATAGCTAGCACGTAAGACAAAAAATGCAATTTTGAACAGAAAAATCAGATGGTGGTTGAATAATTACTCTCACTTTCTCTGTTGAACTTTGTTGTATAAACTTTGGAGTGGATTTGGCACATTTTTAGATTCATGCAGAGCAGTCTGCAGTACTGCATACAAAGCAGAGCAAGGAAACCCAGACCCATGTGGAGTGCAAACTCTCAAAAAAGGTTTGACCCATCAGCTGCCTTACGTAGTAGTTTATTTGGGGCTCAACCAGCTGTTTTCAGCTGCCTCTTAACCAGAACTGAGCTATTGTCAGACATTGTAAAGGAGCAAACCAACTCTGTTTTAGTCTATTAAAAACTCTAAAGGAACAATGCAGCCAAAGAATTCAAAATAAAGGAATTAGGAAGTTAAAATCTGTATTTTACAAAAAAACCATACACTTTAGAGGAGAAGCCTTGTCTTCATGCAAGTAGAAAACATGACAACTTAATTTCATTTATAATTGAATAACTGAAGAAATTAGTCCATGCCCTCTTGCATCCATATCAAGTGGGTAGATCCATATTCTAACGGAGGCATTTACAGCACAGAAACCTCAGAGACCATTAAAACCATAAGAGGGAAGTTACTCTGTCTTCTCACACATACAATGTATCAATAACCATGCACAGCCGTTATTAATGACCATCTTTTATAGCACGATAATATTTTCTGCTAGAATTCCTAAAAATCACACTATAATTCCAACCAAAACAACTATTTTTTTTCAGGAAGTCCTAATTGTTTATTTTATTATTAATAAAAATAAAACACAAGCCCTAATAATATTGGTCCAATGATTCCGGGCAACTGGTAGAACATATAAGCTCGTGTACTTGCATAAATAGATGGAATATTTTTAAGCATATTCAAAAACACACCATGAGAATGCATTAATAGAACATCTCCCAGCCTAGCACTAAAAGAGTGCTAATTAATAGAGTTTTCCTGAGATGTTGCACTGTCCAACTCACCATACACACACCCAGGTTCTGGACTGCAGCAATCACCATCTCTCTGATACTGAGAGACACAACACACGGACACTCTCATGCTTTAAAAACTTTCTGCTTCACTGAGAGAAGGAACAAAACTAGGTGATAAAGAGTTTTGCTAGAGCTGCCATACATTAGAACAACTTCCTGCCCTGCTCTTTATAAAGTCTTTTATATCAATTTTTAAAAGTTTAAATTGGGCAAAAAAAAATTTCAATTTCTGCACTGTACATCTAATTTTAACTGTGAAAATGCCTTAAAAATTGGGACCAAACAGGTATCAAGGCCTAATGTGACTTTCATAAAGATTTATTTTAATTGCTTACCTCTAATAATTTATTTCTACCTATAAGCTACCTAAGTAAATTTTAAGATTAACAAATGAATACCTGTTTAGAATAATCTCCTACAAAAAGCTTGCTGAAGAGGTAAAATTTTGGGATATCCAAGGAAATACAGACCTCTTCTTGTTCTTCTGCTATGTTCAGAGAAAGAACATGCCTAAAATTGTGCTATTTCTAAGTAAAGAACAACTGCACAACTTTGCTTTTATTTCTGCAACAACCCAGAACCACCAAACATTTTCAGCTACTGGCTTGTGTCTGAATAAGTAATATCTATTCAAAGGGATCAAGCTTTTTTCCTCTTAGAGGGTCTCAGAACATGTACTGTTCAGGCTATAAACTTATACATGCTTATACTGATGAAATAAGATATTTGCTGAACATCAACCAGACACTGGTCTTGGGTATCTAACAACCAAACAGGAGAACACACATTGTACTGGCAAAGAGAAATGCATAAATAAGTATTTGCCAAGCATGTCACATCCTTTGATACCATATGGTCTATGACAGTAGAGCAGGCATGGCACAGTAATAAATTTGATTACCTAAATTCCATTAATACTTAGAGAAAGCTGAGAATCTACCACTCAGAAAAGTGCTAGGTTTGTTCTGCCACTGAAGTGTTGGGACTTCCCACTCCCCCCATCCCTTCAGTCTAGGAACAAACACACAGGATTAGTCTTTGAAACAGATTGTACTGGCATCCTTACAATTCATAAATGTTTGCCAAATTACATGTATGCAGAGATATCTTAATAATAAATGCAGCAGCTGTTTGCTTAGGATGTAATAGAGAAACAGTAAGAAATTATCTGTTATCATTGTGTTACAAAATTAGAGTCAAGACAAAAATAATAAAGCCATTGCTTATGACACAGCTTAAAAACAAAATAATGTCTTTCAGAACTTTAGATTAAGTCTGGAGAGGCAGAAACCCACAGAGGCAGTGTCCTTAAATAATCAAAGCAGCAAACGAAAGCCAGCTTTTGAAGATGTGTTTCTAAATTTTTATTTTTTTTTTTACATTCAGGTCATCAGAGTCCCAATGGACACAAATATCAGGGACAACAAAACCCATTGTTGTGATCCTAAATGCACTCGTCGTCTCTCAGCTGGCACGTTCAGTGCAGCCAGCTCTCAAAAAAGTGTGTAGTGCATAGGTCTACAAACAGGTTGAAAGACACAATTCGTTTGTAACAGAAACTGTATTTCAAATTTTGTTTCATTTTCCTTTTCTCGGTTCACAGAAATAAATGACAGCAACCAGCAAAGGCAGAGTAAGCTATGCTTCCAAACCTGCAACTCCTTTCATATACTGGATAAAAACTGGCTACAATTTCCACTGAGTTTGTTTTTTTCAGGTATCTCACAGAAAGAGAGAGCCCAAGTTATTGTTAAAGTGACATTGTCAAGAATGACAGACCTGAATTAGACTTGCCTGACATGATCTGAACTATTGATTCATGCACATACACCACATTTTAGCAATGAAATACACAGCTCCAGCTCTTTGAAGTGTTTCAGAAAACAACATTCTCCACAATCTCAATACCATCCTGCCTGTTTGGAAGACAAAAGTTCTGCACAAATGCCAATAAATATTTCAGACACGCAATCGTGATGAGAAAGTGTCACCTCATCAGGTTTGTCCATCTCACATAACAGCAGTCTGGAGCTTATAGAACTCCCAGCCCAGAGAAAGTATTGCTATCTCAAACTGAATTCAATTCCAAGCATTGAACAGTATTTTACCTTTCCTTTGTTGCAAATCTGGGAGGGAATTTAGCGTGCATGTGTGCAGAGGCCACTTGGCTGGGTGAGTGTAACTATGTAGCTTTTAAATAGAGAGGCATGAGAACAGTGTAACAGATTCCTCCGGGGATTTCCTCTCTTCCATTTCTTTACATAAAAGGCACATTTTAAATGCAGTCTAAAAACAATGGCATTTTCCTCCTATACAAAGATGCCTGCATTAGAGAGAAATCCACTTACAGCCACACTAATGGCAGCCAGCATTTCTGTTGATTCAGAAATTCCAAGAGAAATATTTTTTTTTTTCTACATAAAAGTTGCAAAAGGAAGTTCCAAGCAGCTGTGTAACAGTGAAATGGCACTCAGGCAGCTGCTAAGGTTTAAACTCACTTTGAAGTCACACAGGTCATATGGAAACACAATTTGGAGTAGAATTTTAATAACCTATCTCTAGGTAGAGACAATGCCATGCAGGCTTCCCCAGGATTCCCTGAATTATGTTCAGTGTAAGAAAAACAGTATATTCAGAAGGCCCCTAAAAACCACCAGCCTTGAAACAGAAGATAACACCCATTTTATACACATTCCTCCAAAAGGGGGAACAGCCTAACACAGAGTGACATATGTTGCATGTCAAATTCACGGCATGAGATGACAATTTCATTTACATAAAGCCACAATGACAAGGTTTTAATTAGCACTAATGATTGTTTGACTCTCAGACAAAAAATCCAAAATATGGTAGAAAGTGAGGAAACACAAGTAGGGAAAATGTAATATACACTGCAATATATTCTTTGTTCATTTGACAGGTATAGTTCAGTTTTTGCCATATTCCATAGCATGACATGAAGTGTCCTGCAGTACATTTTTTTAAAGCATAATCAAGTTCAAATACCATCACTGCAATAATCTGTAATCCGTAAGAGCCTCTAGTCAATTCCCACTGGAAGCATTTGAAACGACTACATTTTGTTTGCACAACACTAAATAAAATACTACACGATGGATTTAGGACTCTATTTCCCTTGCCCCAAAGCAGCTCACGTTCGTGGCATTTCAATAGATAATTTCAAAGTCATCGCTTTGAGTTGCTAAAAACAGTCAAGACTCAGGCCTGAAGAGAGTGGGGAGACAGCAGGATGGGATCCCTATAGGCTGGGAGGGTCTCCTCTTCCTACCACCCAACCTCACTGCTCTTGCCCAGGAGTCAAATCTTCGGTCAAGACAAATCAATTCATTAAACAGCAATTTTCTCACCAGACAGCTTTGCCAGTCTAGTCTTAGTGAGGTCTGAGCACACAGGCAAAAGAGGAACACTACAAACTTGGAATTTGGTCTGCTCAGTCTTCCAAGACTGAAATAAAAAATAAAGCCTGGACTTTAAAGTACTACGTGCATTGTCAATGAAGGCATCCAAACTTTGCAGTGGATGTGAAAAGCTTTTCATAAGATTGGTGAAGGGTTTGCATACAAGAAATGCATGCATAAATTGTCACTTTAAGGGTTTGGTTTTACAAGGACTTGGGCTACCCTAAAATACAATGGCCTCCCGGGATCACTACCTACAATTGCCTTGCAGAATGACTGCAGGTCCTCAGGGTTTCAAGCTGTTATGTATTAAATTCACAAACAAGAGAAAGGGTTTACAAATACAACCAGGGCTAATTTGCTTTACCCATCTTCCTTCCATTTTTTAAGCCTGTAAAGACACTAATTCCCATCAGTCACATCTTCCTTTGTCCTCAGAAAGTAGGAATAAATCCACTGAGAAAGACAGACACTAGGCTTTGATTATCTTAACCCAAGAGAGGTTTTACAGCATTATAACAATGATGACTTGCATTCTGTTCCTTTTGAAATTAGTGAAATCACAATCATAAAACTTTTGTCACTGGCAAACCTACCAGATGCCAATACATCACTTTATGTTTAAGAGAGTTTGAGAAGCATGTATTTCATCAGGTCTTTTTTCCTCCTTCCTTACAGAAAGAAAATAAAATTATAAAAAAATCACCCAACCAACGAAATTAAAAAAAAACCACACACATCTCAACCTGGGACATGTTTAATAAAATGAAAGATAAAAAGTGCAACATGGCCTGATCCATTTAGTAGAATACTTGAGGAATGAGGTGGTGGAGAGAGAGCAGAGTTCAGGTATAGAGAACTAAACTAGAGCCAAGAGATTCAGCTTTTTAAGATCCAGGATTACATGGGGCCTTCTTGGGACCAGATGCAATCCACCAAGCACTTAAACACTGATTATAAACTTCATTAGTCAGAGTCAGGCTGTCTTTGCACTTTTCTGTGTACATACTTGCTTGGCTATGCATAATTTTAAGTAAATTATTCCCTGTTCCATCATAACCATCTTTCTTTAATACACACTTGAATACAAAACCACAGAGCTCGAAGACACTATTCAGATATTTCTTCCCCTGATCAACTAATGGTTGGAGCTGAAAAGCAACTGGAAAATCTTAGTTTGCCAGCCCAGAAGAGAAACTCAAATCTTGTAACCATTTTCACCGTGTTATTTAGAACATGTTAACCACAGTAAGTGCACACCATACTAAAGACATTAAAACAATTAAAATTCCTCTTGCATTTCAAGACAAAAGTGCATTTCCAAACTCCTAGAATAGGTCACCTTGATTCTTTAGGTAAACAGCATACAAGTGCAAAATGTCCCAGAAAACATATTAAAAAGATCACTTAATTATTTTCTGCAAGTGCCAAAAATAAGTTAAACTGTATACAAAAAAAAAAAAGATAGAAACTTATTTCTTAAGTATTATTGAACATAAGTTTCAAAATTACTTCAAACCAAGCTAACTCATTCTCTTGCAGCTTAGCAAAAAATTTCTCTGGCCACAAGGAAGATGTAGGCCAAAACTATCCAATCTTGGATTTGACAATGACCAACTCAAATTAAGTACCATAAGGCAAGCTGACACACTGAAATATAGTTTCAGAATCAGTCTCTGTTTGCCATCTTAGCCCACCTTCTGCTGTGTTTTCCTTGTGCCCAGTCCTCAGCCTTGGGAGATTTTTGCAAAGCAAGACTGATCACAGGCGATGTCCTTTGCCAGGGTGACCTGGATCCTCCCAGTCTGTGCCTGCACAGCACAATCCATGCTCACCCTTCAAGGAGACGCTGCTTTCCTGGAGCTCCAGGGCCAGAGGCTGTCCTGGGACTGCCCAAGCAGCCTCACAGCACAGTGACCCTCCTTTTTGTTATAGGTAACAGCTGTGCTGGTGAACTTAAGCATCAACTGATTGCATTAACTCAGCAATTAGTTGTAATTAGAAAGATCAGCTGTCAGGCAGTAAGGCCAACTCAATAGCAATACAAGAAAATATTGTACCTGAATATGGAATACTCAGACTGAGAAACAAGTCAATGAGTTTAAAATGTTTAAAAAGCATTTATCTCAAGCTGAAAACTTGTCTGAAGTTTATAGTGAGAAAATTACTCTCAAACACCCCTTTTTAATTTCCTATTCCTGTTCCCCAAAGTTAGGCTTGAACATGATTTGATTTTTGCAGAATTCTGTTTTGAATCAAACATTGGATGAAGAACCCAAGTGGTCATTGAAGTAATAAACTGGTTTGAAATTAATTCATAAGATCACCCGCAATTTCTATGAGGGAGAAGCACGAAAGCAGTTTGGTAAGAAAGGGAACATAAGAAAAATGACTTTGGATAGAATCAATTTCTATAGCAGAAAGTTATAGGTAAGTAGATTAATGCAGCTCTAGTGCAGCTTTGAAATGAGAAGAAAAATATCTGTTGCTTGCAAGAAGTTCAAGGACATGAGGTAAGCCACAGAAATTTGTTGTTGAAAGCAAGTATTTTATTCCTGCACCTGCAGTATTGTCTTGCCAGATACACAGCCTTGGCCAGCCAGATGTCTTGCCTATTGTGCCAATTTGGTAACCTAGCTATGGTATCAGAGATCCACTTAAAAGACAAAGGGAAATGCTGCATTTTCCAGGGGAAAAAGAACTGGTTTTGCTAATAAAAACAGCAGCATTGAAGTAACCAGTACTAGCTTTTTTAAAAAATATAGCAGAAATAGACAAAAAGCAACTACAAAGTTGGGGTTATGTATTCCCAGTGTAGAAGAAAGTTCTGAGAAAGCTGCTTCAGGAATATGTCACAAGGTTGAATTCTATTTGGGGCTAGAGCCCAGGTTACACATCAGAAAAGAGTCAGCAACTGGGTATATAAGTCAGCTTGTAACAAACAGGTTGTCCCCATACTCTGGTGACAATCCACATCAATCACGAACCACAAATCTGACCCCCAGACTGAACTTGTGTACAAATGTAATTCATCATTCCTCGCTTGAGCCCAAATCAGATATGGTTTACTCTTGTGGTCAAAGACTGGGTAGAAAACTGTATGTTAATAAAAAGAATTGCTTTCATTACTTACCCATCAGAACCACTCAGCTTAGCAGGCTAAAGTCCAAATGAGCTGGCTTGCACCAAAGATAACTGCTATAAAGCAGAAACACAGGAGTAAAGGCAAATACTCTTCACCTTAACAAAATCCTTGGGTGGAAAACTATAGCCATTGCTGCAGTTCTATGGAACAAAATGTTGGGAGAGGATTTCAGTCCTGGTAAAAACTTGTCATGTTGATGGTGAACAGAAATGTAGAAAAGCACTGAAGTTCCAGAAAGAAGAGCACACCTCACCCTGTGGAGCCTAAAACACTTTTCCACCCATACAAAAAAATCTCTAAGCCAAGAGTTTCACGTAATGCCAAAAAAAATCTTCTGGGTTTATAGAAAGCTTTCTTTACAATAGTTGTCATCTTTACCCTTTCCTAACTGACATTCAGAACAGCTCTTACTCATGTTGCCTTTTCACTGTTTACAGTCCCTCTTTAAACAAGGAAATCATCAGTTTTCAAACAGTAGTAGCAGTAGGAACACAAATGGCTTGTATCAAGCAACCGTCAATTTGATGATTGTCAAGAAATAGCAAGTTTTCACTGACTGATCATTTCAAAATAAAAGTTTCATAATTACTTAGGGACAATTCTGTAAGCTCAGATTACACAGCACTTCCAAAATCATGTCAAAAGGCTTTCCCAAAATGAGGATAAAGAAGCAGTTTACATTGTAAACATGTTTAATTTACAAATTGGAAATATGACCACTAATCTGGTCTCTCAGGTTCAAGGTGTTTAATCAATGCCATCCTTACAAGCTCTCCTCCCAGCAGACCAGTTGGTTTTGATACAGACCTTAATGAATAACTGAAATGTCAATAACTGTAGGCACTAATTGGTCAGTTAGGACCATGCATTTTCACAGTTCTCATGCAGTTATCAGTTTCTGCTATTTCTTGTGTGAGTTCCTATTCCAAATATTATGCATTTGCTTTGCTGACATTAAAAAATGAGGTTT
This sequence comes from Edolisoma coerulescens, assembly GCA_013397115.1. Lineage (NCBI taxonomy): Eukaryota > Metazoa > Chordata > Aves > Passeriformes > Campephagidae > Edolisoma > Edolisoma coerulescens. The sequence continues at coordinate 2,238,360 of VWZW01006255.1, forward strand.
CTTTTCTGAATTCTCAGCATTTCATTCATGAACCCTTTTTATGCAGTGATTCCACACCTGACAACAGGCCCTAAAGCAATCATACACCCTAAACAATTACAACAACTCATAAAAATAAGCAGTGCATAAAATGTAACAGAAGAACATTACCTTACAATACTTGACACCCTCAGGGGATCCATTTTCCTTCACAAACACATAGTTCCCTTTGACATTAATGGGAGCTACATGAATAAGAAAAAAAACAATAGATCCTTTGCTTGAAAAACACATTTGTGCCAAGTGGGTATTGGCAACCTGTTTAGCCCAGGTGATGGGTGGGGGGCCTACCCAGAGATATTTACCTGCAGGCTGCTGGGTCATATTCCAAACAGCTGAAAACTACAAGTGTCATTACTGCTCTGAGGATCACTTGCTGATATGTTGTCTTGGTGCACTTAACATTCACTTTTAAGGAAGAGAACTAATTGGGGTATGTTCTGTAAAGTGGTCCTTCCAGTGTGTTTAAACACACTGGTACACTCCAGTGTTAATTATAGCAACACAATTTGTACAGCGCTGCTACAATTCTCTGCCACTGGGAAATATGCAGTAAATTAGAGATAAACTTTTAAGTTTCCAGATCTGAACACAGTTGTATGTAATTAGATGGAGCTCATTAAAAAAAAAAAAAGTCAGAACTACTTTTTATTTTGTATTTTCCTTCACGTTCTAGAAAATAATTACACAAGTACGGAAGTAAGTAAAACAAATAAACAGGTTATGCCTTTGGCACCAACTTAAAAAAACACAGTATCTATATCTATTATATATAGCCAGATAATTATATTTATATCTATTTGGTCACAGAATTACAGACACCAACAATCTCATAATATGATTCGGCAGGTAGAGATATGAACCGAATATTTTGAGTTCATCTGTTAAATCTCAGCTTGAATTCCTCATACGGAACCAACTGCAATAGCTTTGTGAAGGTAAGGCAACAACACCACCAGCCACCAAAAACCCAAACAAAAACAAATAAGTGAAAAATTTAAAAAAAAAACCAAAACAACAACAAAGAAATTCAGGAAGCACAAGAAATGTGTGGTTGTCTAATAAGCCTCAAAAATGCTCTCACTTTCACCAAAAAAAAATTTCTTCTGCTCTGTTCACTCATCCTTAGCCCTCCCGTCAACCTTCCCTTTTCTGACCGTTCTCCCATAACTCAATTTGTGTTCTCTCTTCCTCATTGATGCCTGGAAATGTAAGCTTGCTTTCAATCACCCCCATATATTCCGCATCCTCTGCCATTAACTTTGCTAATTAACATAGAATTATTTTCTACCTCTTTCCAGACCACTATTTTTTAAAAATCCAACCAAATCTAGATTTGTATCTAGATCATATTTGCTTATTACCAAATGATGCACCATCACTAACTCTTGCTTTCAGTCACACCACATCATCTGCAGGCCTTTAAAGTGGGAAAGGCAGAGGCTGTTTAAGATTTCCATGGTACTAAATTAATTACTATTTCAGTCAACATAACTGCCTAACCGTGCCCTGTACTTGATCTTGTGTTCATACAACAGTTTTCCTCTGAAATAGAGATCAATTCTGTCCATATCACAAGACTTCTTTTTGGTTTTGTCATTAATCTTATGAGCAGGATGCTCAGATGAAGCCATTCTGCCATGTCAGTACATTTGTCTTTTAGAAAACTGACAAAAATCTTTCCACCATCTGAGATTAAATTTCTTAACACCACTAAAAGCAATTCCTGATCCCTTCATGAAAACACACAGGACTCTCTTACACAAAGAAAGAAAAAAATTTTCTTCTACAATGTGGCATCTAGGAAAGCACAGAAACCTATATTACTGTTTAACAGACTGATTCTGTAATTTCACCGTCTGCCCTCGAATTTACTCCATGTCAAGACACTATCACACAGGTAATATCCCTTTATGTCACTTGTTCCTGCCATACAGTTAAAGAGCCATGACCACATGTCTACTACAACAGAAGTTTGGTGTGCTTGAGGAGGGACACTTTTGGGGACTGGTGCTCCATCCTATTGGCTCATGACAACAAATGGCAAAGCATGTATCTCTAAAACGTTTGAACTAAACAGATTGAGTGACTGTTCTGAAAGCATGAAAATATACCTTTGTCATTTAAGGCAACAGTGGTGACCCATTCTTAGATTCAGCCTGTAAACAGGATTTTGTGTATATGCCTTTCTTCCTCTTCTACACATTTCTGCTCCTTTCTACTTTGCATTAGCACAGTAGCCGAGCAATGGGACCCTGACCCATGACAGCTGTTTCCAGCTGTTAACATGATAGAATCATATCAAATAGAAAGGACAGAATTTGCTCTTTTTCCTCCTCTAGGTGTTGGGGATCCCAGAGCTGGATGCAGCTCTACAGATGGGGTCTCACCAGAGCAGAGCAGAGGGGCAGAACCCCCTCCCTGGCCTGCTGCCCACGGTGCTCTGGATGCAGCCCAGGACTCGTTTGGCTCTCTGGGCTGTGAGTGCTCATGGCCGGGTCGTGTTGAGCTTCTCCTCCACCAGCACCCCCAAGTGCTTCTCCTCACCCCTTCTCTGCCCAGCCTCTGCTTGGGATTGCCCTGACCCAGGTGCAGGACCTTGCACTTGGCCTTGTTGAACTTCATGAGAGCCACACAGGAGGAGCAGCTCTGCAGCCTGTCCAGCTCCCTCTGGATGGCATCCCTTCCCTCCAGCACATTGACCACACCACACAGCTCGGTGTCATTGACAAACTGACTGAAAGTGCACTTGATCCCACTGTCCATGTTGTCAACAAAGATGTGAAACAGTGCTGGTCCCAGTATAACCCCAGAGAGCACCATTCATCACTGGTCTCCATCTGGCCATCGAGCTGTCAGCCACAGCTCTGTGTTAAGGAAACTTCCCTGTCCAACCATCCAGGAGCCACTGTCACACTCACGCCACCTAAGCTGTGACCAAAGCCCCTTCACAGCTACACACCCCACTCACACAATCAGACCACATTTCCTCACCTGTTTGGCACCAGGTTTCCAATAGCAGAAACTCAGACATCCAGGTCCTTAAAATAATTTAATCATAGTGTAATAATTTAATAATAAAACAATAAAATAATAAAACAGTTCGAGCTTGTGCCTCCAAGAAGGGATTTTGAACAAAGGAACCCCTGGGCTTTTATATCATCACAGTCTAAGCAAGGGAAAGTCTGGGGGTCGTGGGCTCCTGCCATGTCTCCCCAGGGTCTGCTCACCTGGCTGCCACACAGGCCCCCAGCACTTCGTGGCCTCTCACCTCGGGCTCCTGCCCCCAGAGCTCAACCTGCAGCTCACACACTGAGCTACCTGCACTAAATGTGTTCCTCAACATCTGAGTGGTCCATCTGTCAAATCCATGTCTTTCCAGTTTAAAGGCAAAGGTGTCATGCGGGGCAGGGGATATCAGTTGACTTTAAAAACTCAGACCTGTAAATAAATTCATTGTCCTTAGTCACTGTGAGGCAACTCTTGACCTTTTAAAAAGTTAACTCTGCTATCTCTGGTTGCCCACTACAACAAAGAATTCTCCAATATTTTGAAATAAAAAAACCACTTAGGGATAACACGCAGTTGTAATCTCAGAACACAAAGGAATTTTTACTTTGCAAGCAGTTTTTGAAGTGCACATTTTTATGTTGTCACCTTGACCTACTCGCCCACTGTCTGCCCATTAAGTAACTTCAGTAAGGATTATTTTTATCACATCCCTCTAAACAGATACTTCTCTAGCAGTCATAGAAAGAAGAAAAAATCCCACACCATAAAGAAGGCTTTATCCCATTCTCACATCAATATCAAGTACAAGGCTAAAAGGATTTTTGACATCCAGGCAAAACAAGAGATTTGAAGTCAAGTTTCTGAAATCCATAAACTAGAATGTTAATTAACATTTGCAGATACAAACACGGACAAAAAAATACAGTTAATGGGCAATCTTTTAAATGAAGGAAGATTGACAAGCTTCAAAGTGCAAGGAAATAACAGACTTGCTCTATTTATCCTCTCCTCACACAAATCTGAAGAAACATGTCAAAATAGTATCAAATTTAAGAGTAACATGAACCATCTAAATAATTGCACTTGGCTATGCACAAGTATTCTGTAGCTCTGTAAATAATTTCCTGCAACAATATACCCCTGCCTGGATGCTCAGCCTCTCTGAGAAGAGCTCACAATTCAGTTATTTAAACACACTATCCTGAGACAAGACAGACAATAGCTGCCTCACACCTATTAGAACTCTGTACTGACTTTAATCATGGTCAAGATTTCCTAATGACTCTGGGTAACTCCTAATAAAACGAAGATGAAGTATTGATTTCAGCCACCAAGGACTTTGCAATTATGGGATTTTTTTCTAGAATGGAGAAAGGAAGGAGGGAAAAAAATGCAAAGGGTGATTCATTGGGTCACAAAGAATTTTATTCTTGAAAGAAAAAAAAAAACATATTTTTCCCTCTTCCCTTGTGGATGAGAATGAAAAATAAAACCATTATTCTGTATTTCAATGCCTGCAGCATATGCTTTTACAGGGTAATCCCTTGTGGGCAGAGACATTTTATTACGCAAGAAACATTCCAGAAAAGAGCAAGAAAATCCAGTGAAACTAAGAGGTCACAGCAGGGCAACTTTTATTGGGCACATTCTTTACATCCTTAGGGCATTGAAGCAGTTAATGTTTTAAGAACCCCTCAATCCTGTCATTATTTACAGGAACTCATCCCCCTTGCACTGCAAACCCCAGAACAAGCAACTATCAAGTCCATGACTCTCTAAGATAAGAAAGCACACATCTGACATCATCCAGATGCAGACAACCTTTGGTAAATATTCATGGAATGTCTTTTGACTCCGATGCTGTGATTTTGCTGGGCTACAGCAGAAGAATATAAGGAATCATGTGCTCAGGGATAAATTAAACTATCTCTGTTGCACATAAATGGGGGTTTCATCCCTTTCTGCTACTGCTGAACGAAAGCAGAGCTAACAGAGACAGAAATTACTACAGTGAGAAGATGAGACTTTTAGTTGACATAAAACCCAAATCTACCTGGATGGATCTGCACAGGTGCTCCACATTCAATGACTGATATTATGTCTTCAAGATGCATAAGCTGCAAATTTTACAGGCAATTCTTTCTCCAGTTTTTGTTAGAGTTATAAAACCAAAATAAAACAACAACAAAAAAATCCCAAATCCAAAGAAACGGAGAAAACAAAACAATGAGCCGGAAATAAATGGGAGAGTCACTGCAGCCACTGACGATAAAATGCTTAGATCACTGAGCCACTAGAGTGGTACTAAATATTGAGAAGGGTAGGACGGCCATAAAAGCAAACTGGCTGAGCTGGCAAGTCAAAGCTATTCACAGCCCAACACAAGGTCAGACATTTGGTAAAAGAATTCAGAATTGGAGACTGTATCCTGAAAAGCAGTATCTAAAAGAAGATGCAAGCAACGTAAAGGGCAAACATCTGCACTGCAGGATTCTGGCCCCATGCAGGGAGAGACTGGGACAGGTGAAAGCATCTCAGAACCAGAGCTGAAGTCTGGTTGCATCATGGTCTTACCATCTTCTTTAACCAAGGATACATTTCTGAAGCGTATTTAAAAAATAAACAAACTACTTACAATACTGAAAACTAATTTAGACCCTGATTCAACAGCATTTAAACATGTGTCTAAACCTCAATAAATTGCACTGTAAGACACAGACAAACATTTTCCTCTTTTAGAGTCTTCAGGCTTATTTCCGGGCATTATCATTTTTAAAGTAAGCCATTTTCTCTACTATTTAAGCTGGGCATGCTTCTTTCAGACAAAAGAGAACTGCTGGCCACACTCTCAAAAGGCACATTGAGCCCAGAATAAATAGCTTGCAGCTCCAAAGCAAGGTCACACTTTCATCAGCGCAGACCACAGCAGTGCCAACAGGTCAATGTACTCTTACTGAAAAATACATCACATTAAACTCAGTATTTTGAATATTTCTTTTGTCTCCCATGAAAAACAGAAAAAGTATTAGTCTGCAAATGTCTGACGTTGTTAAGAACCTTATGCAGAACTCAGTATGAACAGTAAGAACTGCTACTTGTACAGCACAGTTTTTTTAATAAGAGGGGGTTTAGTCTTTTTAATTATATATAAACTTATCTGGATATTTTGGCAATAGGTGTTCTCATTATTTTCATTCACATTAAAGGCCACATGCACAGCTAGCAGGGGAAAATGAGCAGCAAACCCCTACAGAGATGCAGGCAGGGGAGGGGGCAATGCATTTTTCCCTAAATGTTCATCTAAATGAAGCAACCAATTCATCCTACTCAGATTGTATTTAGACCAGTATTTAGATTGGCCTATTAAAACCCATTAACAAATAAAATTTCAATGTCAAGTCTTCAAGGTTAAGTTCTCCATGTCCCCCTTGCAGGCTGTGGTGGGTTGACCCTGACTGGATTCCAGGTGTTCACCAAAGCCACTCTATCACTTCCCTCCTCAGATGGAGAAGGAAGAAAATAAAGCAGAAGGATCTTAGGTCAAGATAAGGGCAGGGAGAGATCACTCACCAGTTACTCCCATGGGAAAAGCAGACTCGACTTGGGGAAATTAATCTAATTTGTTACCAATCAAATCAGAGTAGGAAAATTAGAAATAAAAAAAAAATCTTACAACACCTTTCACCCACCCATCCCTTCCTCAAGGGCTTAACTTCACTCTCAAGTTCTCTATTTCCTCCCTGCCAGCAGGGCAGGGGAACAGGAATGGAGGCCACAGCTCATCACACATTGTTTCTGCTGCTGCTGATTCCTCCTCAGCGGGAGGACTCCTCACAATCCTGCCCTGTTCCAGCACAGGCCCCTCCCATGGGAGACAGTCCTCCATGAGCTTACACAATGTGAATCTCCTGCACAGACTGCACCTCAGGAACTGCTCCAGCATGGATCCTTTCCACAGGCTGCACTTCAGGAGCAGACTGCTCCAGGGTGGGGGTCACAAGTCCTGCCAGCAAACCTGCTGCAGCGTGGGCTCCTCTCTCCACAAGACCAGAGGTCCTGCCAGGACCCTGCTCCAGAGTGGGCTTCTCAAAAGGTCACAGCCTCCTTCAGGCATCCACCTGCTCTGCCATGGGGTCCTCCAGGGGCTGCAGGGGCACAGCTGCCTCTCCATGGGCTGCACCTTGGGCTGCAGGGGAATCTGCTCCAGCACCTGGAGCAGCTCCTGCCCCTCCTTCTGCACTGACCTGGGTGTCCGCAGAGAATTGCTCTCACAATTCTCATTCCTCTCTCCTCTGTCTGCTTTCTTAGCTATGTTATCACAGAGCTGCTGCTACCACACTGATGGGCTCTGCCTTGCCCCCCAGTAGTTCTGTCTTAGAGCTGGCAGGGGTTGGCTCTGTCAGACGTAGGTGAAGCATCAAGCAGCTGCTCACAGACAACGCCTCTCTAGCCACCCCTGCTATCAGAACCTGGCCATGCAAACCCAGTACACATCTAAATTCTAATGTGCACAGCCCAGAGCGCGAAAACGTTGCCTTTGTGAGACCTTAGTCAATTAGGGTACAGAATAAGCCATCCTGCTCCAGGGTGCTTCTCAGAATTTTGTCAGAAGGTGCAGAACACGATGAAAAAGAAAACATTTAACATTTAATTAACATTTCATGCTTCAATTACAGTCATTATTTTACTAGGAGAAATATTATGAATATGTACAGCACTCTGAAAGTATTCCTGGTTTGTAACTAAAGAAGTTATTTTCAGGATTTATAACAAACCAATGAAATACAGACACTTTTTATTTGGGATCTTTCATGCAGTCATTTTTAACTTGAAAACATTTTAGATATATAAACAACAAAACCCTGCAAAACTCAATGTCAAATATGGGATATTTCAGTATATTCCATGTCTCTAAAAGGTGGAAAGGGCACATTTATGTCCCACAGAAAGATCAGGGTTTTTCTTTCGATAAAAGACAGACAAGAGAAACTCAGAGCTTAGCCAGAAGAACCCACATCACTTGTACGAGAAGCCTAAAGCAGCAGCATCTGATGCCTCTCTCCTAGAAGGATCTTATTTTTGCTGTTATGAAGGCTGAAAGTTTTTAACACTAACTGTGCCATTTAACTACTTCTCTGTAAGGTTATTGCTGTATATTGACTATTCAAAGGTCTACAAATATCAGTATTGATATACTTAAGTCAGGGAAAACAGAGTGAATCAAATCTTAAGTAAACCATTTTTTGAGCAGTTCAGGAGTCATGTGCTCGCTGAGACAAAGGCATCCATCTAGTCCACAGGTTTTATGAATATAATACCAGAACTCAGGGACTCAATCCACGTACTTGAAAATAAATAGTTCAGCTACTAATAACTTCTGAAATAAAAAATATGTAGGATAAGGACAGTAAAGAGCTCCCCTAGGAATCGCAAGTCTGCTTCATACAAGGTGAACTGCAGCCAAGTACTAAAAGACAATATAAGATGTAAAGTAAAAACTGATTTTGAAACAAGTCAGAAGGGAATCTTTGATAAAAAAATCCCAACGAAAAATACAGTCAGCATTTATACTTATATTCATTTTTTAATAACCTGCTATAAGAGTCTTAGAGTGAACTTAATCTTTCGATATCTTGAAATACGCACTTACACTTTCCTGTGGATTTAATTTTTCTTCAGTAATCTGCTTTCAAAATCTGGGTGTTCTCAGAAGACTTGTACAGTCCTCCGTGCAAGTACAGTAGAGAGAAGTCTGTAAAAGCAGTTAACCAGGTGCTGTGGCCTCAATCTGTGAACCAGAAAAGGCAGACGTGGAAGGTGTCTGTATAGGTTTAAATCCAAAGTCAAAGACAGGCATTCCACTAAGTAAGGGGAAACCAAGTGATTAACACGCCTCACATCTTTTCCCAGAGGCTCTCTTTTGCCAGTGACAGCACCACAGAGTTAACTACAAGCTCAGTAAGTTATTCCAGTGGCAGCTACACCCTCACCATTCTTTTTCCCCCGCAGCTTTTCCACCCACATAGCCACACAACAGACATGGAGCCCCAGCATTTGAGGAGGTCTGTGAAACAGCAGAAACAAACAGTTCTGTTGACAACCATCAGCTCCAGCCTGTCTCCTTGTTTGGGACGGGGCAGGATATCAAACCCACATCGCAACTCCATGAGCTGTCATGCTGAGGTGAAGCCAGAGCTACAGCAGAGGTCAGAGCTGTGTGCTCAGGCCTTTCAGAAGAAATCTAGTGCCCCAAACATGTGGAAGTGGCCTGGATTCAGAAATTGCTTGTCCAGATCATCTAGCAAGTCAGGCGTTACCCACACGACATGGGGATTGTCACAGCACCTCCTTTCCCCACTGGTTTCTCTCCATGGGCAGTCTGGCAGTACATGATTCAATGATTGTCCCTCATGTCTGTAGCAGTATTCTATTGAAAACACTGTGCACCAAGCCACATCACCCTTGGGGACACTCGTCACTTTTACGGATATGAAAAAGAAAGGAAGATGACAAGAAATAACAACTGCCCATCATGACAGCCTTCCAAGTGCCTAAAGTTTTCTGACAACATGATTGTCATTAATGCACTACAAATCCTAATTAATGTGGAAATGCATGCCTTGTTTCTTCTTCATTTCTGTAAAAGCAGTCACCATTTTCAAGTGCTGTCAGAAGTGGCACCATTTAAAGGCCAAAAAGTTGACAAAAATGTGAGCAATTAGCTGCTGTCAAGTAAAAATGATGGTCTAAGGGATTACACTGCTAGAAGATTGCTGCATTCACAGAAAAAAATGGAACTAGATCAAACAAGTAAGCCTTAATCTGTCCATATCTTTTTTCTCAGAACTGATGAATCACAAGAGACCAGGTCCTCTGCTGCTGTACTGTCTCTGGAATCAAACTAACTTTTTTCTGGATGCTGAATTACTAGTAGTGCTCTCTTTAACTCAAAAGGAGAAAGAGAAGCAGGCTGCATTTGTATAGGTACATTTGCATACCAGGCAACCTGAGGAACAAAAAGGCAAATTGAATCGATGCAAGTGGCTTGGCCCTGCCTTTCACTGCTGAACTTTCAGTCAGCTCCTGCCCAGAGGGAGTTTCACCCCCATAAATGAAGTCCAGAGGGGACAGCTCTCCTTTCTGACCACTCTTCTACGTGCAGGCTTGGCTGTAAACATGACTGTACAGGCCCTGAATTTAACAAAGCTCCCCCATGATTCTACAGATACATAATAAATAACACATTTCCAAAGTACTCGGAGTTCTTCAGCTAATAAACAGTGCACCCCCAAGGTATTACTTGTGTAATATGTTAGCAATGAAATGAACTTTTATTTTCAGAAACAATTTAGAGCCAAACATCTAAGACACTCAAAGATCTGAGAGACAGGAAATCTCTATATGAAATCAAAAAAAGAGAAGGAGACTAACTATTGCATTTTTTAAAATTTTACTGCAACAGTCTAAAAATATCATACAGTATACCACTATTTATATAATATCTTCTATAATAATTCAAGAGAACATAAAAGAAAGGATCTGCTCCACTAGAGTTTATATAGAGCTAGCACATGATAAAGGTTACAGTCCCATTCAGCTGCATTTACTTTCAAACATATTAGCTGTTTTTTCTAAAAAAATGTTTTTTAAAAACCCAAAAACTGTATGTATTACATCATCTTTGATTGGCAGGATTGAGAACAGGCTATAGCACAGGACAGAGAGAAAAATCACCCTAAGACCTGGAATTACAGGTTTTCAGTGCTTCAGAACAAATAAAAGATTCTGCCCTGCTTTTCATTAGATAACACGGCAAATAGGTTTTATTTGCTGTATTACAATTATTTTTATTTACCAAACTCAGTCTCCAGATAGCTGCATTGATCCTGCTACACTTGAGGCAGTTTAATCTAAGGAAAACTGATGTTAAGAAAAATGTTTTTAAAAAAACCAACAATAGAAGCAAAGGGCATCTTGGGGAGTTTTAATGAGATTTTTCTGTTCAGTGCAAGTTTAACATTCCCACAGAACAGATCAATACCACTTTTTTCTCCCAGATACGTTGGGGAGCATCCTGCACTTGAACCCATCCAGGAACATCAATCCCCCCTGGCACTTTCGACTCTCTCCTCACTGCTCTGCAGCAGAGTATTGGCCATGCAGCTGGCAGGAGTGCCAGAGACAAGACAGGTATCTGCAGCATCCCACTCATTCCCAGTCATGGTCAAAAAGGAGTTTTTTTCTGGAGAAGGGAATACCGTGTACTCCAACCTGGAAAGTGTGTTTTCGTTATTCCCACACACACAAATATCTGTGGATAGATGAAAATCTTGTACTGTAGTGCTGGCAGCTGTTCTCCAATCACAAGTAGAGCTCAGCTTTGAGAGGGCTTTTAACTCTTCGCAATGTTAAAAAATTAATTTAGTCAGGGCAGCAAAATCCAGCAGTATTCAAGGATGAAATTGTGCTGTTCTCCATCCAGTCACTTAATGTCTCCTGGCTACTTTTAAATTTCCTTGCAAGTTTTTCATTCTCATTTTCCCATTTCCCTTTACCCTTTCAACCACTCATACTTTTTCAGGACACAGTGTGGGAATTAATTTATTTTTCCATTTCTTTACATGTAGACATAGTCTTCCCCAGTTTATAAACAAAGTTGGCCAGAATTATAGGAGACTTCAACAATTTGGCGTCTCCCCTTGTTTCTTAAAGTAGAACCCCTCACAATTCTGTATTTCATAATAAAAAAAGTCCATGAGAAAAGCAGGTTAAAAGAACTTGGGTTAAAGCCACCCACAAACACAGCTTCTCACTTGAATGCAGAGTTTGGGATTTGGTACACAGCGGAAAAGCCTTTTATTCTATTTTTTGAAAAGAGAGGAAGTACTGTGAAGTGGATTGACTGTCCTTGATCTTTTCCACCCACACAGCCCTTTTTCTCTTTTCTCTTGTTTTTGGTTCTCATTTTCAAGCTACATCTATACAAAGTGTGTGAAAGCAATCCTTTTCCCCTCACATATACACTGTTGTTCCCAACTTCTAAAAAAACCCCAAAAAACACCACCAAAACAATAGATAGCACAGGCATGACCTTAAAAGCTTCTGGCTTCTCTGCCATGGCCACAGACAGCACTGTGCTGCTAACCCTATCTGCCCACTGCTTGAGATAAATATCATTTCTTCATCCAAACCACACAGCAAGTGAGGTGAGAGAAATGAGTATAAACAAATATCAGCTGAATTCATAGCTGGTTTTTAATGAAGATGCTTAAACTCACTCCTGAGAGGTTTTGCACTGTCAAGGAAAAAAGCAAAGAATGAAACAAACCACACACAATAGATTTTATTTAAAACTATCCACATCCTCAAGCAATTCTCCATACATCTTTATTCTCAATTCTGTGACATTTTCAGAGACAACAAAAATGGCATAAAATACTCTTAGAGTAAAATATCTCCCTGCAAACTCTCCCCCTCATCTCCATTTGTGCCGAAACTGCTACTCCTATTACAGTTCATACTGAGTGTTAATTGCAGTTGTAATGGCAAAGGTCAGCATTGATCCATCAACCCATCTACCCAGCAAGACTTCACAAGCTTATTCTCATTCATACAGAATATTGAACAGTATTAAGAGCTATTGACAAGTGAAAACAGGGTCAAGGACTATGTCTCGGCTGCTCCCTGCAATATTAGTCCACCACAGGCATTCCAATAAGCTTTTGGACTGGGCAGCAGAATGAGTCTAGGAGAGATCCAAAACGGCAGATCTTCTTGGATTTTGCTGATTAGACACTAATTGTCAAGCATTTGCAGTGTTTGGAAATGTAACTCTTCCCAACAGAAGAAAAACCAAACCAAAAAATTCAGCCCTCCACAAGATTCTCATCACCAAAGGGTGCAAAAGCAGCAGCCCTATCCTTGAATCCATCCTTTGGCGTATGAAAAATTATCACTGGTTCAGGATTCAGTACAACTCCTAGGGTACGTGCATCAATGATTCTCCCTTACCTATGACACAATGCCTGTCAGGAGCCAAAGCCTGGAGCCTTTTGGGGAGGTGAAAAGTAAATCACTTCCTGGAAGGCATGGGAAGTCTTTTTCCTGGAATCAAAGCACATATGCTCTATATTCATAAACTATTTATTCCTATGATTAGAAACACCTCAAAGGGACCTGCTTACTGGAAAGAAAGGTGCTCCTTACGTCACACAGTGTGTCAGAAGTAGATCACTCTAAACAGACGTTTATTTTAGAAGTACATAATTCAAACAATTCAACAGCACCTAATACAGATTAGTGCTTTGGCATATACGTCATACATAGTTGCTAATGTTCAAGCTGGTGGCTCCCAAAGGCTTTTAAAAGATTAAATACTAAACCCAAAACTAACCAGAATGGGGCCCAGGAAGTCTCAGGGACTAAGAGCTTTCAGAAGCCTTGGAAAGCTTTTCCTACCACTCTCTCTCTTATCCTGCAGGATTTAAAACCCTCCTACTGTAAAGAAAAAAGATAATGAAATCCAAGGGATGTAATCCACAGCACCTGGTCGGTGGTGACACCTATATATAACTAAAAGTTTAAAACTTTAGGATTAAAATGACTCAGTGTGAAAAAGCAATTTAAACACTCTTAGTCAGGATACAAAAGCTGAACATCAGCCTCGCTGCCATACAGAGTGTTATTTCATTTTTTTTCCACAATATTTTGAAATAAATACTACTTTCTCTCATGTTATGACTATTTACTGCCATGCAGGGCTGAGGTGCTCCCACCAAAAGTCAGAAAATTGACGTTACCTGTAGGTTTCCCATCTCCTTTCAAGTCCTTTTTCTCCTAGCAATGGTTTGCCACTGCTTCTCCCAAGCCCTGGAGCCCCCCTGCAGCACCCCCAGTGCTGGGAGCCACGTCCCACCCTGCCCCCTCCCACTGTTCATCTGAGGGGCTCTCAGAGCAGTAAGCCACCAACAGAAACAAGGAAGGAGCTGTTGCTGGACATTGATATTCAAGTGGAGGACAGCACGGTGAGCACTGGGGTGGCCCTGCCCAGGCGTGGGGGCTGGAGGGTGACACTGAAATCAGCTGGAAAATAAACCTTCCAACACAATTTGAAGCATTAGAAAGCAGACATTCTTTATCAGCACTGGACACACCAAAGGACCTCTCCTTTAATCAGATGTGTGATGAAATTTTACAACAGGATATTTATTCCATCACAATCATGCCTACTCATTACAAAGTATTTCCTAGCTCATACATAAACAGGGCTATTGCTGGAAGCCATATCCAGAGTGGTGAAACACAGTGGGGACTGAGGGCAGAAGGTGTAGGAAACAGCTGGCTGGGGCCGGGCTGCTGCCCAAGGCCAACCGGCCTCACTGGCCCCAAGAACGCTGACATCACTGGACACTGATATCGAAAAAAACTCACATGTCTCCCAAGGAGAGCTGGAGAATACAAGTCCAACCAATTTCTACAGCAAAGCACAGGTCACAAAGCCAAGACCTTCTCTGTTAGGGACATAGAGTTCGGAGTGCTTGAATGGAGATGTAAAACGGAGAAGAAACCAAAAAAGCTTGGAATGCTCCGACTGACAACCTGTCTGACAGGTAGCAAAGGAAGAAGATTTTGGGTTCAGCACTGGTTAAGCAACAAGGGAATAATAATTATTAAAAGATACAATTAGGAGTACCAACTCAAAAACGTTTACATTTGGAGCTTTCTTACGCCTAGGGTTTTGTACAAATTATTTTCAAATAAACAAATCTGCGTTAGTGAAAGGAACCTCATCACCAATTTTCAATTTCCCTCTTTAAGATGAATAATATGCACGGGGTTTTATCTTGATTATCCAGTTAGATTAAAAAAGTTTGGTTTTGGTTTGTTTCATTTATTTTCCTGGTTTAAAAAAAAAAGCAAAAAAAACTACTGAAACCAGAAAACAGACATGTAAAAAACACCCAAAAAATCCCACACCAGAGTTAGGAACATAGGAATCCGGGCACAGATAAAATAGGATGTAAAAAAAAAAGAAAAGAAAAGAAAAAAAAGTCTCTTTATTACAGCCTTCCAGAGTAGTAGCAGCAGGGAAAGAAAAAGCAACTGATTTTTATCCTCCTACTTAAGCCAGGACATTAATGAGGTGTGGCTATAATATTAAAAAAGGGGGAAAAACTGGTTTATATCTACATAAACCCCTTGTAGCTTTCAGTTAAGCATCTCTTCTGCTCTCAGTACCAGGCCAAACATATGTACAGTGGCCATAGAAGAAAAATAAGATGCTGGAGTAGATTCAACATATTGAACAAATCCCCCGAGTTCGTAATTCCCCAGCATTCTCTCCCCTCCAGATGCTACCCAGGATTTTACAAAATTAAGTTACATAAAAATGCTTTCATTCCTAGGAAATGGAATTTCATTTCATCCTATTCAGACAACTTAATAACTGTATAGATTACTGTACCTCATGTTGCATAGGAAACCACTTTAGAAAAAAATGAAGTCTTTTCACTAAAAGAAGGAAGAAAATGCATTTCAGTAAATTTACATTTGCAGTAGATTTGCATCTGCTGCTGTAGCAAAGCGTCACTGGTAGAAGCAGAATTTAGATAAAATGCCTCCTTATAAAATGAGTATCATACCCATTTACAACAGGAAAAACTTAATAAATCAAGACTGAAAAAATTATTATTCATTGAAAAGAAGCCGCATGTTTGGATGTGTAAAGATAATCTTGACATGAATGCAGTTATCTTCTATGGCAAAATTTATATGAACTCCTTTCACAGAAGACCCATTAACAAGGTATAACAAAACCCACAATTAATCTGAAAACAAGAATGCAACATTAAGTTTCCCTGCACCTCAAGTTTTCTAATGAATGAAATATTTCCTGCTGTCTTTCATCAGAAGAGTAATCTAATGAAGTTTTATTAAAATGTACAGTAACAGAACAGATAGGTTTAAAGTACAGCCTCTATACAGTGTAATGAGGTTTTGGCTCATGAAAATGCTTAGACTTTCATTAAAGAGATCAATGACCCCAAAAGGAAATTAGTTTAGCAGAAGTACACACGCAGGTTCTGCAGGATACCATCGTATGTGAGCATCAGGATGAACCAGGCCATCCTTCACAAAAGAATATAAATGAAGGCAAAGCCACAGTAACAGAATAACAAGACAAAGCCTTGACAAAGGACTAAGGGGCAGCCCCAAACTTAGCAATAACCTCTGAGTGCAACGCATTTGAGCCAGTTCAAAGAGAGAAACATGAGTGTGAGGAAAAGCAGAGCGTTGCACAGCCACGGCATCACCAGAAGGTGCAGGGGAGGATTAATGGAGGGAGGGTTTGCTTCCATGTAGGGGTGTCCGGCACAGACCCAAGGATTATATTCTAGCTTTCCTATACTACCCATTCTGAGATGGATTTATCTGCTTTAAACTGGCTGTGCACCACTGCAGTGCTCTACAACAACATATATAGCTCATATCACAAGGAGACATACTAAAAACCAAACCAAGTCCAGGACTTGAAAACATTTGTATTTTCATTCCAGTTGCAATGATATATAAAAATTGCCTTTAAAGTTTCCTAGGCACAAGACATAAATTTTTAGTAGTAAATATTACTAAATAAGTAATAACAGTCATGTTGTAACAGCTAGAAGTCTCTCGTAGATCCAAAATATGCTTTCATTGTCTGACCGCTGCAAATTTCTGAGGTCACTAAGTACCTTTCTTACTCTTCCCACTAAAGCAACCCCAGCTGTCCTCAGACTGTTTTCTCCAAAAGTGTCTGGCAATAACACTGACAGTTATTGCTTAGTTTTTATTGGAGTCTTTGGAACTAGGGAGGACAATATGTATTTATTCACAGAGAGAGAGAAAAATACAGTTATCAGATTCCTTTAGGTTTTCATTGAGCTGGTTTTACCTGTTCACCTGTTTTTTTATTTAATGGTCCAACAGATATAAATATACTTTTCCAAATACCTTCCTGGGATGTTCCCCACCACCCAAAGTAAAATAAACTTTAACAGTTAAAATTTAGATCTGTTTTATATGCAGTACTTGCAAGAATATTGAGAATAGCCACTTTTAAATAATCAAACATGATTAATAATCTCCAAAAGGAATAACACTTCACAAAGTCCACTTTGGAATAGCCTCACAAGAAAAAAATAATCCGATAAGCAAATATAACTTCTGAAATCCAAATATTGCTGAGGAAACTAGCTAAACATAAATCTAATCTAATCTGAGACAGACAAGTTTAGGGTATTGCCAAGCAGCAGCAGGAAAGCATTGACCTTTCAGCTGTATCCCTCTTCCAATCCATCCACTGAAACCCCTTTTTCAAAACTGCAGGCAAGAGTTTTCAAAGTTGCAACACCAAAACAAAAGTTTTATGAGCGTGATATGCTGCAATGTAATCAAATATTTATTGATAGTCCCAGTTTTGGTACATGTTATCTAGAGTAAGAGTGGGACAAATAGCTTAAAGTGCTCTCACAGCTATCAGTAAGACTTCTGAATACAATTAGTTCCCTTCTGATGATAGCAAGATTTAAAAGACACATACCCCTAGCCACATAATACAAGGAGAGCTGGCATCCATGATAGATAACAGTACTTTAAGAAGATTACTCCTATTCAAACTCTTCACGTAATGTTTACATGGATAGCTTAAGGGATAACAGATCTACTGAGCAAAAAGGTTTCCAACTAAAAGTGTGTGTACACTAGGTTTTGGAATGGCTGTGCTTGGGGTTCCAGCCCTGGTGACGCGCAGCAAACTCCTGGCTGCCGTTACTCAGGCAATTCCCAGCAGAGAGAAATTTGCAGTCTGAGAATGAGCTACATTCAGAGGATTGTGTGAAGTCCATGAGTTGTACCAGGCTTGCATGACACATAACTCTTCAGCTGGATGTGTTCCACTAAGCCACTTTGTCGGCCTCCTGCACTCTCTGGATGAAACAAAGTGTTTGGCTGGCTCTGTTCCCTGAGTCATAAACAACAGACAGCAGCCCTTAAGTAACCTGCTCCTGCCTCCCTGCAAACCAGGCAGCCACTGGGGCACTCCACAGCCAAGAGTGGCCAGAGGCACAGGGGAGAACCAAAGCTCTGCAGCAGAACTGTAGGGCCAGCAGCAGGAAAGGCAGGTGGCTATAGAGAGCAAAAATAGAAAGCCATAGGTGCTACAGTGTGGAGAGACTTAAAAACCACAGAAAACTGCAGGTAAAAAATGAAATCTTAGCCTGGGATAAAATAGTCAACTTCATTCTCTCCCCATGCATCCCCAAGTCACTGCCAGACAAGTTGCTGGTCAGTCACCCACTGCCTGGGAAAGGGAGTTTGTAGCAGCTGATTAAGAGTGACTGCTCATCAGTATTAACTGCCTATTCCTATATGGTTTCATCCAGTAAGACATAACCAAGATGATTACTGTTGTCCATAAAGATCTATGGAAAAGGGAAAAAACAACCAGGGAGAAGAGCCAAAAATAGATTCCAGATTAGCAGGTTTAATCTGGAAGTGAATACCCATAACCAAAGAAGCAGAGGAGGGTTTCAACAGTCGGAACAGTGAAGCCACGGGAAGATGTGCATGTGAGCAAGTAACAGGAGCTTCTCAATAGTTCCAGGTGTAACAGCTGCTTCCAGTGGCAGAGGACTGTGTTTCAGGATCTGGAGGATCCCTTCAGCCAAGACAGAGGGTAAGGAGAAAACCTGCCCTCCCCCAAACCAATAGCGCTCTCCCTGTCTGCAAGGCAGTTAGAGTTATCCGGAGATTTCCAAACTGGGCACTCAAAGTATTAATTTCAAGAACATTTTTACTCACAAAAAACCCTGTTTTGAGATAAACAGGTCAGTTTAAACAAGACAATCACATGCTTGGAAAAACAGCTTGTTATACAACCAGTAATTGATGTAAGTTTTACAGTTGTCTCAGTTTTGCTATGCTAAAGATTAAGCTGGCTACCAAAGTATTAGCCTTGGGCTTCCTCACAAGCCATAATACTTCCATATTAAAGGCTGTATTGTATTTTAAAATGTCAGTTAAGTAGTTTGCTACAGACTGTATTTTTCCTAGAGTTTAAAACACCTAAAATTATCCTTAATTTATAGAAAGAGTGCAAATCTTTCTCAGCTTTGTGAGCACAAATGAAATTACTTCAATTTAGATTTTCTTACAGTGTGTACCTGTGCAGCAATATACGCTTAGTACAATGAAAGTAAGAACATTTTCATAATTACAGTGATTTTACTACAGATTAGTATCTCCAATATAACACAGCAATGTTCAATTGGGCACACAATGGAAAAAAAATAAAAGGCTTAAGTTGCAGATAAACACACTTGGTAATCTAGAACAGCATGCTAAATGATCAACAATATAAGAGATCTTCTGCTTATTCTTCTGATTAAGAACACAGGCAGCTATTAATCCAACTAGATTCTAGAGAGGACATGAGAAAAATTAAATGAGATACAGAGTTATATACTATCTATATATACACACATACAATGTTTCAAGAAAAATTGTGTTTGGGGAGCAGAGTTACATAAATTTTCTACAGCACTGCAAGATGCATTATTCCATTCTTTGGTGCACAGAAGAGTGGGATAAAGAAATCAGAAGAATGTTATGGTTTGAGATATACCTCAAGTATAACAATATGTACTCTGAAAAAAAATAATAAAAACAACAAACCACAACCCTGAAAAAAACACTTGGAGGTTCACAGCTGTCTACTAAGGTTCAGAACTTTAGAAACTTCAAGTCAATGTTATTGTGCTCTTAGCTAAAATATGGACTAGCCCTAAATATAACAGAGAGGCAGTAATATTCCCCCCATTAACCTCTCCTTCACAATAAGGACTTTCCCTCCACACAACACAGAAATCCCACCACAGTCATGCATACCGTGAACCTGGACTTTTCGAGACCAGAGCATTTCATGTTATGGGAGCTCACGTCCGCCTCACCACATCCCTTAAGAGCCAAGGGAACGAACTGAGATGCATCTGACCCGAGCAGCCCGGCACTCCCAGGGCTGCCTCCACGAGCACAGGCTGCCCATACCTAGAAAGGGCTGAGGACAGCGGAGCGTGCCCGGACCCCCTCCAGCGAGGCTCGGGCAGCCCCCAGAGAGCCGTGGGGTTCGTGGCAGCCCCCAGAGAGCGGGGGGCCCCTGCCAGCCCAGGGCACGGGCCCGGGGTGCGGCCCTGCCCGCGGGCACCCACCCACCCACCTGCCCAGCGCTCCTCCCTCCCAGCTCCCGCATCGCTCCCCGCTGCCGGGCACGCACGGCCGCTCCCCTGCCCAAGCTCCTTTTCACGGGGCAGCTGGGCCCCACCGGGGCCCATTAACTCCTGCCCCAGCCCAGGCGAAAGGACGGCAGCCCTTTCCCCTGGGGCCGCCTGCCCCAAGGGCAGCTGCGCCCTGCCCGGAGCCCTGCGGGCATCTCGGCCAGCGGGGCCGGAGGCGGCCGGGCCGGGGCTGGTGCTGGGCTGGCCGGGCAGCAGCCGCTCCCAGCTGCGCTCTGCTCCCGCTCCCGTGCCCAGCACCGAGCAGCAGCCGGGGGCCAGCCCCAGGGACGGCTCCCAGCCCGGCCTCACCCGCCCCAGGCTGTGCTCAGTGCCCGGAGGCAGCGCAGTGCGCTCCGCCAGCCCTTTGGAAGCAGCACAGCTTCCCCCGGGCCGCCCGACAGTGCTACAGGGTCCAAATGACTGCAGGGGAAGGGCGGGGGGGAGTCACTGTTTTAACCCCAGCAAATTGATGAATTAATATTTTATATTGTATCTACATCTTCGGTAAATGGATGCACCAAGGTGATAAAGCAGGCAGGCAGGCAGAAAGAAAAATCTTTCAAAAAATATGGACCTCAAAATAACTTCCTCAAGGCAAATTTAATTAATATTAATCAAAATGAATGCCAAAGATTGTTGGGGGCAGGGAGATTGGCATAATGGATTGTCACCACTAAAGAGAACAGAAAACTATTGCTTGGTTCAACACACATGGCAGAAGAATTTTATTCAAACTGATTAACCAGTATCTTCTAAGTAGCTTAAGGTTTGTGTCTCCAGCCACTTAAATGAATAGGATTTTTGACATTGATTGCAGTAACCACAGGAATCTGCTTTACAGACTTGCCTGCTGCACAACTATAAAACACTGTAGTTCTCAACATTCTTTTACTTGACCAGACATTCCCCATGTGACATTTTCCACTTTCTCTTGGAGAAAAAAATATCTAAAAATTCTCAACAAAAATAATGCAAGACTTCCTAGTACATACCATTTCGGCTGAAAATCTCCCTGTAAAATCTTAATACAGTCAATGAAAAATTAGTACTGAAGGGGATTTTAAGGGGTGTGCAAAAATATTTCCTTGTCCCAAGGAAGGATTAACTGCTTCTTGATGTTGCTGATAGACGCTTATTTCACTTGTTCTTTAAAAGTACCCATGGCAGAAATGCCATATTTCTACATTCAATATGTGCTGTTTCACCAACTGTTATTTTTTCTCCTACCTAACAGAAATCTGATTTTCCACCCTAATTTTGTCTTATCTACTGAACAATTCAGGTTATTCCCTTCCTTTCCAGACTGACTTGTTTCTTGTCCTGGACAAAGGAGTTGTAGCTGTCCCTTTCTAGAAAAAATAAACCCATGTGGTGACCTGGTTTTGGTTCCTAGTAGAGCCTTGTGTTAAGTTATCAGCCCCTTGTCTCCATCTTACCTGCTGTAATCCTTTTGAATTTCCTTGTATGGTCCTGTTTTAGAAGCCTCTAAGTTGTTCAGTACCTTATTGGTCTCCTGTACGCTCGCCCCTCCCCATACCTTTCCGATTGGTTTGTTCATATTATGCTTCAGACCCCGGCTACCCTGCCTATAAAGTCCCGTGCCTCCATTGTGTGAGGTCTTTTGGCCTCTGGAGTTCTTCCCCTGAATAAACCTATGAACCGCAAGCCGAGACCCCTCTCGCTTCTTTATCTCCTCGATGCCGTTCAGCTGTGAGCTGCCTCTGCCTGCCTCTCCGGGGCAGTCAGGGAGCGTCCGGTGCCCGAAGTCAGAGCCTGCTAGCAAGGGGAGAGAAAAGAAACGCCAACAAACCCACACTCTCATACTCCCTGTTTTCTACACCCCTGTTCTTTCTCTTTACTTTCCATCTGACCTTCTCCACATGCTCCAACTCCTCTTTGATATGCAGTGAATGGAAAAACAGGAACCTTCTCCCAGCCTATATCTATTCAATTATCTCTAGAGTATGGCCTGCTCTCCCCTGACACACTTCTAACACAAGCCAACGATGCCTGTTGTGCAGAGCATCCCCTGCACAGGGCACTGAAGCCCAAAAGGCAGCAGGCATCAAGATGGATATGATTTTTTAGATTTTTGTTACAATGCAAAACTACTAAAAATAACTTTCTGAATACTTCTAAGTAATGACATTGCATTTCATATGCCCTAGTGAGCACTCCTGTGTTTAGATGCTAAATGCAGCAATCTTGGGTTCCAAGCACTCCGGCCTCATGCACAGGGAGCACATTCGCCTTTGCCTGTCATTATTCTTCCAGCTTCATTTGTATGGTGCACCTGAGCAGCAAAGCATGGTCAAGAATTGGTTTGGCTTCAGAGTGAGAAATTAGAGAATAAATACATGGAGAATGAACTCTAAAAATAGAAAGCATCTTCTAGAATAAGATAAAAAGAGGTTATACACGGCCCGTGCCACAAGACAAAGAGATGCAAAAAGAAATGCCTAAACAACTGAATGACAAGATGGATGAGGTAGCATAATATATGATAGCAAGAAGAGCAATTATTTTGCAAATTTTTTTTTTCAGTCCAGGGCAAAGAGAAAAATGCAGATAGTATCCTCTCTTCCTTTCATATCATGCAGCTAACAAGTTCTATTATGATATTGCATTACAGCCTACCCCACCACCACTGAATAAAGACATGTATGTATTACTGTCAGCTACCAATTTCAAAGCTTCCAATTCCAGTAATGTGAATCCATTTGGACAACAGAAAAAAAAAAGTGATCCTGCAGAGTAATAAGTATTAAAATTCTTTGTTCCCTGTGTGCTTACATTGATATCCTCTAGTTTCCCTCCAGAGATTTTAAGAAATAGTATTTCACCATGTAGACTTCCAAGCTCAGGCTGCATGCTGTTAGGAATCTATGCCTACCCTTAGGACTTCCTTGAGAGAGATTCCCAAGATTGATGTAGACACCTTCCAAAGTAGAAACATAATGGTATAAATGATAAATGAGGACTATTATATAACCACATCAACCCTTGGGATATAAATACTGGATTTGACTTTGGATCCGATTCACTTTCCTGTCAAATGCAATGCTAGTTTGCAATCAGTTCTTTGGACTGTACCTTGTAATTCAGGTGTAGTTCATGCTGAAGGAGGGGTTCACAGGGAAATGTGTCATCATTGCAGTCAGCCATCCTGCAGCAAACCATTCCCCTTCCACACCAGCCATCCCTACTCTTTTTAATTCAGCATAAACTATGAAACCTCAGAATAAAGCAGTACCACAGTGATATTCTTTTGTAGGTTTTGTAACATGTGATCGGTTCTGTGCACGATGCGAGGAGCAGGACCAAGCAGAGCCTGCACATTTACAGTTCACTCACTCATAAGGTCACTTTCTTGCATTCTCAGCATGGCAACTGCATGTTCATTTATGAAAACTGCACCTCCAGTGATGATGCAGCATGAATTAAAGTATATTTCCATTCAAGGCTCAGTGAACAATTAACAACCCTGCAATGATACTATAGTTCAGAAATTCATGCAGCTTCAAACACCTCGAACCATTTGTGTTCAGAAACATCAGAGCTTTGGTGTTAAAAATGTTCTTATCAGTAGTTAGTTAATCCCATGATAAATCTGAGCAGTGAACTTAACAGTTTAGACACAGAGTCAAAAGAAGCAATGTATAATTTTTATTTCAACACATTTCTCTAATTGCTAATTAGACCTTCCTGGACCATGAAG
Organism: Edolisoma coerulescens; assembly: GCA_013397115.1. Classification (NCBI taxonomy): domain Eukaryota; kingdom Metazoa; phylum Chordata; class Aves; order Passeriformes; family Campephagidae; genus Edolisoma; species Edolisoma coerulescens. Next base: position 2,262,441 of record VWZW01006255.1, read on the forward strand.
ATAATTAGGTTATTTTTTCCTCTCAGTTTGTGATATCTCAACTTTTGCATACACTGTGCCTGGGAGAACACAATGTTCCAGCTGAGGGAAAAAAACACTGAAGGATGGTAATTAGAGAAAATAGCAATGCAGAGTTGTGACCCACATCACGAACATTAACAAGTACCAGGAAAGAGATCCCACTAGGAACAACCAGTTAATGATTGTATGAGAAGTGCCTTAAGTTATTCTGCTTGAAAAGGTGCAAGCTACTGAGCAGAGTAAAGTGCTTGCTGGCAAACTGAAAATAGGATTTGCAGACAGGCCCCCACTCAAACCTCACATCAAGTTTGACATTTACAATTTAATACATTTGTACATTGAGAGCATACAGAGGAGAAAAGCTGATTCAGATACAGACAGCATGTCTGGTTTACAAAGTGAAAAAGCTCTAATTTCATGTTGTCATACAGTGAGGAAATTGCATTTCATTATATGAGTGAGATAACAATATTTATATATTTTTAAGATATCTGTATTTGTTTTAGGATGCATGTATCTATTTTTCAAGAGACATAAAAACGTTCCTCGGCAATCTGAGTATTGGATCTTTACCTGTGAGACTGTTTATTCATGACTCTCATTGAGTTTATGAGTTCATTTACCATCCTTCACATCTTTCTGTAAATTTATTCCACAAAACTGAAATGAGAAGGATTATATCGTTTTGTCTGTTTAGTAGTGGCCCTTAACTCCCAAACATTCAGCTTTAGCTGTCTTGTACCCACACACATTAATCTCAAAACTCTGCTCAAATTATGATGCCCAATGGCATCCTAAAGAGTAGCCAGGCCTTAGCAGAAACATCTCCAGATATTTTGTCCATATGAAAGTCAGGTAGCAAGCAATTAACTCTTTTGTTTCCTCCCTTCTCTTCTTTTCTCAGGATTAGCCAGCTGAAATGCTTACAGACAGCACTACATCTCCCCACCCAAGGCTGGTTGAGGCAGTGGAGAGAGGTACACTCACATATTCCCATCAGAAGACCCTGCTTTCAGCGTAAGGGTCTGGCTGAGAACATCCCCCATCAGGGGCAGGCCTGAATCCAGGGGGAATGCTTGTAAAGAAAATGACCGGCAGACATTGCATTCAGTGCTGTAGCATAACACATCTGATTTTATCTTCTAAAACTTCTAACCTTTATGAAGATTTCAGGAAAAATTCCTACAAGTATTTTATTTACCTGTTAGGATAGAATAGCCTGGACATATAACTGCTAAGAGAGAAAGTGGACTGTAAAATGAATATGCTTTTAAAAATTATTTTAAAAGCAACAAAGAGATTTCATAGTTTTAACAAAGGAAATGCCTTTTAGGAGCAACAATTTATAGGTTAATAAGAAATTAGTATGTAGTATGATAGTTACCTGAGTCACACACTTAGAATCTTGCATGACACTAAAACACTAACTGGGAGAGGAATATGGCAATTGAATACAACTTAGAAGAAATGCCTCGATAATTAAGAAATTACACCTTTTTTTTTTTTTGTAGTCAATCACAGACAGTGATATCAAATTTATTTCACATTTTTCCTAGATAATTTACAATAACATTTATAATCCCTTTAACCTGAATCAGTCTGTATCCATAGAGACAAAAGAAAAAAAAAAAGAACAATATGGAAACATATTAAAGATTCCATTCAGCTTTCCCTAAAGGCTTCCAAGCAGTTTCAATTATAGCTGTGTCAAACTTAACACTCTAATGGTCCCTATACACGTTGTTTCATATATTTATTCTCCGTGAAATTACTGGTAGAAAATAAGGACCGAGGTAAAAAGTTCCTAGCAAAGCATGACTGAAGGCAAGCTTTAGATAAATTATACATCAATTACAATTTTATTCTTGTAGCTATTACTGATACAAGATGTTCATGTGTCTAAACAAAACCCTCTCATTGGTGCAATTTTCCAAGTTGTACAGGCGCTCCAGGGTGTCACCAGGTAAAAGACAGATAGAAGTTGTGAGATTTTCAGTTGTGCTTTAACTCTCCTAGCGAGAGGGTTTTTTAAATTTACTAAATGTATTTCATTTTTAGGTACCTTCATATTTATAAGGATGGCACATGGCCCCAGCTTCAGGTGATCTTTAGTTCAAGCCAAATCCATACACCTTTTCTAGTGTTTGGATTTAGCCCTTCAGAGATGCTGTTTAACTAATAGCAAAGGGTACTCGGTAGAGGCTTTACGTCCAGAACACAGGGTACATCATTTCCAAAACCTGCTGGAAGACACTTGGGAGATGACAGGGGAAGAATTTAATTCTGTTGTGAAAGGCTCTGTGGAAAATCCATAGGCTAAGAGCAAGCTTAATTAGCAGGAATATGTGGTGACATTGGCCTACGCAGCCACTAGATTTAGAACAGTATATGCACAGTTAACTGTTTTATATTTACACAGGTCAGATACATAATGTACAGACTTGGTGCTGACTTCATTAATGTTTGAATAAAGGTTTAAAATGTTTAGGGTTCATAGGTCAGAGCAATTAACTTAGAAACAGGAAGTATTTGGTGCAGGTTTGCAGGGTGCTTAACTTCAGTGAAAGACACCTCAAAAAGGTGCATGCTGTGAAAACATCACAGAGAATATTTGACAATGAGATACTTATTTTTATCATCACAGTAATATGCCTTGCTGACTATATCAAAATAGGGGAAAAAATGTCTGGTTTCATGTCAAATTATGATCCGCTTCTTGTCAACAGATTAGCAATTAGGCCAGAGAAGCATATTGATATTCACATTTTGTGGAACTAAAATGCACTATATTTATCAGCTTCAGTGCTTTAAAATAAATATTGACAAGAAAAGATGGGAAAAAATTATTTGTTATCCCATCTGCCACTCAAAATGTCAAGTCTGAGAAATGCCATTTTCCAGTCCTTCCTGATATGTGATCATCAGATATTGTTTATCTTTGCTTTGTGATAGCATTACGAAAGAACAGTCAAAACAACAAAGGTCAGGTTGTTCCTCCTGGTTTGTCAAGCTGTATAATCCTCCTTCAGTGGACTTAGATTTTGGGAGAGATGTGGATGACAGCAGTTTTAAGAGAACTGAAAACCAGTTCTGACATCGGAAATCTTTTGGAGAAAACAAAATGTATTGATCATAGGACAACAAAGAAATTCACGTTATAAAAACTATTAAGGATTTATATAATGGTACATTTGTCATCATATGTTCCTCACAGCCAGTGACGATGAGTATGGCTATAGGGACCCCTTAGGCACGTTAACAGAAGGGCTGAACTCAATTTAAACAGTGTCCATCAATTTCCTTGCTTTGAGAAATGGCCCTTTTACAATTCCATGGGAACATAACTTTGCATTAGTTCAAATGATATTTAATGGTGGTTTGGAGCCCAAGGTTAAAGTTTCAGTCCCTATATAACGACTGCATGTGATCCATTCAATGACTGGGGTGTGATGATAGTCCATACATGTTGGGATAATGTTTTAGAGGCTATATAGACTTAGTATTTGGATTAATTAAAGGATGATACCTCACTTTTTTTCTGTATGATCAAAACTGACTGAGCCCTTTGGAGGCAGAAACTGCAAAGGAAACTGGTTTACATTTATTTTCAAATTACACCATTTGGGAGACTTTTTCTGAAAAACTGCCTACATATGTAACATCTGATTTAAAGCTTAACAGAGGAGCTTGGCCCAATAATATCCTTCTCTGGAGATTTGATCATTATCAGTTTGGAGTAAGAAAATTCTGTGCTTGAGCAATTTTAATTTTTTAAAGAAATTTTATTTATTAGAAACAACTTACAACTTGGAGCTGTATGGACAGATGCCACTGAGTTGGAAAGGTTATCTATAACTGTCCCACAAATTCAGGATATGGGTATTGATTACGCAACTCTAAGTTGTCCATATTGCTGTATTTTGGGGGTAAATACACATATATCTGCAAAATAGCATTACGAGATTAAGCTATTTCTAGCAGCATATACATTTAATGACAAAAGGGTATGACTTCTGTAGGCTCAGCCTCACACACTCATTTGCAGATGCTAATGAGGTGGAAAATTAAAAAAGACAACAGTATGTGGTATTTGCTAATTCCAACTGCTAAAATAACTTATTTTACATGCCTGGATCTAAAATTTTCTTAGCCAGACATCCCCATGCTCCAGATTTAAATCAAAGAAAGTGTGGAAGTGTAAATTATTGAAATTTGTTTTCACTTTGGGCTGTTTGGCTCATCTGTGAAGATGTACAAGTTAATTATTTTTACTCTATTAGAACAATATCACTAATGAGATGTGAGCAGAAGGGAGAAGAAGCATGCAGCTCAAGTTATTGTCAGAGTCTCTTCTGGTAGTGCTATTTCATATGCTCCTGAGAATAGAATAACAAGTAGGCCCATACAATTTAAGAAGTCAAATTACATTTTTTCTCAGCTCACTTCACATAACAAATAACATGTTCGCTATAAAGTCCAAAACTACATGTGAGAAAAAGCAACAGACTTGTGTTGAATAAGTACCTGCAACAAAAGAAATTGGATATTAAAAAAAAGGCACATTTTTATCTCAATACTCTAAACAGCTCTCAATTAATTTATAGAATTGGGGCCTTAGCTGAGCAGTCATTGCCTTAGTACAAAGAGACGTGCATTTTGTCTCCATTGGCCAGTGGCTGGGTAACAATACACCTTTTCTTTCCTCAGACAGGTCTCAGAGCCTAATAAACCCTTATTTTCATCTCCTGGGCAGTGACAGACACAGTCCTCCCCACCATTCTCAGAAGCACACGTTGCTGGAAGGGTCCTTTGTGCCACAAGGCCCACAGGTTCCCTGTGCCACAGCTTCTGCATTCCAGTCTGGAGCACAACACAAAACCCAGCAAAGGACAGGACTTTGACCAATTCTCATGGGCTCAGCTGCTTCCTGGCTTGACTTGCAAGATTTATGGTTGCATCTGACCCCTGGCAATAGCCTCATCTTTGTTGGTGACTTACACAAGACAAAAGAAGATTTTGTTCTTTTAATTTGCATCTTTGCTTTTAAATGTGTACACGGGCCTCAGTGTTGGAACACACTTCCTCTTGATTTAGACACTGAGAGCAGAACAGAAGGGACTAAAATGGTTCCAAAATATTGCATTCACCCTTCAAATATGTCTTTAATTTTTTTCTTTTAAAACCCTGAAAGATAAAGACTGAAAAAGTGCATGTGACATTTTTCATTGACTTTGTAGTCTTTCCAAGTCCTACTGATATGGTATAACTTTAATGACATAGTTACTATTTTTTGCCTTCCAAGCAATCATGATCTCAATGGAAGTGACAGTAAGAGATGCTCCCACTGAAACTGTGTCTCAGGAGATAGAGCTTTATTGGAAGAAATTCAATACATTTTTGACACAATGAAAACACTATTAACAGTAACTAAAATATATTCGTAAAAGCAGTTTCTTTTCAATAGCAAAATCCTTGGTATTTACGCTGTTAAGGAAAGAAAGGATCTCTGTGGAGCTCTGCAGTGACATTTTGCTCCCCTCCCTGAAGACCTGCAGATGCAATGTGACTCTAATGGCACAGCTATCATTTTCTCTCCTAAGTTTGATCTCAGTGGAAGCGACACTAAGAGAGTGATGCTCCCACTAAAATCATATCTTTGGATATGAAATCACGTCTTTGGAGATAGGAATTTCATGGAATTGATTTACCCATGGCACAGTGAAAACATTAGTAACTTGAGCATATTCATAGCAGGGTCTACTTTTCGAATGCAAAATCCTCAATAGCTGAGACTTCAAAGGACAGCAAACACCACAGCTAGAGCAGAGCTTTAATGCATTTTGCAAAGCTGAGGACAGACCAGCAGGTCTACCACCAGTATGCCTGTAGTACATTTTGAAGAGAAAGCTAATAAAGTTTCCCAAATTCAACTTAGTAGAACAAAAATTTTCATTCCATGCTTAGTCTCTGTACCTAAATTCTGTGGCAGAAAAGATCTCCTTAAACTGCTTCTAATAAAATGACAGTGTTTATCCTCCAACTACAAAAAACAGAGAGACCAAAGTGGACTTCAAAACACAAACGTGAGATATAAGGTGGCTGCAGAGAAATAAAACCAACCAACAGTCTCCAACTCCATCATCAAGCTCACACTCTGTGGCCTTCACCTTCTAGTCTAAAGATGAATTCATGCAACTTCATCTCACAGGAAGAACAAGATGGACAGTATCAAGTATTTTTCTGTGTCCTGTCCACAGAAGCTACAGCCGCACTATGATTATGGATCCTGCTTCCTGCACATGAAGTGTTTGAAAATTGCAGCAGCAAGCAGCTAATGATCTTTACTTCATGGGCATTAATGGAAATTTCTGCCACAAACTTGACAGTAAATTATATTCCTGGGAAAAAGAAAACCAAGCCAAAAACTCCCACCGAAAACAAAGAAAAAACACACACACCCCAAGAAACTGGAACAACAGTCTAACAGCCATTCTCTCCCCCAACAGATCTAAAAAATGTGGAATCATTTGATGAAGCTTAAACACCAGTTTGGACTACTCAAAACAATACTGTGAGCGGGAACAAGCTCAGTTTCAGTCTGAAGTTTCACAATTCAAAAGCAACTGAAAGACACATATTAAGCTGGAATTATTGGGCAAACTTCCATTGTTTCGGTTACCTTCTGCTCTCATTTTATGCCATCTGGCTTTATTGAAACCTTAACAACTCACCTTTCTTGCAAAAAAGCAGCCTTTTTAGCACCAGCCTTTTGTCATATCTGCCTGATTTTTTTATGCAATTTACCCTCAGTGATTCCATGTTTCCTGTGGCAGTATGTTTTACAAGAACAAGCAATGGAATCAAAATGAAATGCTGCATGTTACAAACATTTTACTTTTTAAAATTATGAATAGAACCAATCCTACTGCAATAACAATAATAAAACAAAACTAGTAAGAGTGGAGAACTTGTAAATACTGTCATTGCTGACACACAAAAGATGACTCAGAAAATGAAATCTTAATCTCCTCAAATAAATGGGATCTTAGCTGCTGACTTTTATGTGCATGGTATTTCATGTAAAGAGCAATAAATGTGTATTTTCTTGAGAGTGTGGGAATGACAGCAGTAAAAAAGGTTCTCAGTGGAATCCCTTCTGGGCAGTTACAACCCAAATAGAGAGAGCAAGAAAATGAACTACTAACAAGTCTATAGGTATTGTTACCACTCTGCTGTCTTCCATATTAATTGAAGAGGATTAGAGTTCTCATATGTTCTAATGTATAATAATTCATTCACAATATTTGTTTTCAATTAAACAAATCTAAAGAAAAAAAAAAGGACAGAGAGAGAGAGGAAGAACATTTGAGCTGCCAATCATGAAAAGTAATAAAATGCCTTTTGTTAACCCTCCAGCATCCACTTAGATGCAGATCTGAGAGGAACAGACATGATGCTACATAAGGCCTTTAGGATCCCCTAAACTCTAAGGCCAGGAAGACCCTGGGGTAACTTTTGATGTTGGCATCCAAGTGCTGTGCCCTCCGCCCGAGTGCCCACGGTGGCAGTGAGTGCCACAGGGCTTTTCCTGTCAACAAGGAACTCACTGCACTCACTCCTGCCCCACCACATCCCATCCCTCCTTCTGACATGCTGATTTCTAGGATGATAATCATAATCTTCATATTTGTCCATGTTTAAAATTCCTCAGGATCACATTTTCAAAGAGGCTCAGACTGATTGCTAACATTTCAGCAGCAGCTCTCATCTGAAGCTCTGCACACACAAAATGTTTCTGTATTGGTACAGATCAAGAGATCTTGTATCAATCAAGCAGCAGAGGAGCTCTCTGAACTGCATGCTCCAGCAGCACCAGCTGTTTGAAGTTCACAAAGGAGGTGTGTCATGTTCTTTGCTGTTGAGCACTGCCTGGGAATTTATTGTCCTCTAGTTTTCCCTGCAAAAGCTTGACAGTGAAACCATCAGTACAGAGTGCTGAAAAGGCAGGTTGCAGCAGCACTGGAACAAAGATGACTTTGTTTTTGTGTTTCTCTTTCCTCGTCTTCCAATTGTTTTCCAACCTTTCTACTTATTTTCTTTACAATATTTTTTTTTTTACATTTAATAAAATGCACCTTTACATTTACATTTCAAAATTAGTGTACTCTCCAATTATTTATTTTATGAATAAAACAAACAGAGTCCTTGGAAGGATCTCTAATGAACAGGTTTTTGATAATAATTTTCAATGTTTAACCTTGTTCTTATTTTATGTTAAAAACACACTTGTACAAAATAGAAATCTGGATTTCCAAAACAAAACATATCTGTATTTTGGCAGAAAAACAGAAAGAAGAAACCACAAACAAATGTTTCTTGCATTACTCTAGAGAAGTGTCAATTTAAAGCCCAGATAACGTGATACAGTCACCAAATGATACCTTGTCTGCTGGTTATCAAAAAAAAATCTCAAGATGCCTCTTTGGATTCATGCCAAAATCATGTGTTCAGAAAGCAAGAAAGCACACTGTGTTTTGTGCTTCAAGTATCAGATAAGTTGTACTGTACACGTGCTGGGCTCCCTTCCAAGCCTCCACAGGCTGCAAAATGGAATTGCAAGCAAGAAATTGTCCCATGGTAAGGCTTCTCTTTCAGTGTACACCCAGATATTCCCTGATTTTCATCTAGCTCTAGATTTACACTTTTTTTATACCATAATTTTTAACCAGTTATTTTTAAAAGAAATTATTTTAATCATAAAATGTGCTACTTTACAAGCTGGACTAAGAGGAATAATCTTCCAATTCATTCATTCATTCATTCCCATTCACAAATACCTTTGGACTAAGAGGGAGTGTGGCCTCCCAAGGGACAGATCAGTGTTGCCCCAAGGCAATTATTGGTCCCCCTTGGGCATAACGAAACCAATCCATTTGATGTTTAGTAGCTGTCGAACCTAAGCAGGTATGTGACCACCCTTTTGTCATTCAGTCTCCAAATAAAACAGGAATCCTATTTGTCCTCCCAACAGAAAACAGAGTGGAGCAGGGAAAGCAGGTTCCTGTGAACAACCCTCTCAGGAGTGCAGTTGGAGCCAGCTTTTGTCCCTCCTCTGCCAGAGGGCCCAGACTCCAGCAGGAGATTGTTGGACCTACTGGGTCCCTTCCCCCTGTGCCAGGCCCAGATTTAGGGAGGGAAGGGTTTGGTCCTAAAAGAGACTGTGAAAAATGACCGTGGCCAGTCTTCTGTAACACATTAGGTACCTGTGTCTCACAGTGGCACACAATGAAATGAACAGCATGGAAAACTCCATATAAATTCATAGCAAATTCACAAAGTCCAATTTTCTTATTTAATTATTCCAGCAAATATTGGACCCGTGTTTAATTTGCAATTACGTTGTAAGTTTTACCAATGGGTACGCTCTCCTGAGAGGTGACATTCCCTGAACAAGGATGAACAAGATGTGAATTGGAGTGGTGCTGTTTCCTGTAATATACAATAGTTCCTAGTCCCACAACCCATCAGTGGTGCTTTACACAGGCCTTACAGTGCCTATGAGCAGCGTGTCTGAACAAACACAGAGGTGTTTGCACAACAGGCTCTCAGTTTGTGATGGGATCTGCATGCATTGCTTTGGTAACACCAATGAGGACAACTTCCGTGAGTAATATATTATAGTAAATCCACAGAAAGCCTAAAAAGTCATGTATAAGCAGGCCTGATTCAGCACTACTTCAAACAGAAACAGAATACCAATTAGTGCAGCAGAGAGATGCAACACGACCAACGCTTGAGTCAAAAATATCACAGAAAAACTCCCATTTCTTCACTTTATAAAACACCCTATTGTTTCCATCAGCAGCTTCTCCCCTCCTTCAATTTCCATAAAATACTGAATCGAGACACAAGAGAGAGGCTTTTGTTGACTATAAGGGAAAAAAAGCTGTGCATATAAAAAAAGCATTTAGATCTTTCACTAATGGTTATGAGTTATAGTAGATTTAAAGGAAATTATCAGTAATGAAGCAGAAAAAATGTAGTGAAGCAATAGTTTTAAGTCACTAGTCCTAAGAAAGACTAAATCTTGATTTTTGTGCTCAAGGTAACAGATAAAATATCCTTTGCTTGCCACAGGCTGGAGTTGTTGGTAGTGTTACAAAGTGAGACTGAGTATCAGAGTCTGTTATTAAACAGACTAATACCTCATTCTGCACAGCATTCGCCAATTTTTAAATTTTAAATATAGTCTGACATATTTGTCGTACTGAGTTATCTGCAGAGCTGTAATAAAATCAGTGGAACTCACAGACAAGTAAGGAATTATTTGCTTGTCATACTCAGAAACATCAGAAAATGGCTGAGAAACAATCCACGCTAAATAAAGGTGTTTCTTGGCCAAAGTCTTTAACATGGTTTGGGAAAATCTTTGTTCATTATTACTGATAGAGAAGAAAGTCACAAAGGCCTGGTAGAAACAAATTGAAAAGTATTTGGCTTCTCTCCTCTGCCTTCCATGCCAGCCACTTGTACCATCTACAAGGCTGTCCCTATAAAATTTCCAGCTATTTTTGCTACCAGCAGAGATGCACAGCGTGAAGCTTATCCACATCAAACAGCCTCCTCCAGAGCTTACCAGTCACTCATTTTAATGTGTTTCTGTCCTTCTCATCAGCTTGGTCGATCTCTGGGTTTTTGCATCTCACATGTATATCTGCACATTATACTGCTGGTGGTTTATTGAATTTTTGAAATTTCTTTACCCTGCTGGACCAGCCAATGAATTTTCTACTGATAATTTAACCGTGGTAAGTAAGCTTCATCAATCATTTCCTTATTTATCTCTGGAAGTGAAAGCAATAGTCACAGAGTCTCTGAAAAAAAGGTTTGTGACATGACCCTGTGCCTTCAATGAAAACTAATAATGAATTGATAATAATGGGATTTTTCTTAGGAGTCCTGTCAAAGCACAGGCTGGAAAGAAAGTTCCATTAAATAGCTTGGCAATGACGCAATATTTGTCGACCTGATTGTTTCTCCTTCAGGAGTTATAAATCAGTAGCACGTGCCCAAATTCATGAAAAAAATCTTTCTCTTTCATGAAATATTATTTAAAGAATTTTTGTTATGTGATTTCATACATTATTTAATAATTTGATTTATGTTAATTCTTATTATCAAACCATGAGGAATTACCATTTCATGTTATTTGTATTACAGTCTGTAATATAATATGTACAACTGCATAATGAAAAGGTAGATCTAGAAAGAAACAAATTGTTGTTTCCATCCTCCACAGAAAATAATATCCAGATCCAAATACATGCTATTTTACCTGATTACAAAAAAACCATGTAGTTTAAAAATTTCCTCTGACATTTTTCATTATTAGTTTCCAACAGGCATATTTGGGTTTCTATTTTACATACAGATAAATGTTCACCTCTTTGCCAGCAATGAAAAATATCTCCAAAATAATACAAAATGAATTTTCAATAGTACCTTCATGAATCACATGAAACCGTGTGCATAGAACAATATTTTCTGGGATGTCAGAATCTCATTTTGAATGCGAGACACCGAAGCAGCCTCTGTCTCACTCCAGCATGAGACTGATCCTTCAGAAAAACCTCAGCCCTAAACAAGGCAACTACCAAGAATACAAATATTTTTCTGCTCTATCTACACAATCACCAAAAGAAGTAAAACTTTTAGCTTGAAAAGCCTTGAACAAAGCAAGAGTCACAATAATATTTTGCTATCTTTCACACAGTAATTTACTGAAAGGTCTATAAAACAGTCGCTCATGAGAGAAAAAGAACAAATGGGAAATGAAACTAAGGTAGTTTTGGGGGGCAACACCAACACAACCTCCCTGCCTTGGGGACTGACCTACTCAGACTTCATGTTTCAGGTTAATCAGAAAACCTGGAGGTACAGGAATGTAGAATTTGGTCAGTGCTTTTATTCCAAAGCTTCCTAGTACTGAAGGCGGTAACGTCCTAAGATCCTGATTTAGAGCCAACAAAATTTATGTAGTCTATCTTGAGATCAGACTTGTTGATTTGACCACACTGTTACTGCTACTGGACTGATCCAGAACTGATTGATTCCTATAATTTCCAGTATGTGATACATATTTATTCATCAATAAGTTATACAGAGCTTTGCCTGGGTCATATGTTGTCTTTTCTCTTAAACAATTTCTCCTTCTTGGTGTTTCTCCTGTTCACTCTTATCCTTTTACATTCAGTTTAATTACATTAATTTTAAATAAATAAAGGTGATTTAATTAAATCCCATTAAGAGGAGCAAATATAACCTATCTCATCTCTCTTTTTTTATTGTGTTAAACTAAACAAACCTCTCCTAGTCCCACTCACTTTTTCCACTCACTTTTCAAACTTGTAGTCTTTTCCTGAATGTTAATTTTCCTTCATTTTGAAGGACCAGAAACTAAATTTTGGAGATAAAAAAGACCATTACTAACACAACAGTACCACTGCTGTTGTGTATCCACACTTGTCAGAAGTCAGAGTCCACAGCTGTGTGAGCTTCACTGGGCACAGCTGAGTATATAAAAGGTGCATTTTTAATACGGCAGCATTAACACTGCTGAGCATTAGAGAAAAGGAAGCTGGAAGTGGAATGAGCGAGACCTGCAATTTGGCCACTGTCTGGGGAGAACTTCTTACAAACAAAGGAGCAAAAGACTATTTATGTTCAAGTTAATGCTTCAAACAAGAGATGCAACCATTTCCTAAAAAAATTGTGCAGAGAAATCTTTTATCCTTTGGTTCTCCTTGCTCTGCAGTCACCTTCTCCTTCAATCTGCAGTGTGACAAATATGTACGAGCACACGTGTAAGTGGTCGTATTTGTCATTGCCTGTGGGCTTTCAGAAAATGCTTTTGCTTACTGCAAGCATTGCACCTTTGTGTAAAGGCAAGGCACTGTTTAGAGCTGAGCATTCTGCTGAATTATTTGCATTTTGGATTTTATTCAGCATCACTCTCTGTATTTTCCAGTCTTTTTTATTTTTACCAGCAGAGCAAGCAATTCCAATTCTTTGTTTTGCAAACTAAGTCCACTGAGTCATTATATCATCTTTCTGCCAAAACTTCTATGCTCTCCTACTTTCAAAAATCTTGTTTCTCCTAAGCCAGACTTTGCAACAGTCTCTTAGTTATTTTGGGTGTTCTGATCCCTGATACAATCTGTCCTCAAATTCCATGAATCTGAGACATTAATCCAGCCTCACTAACTCCTATGGAACTGCTTTGGGTTTTATTCTGATAATGCAGCATTCTTTAAGTCTCTAAAGTGCATTCTGATTTGGTTTTTTCACTTTCTGTAAGCAGCAAAAAAATTCTAAGGTGTTACTGAGCTCAATATTTTAAAACAGTACCTAAGACGTATTGTTCTTTTCAGCTAAATCTGCTTATTTGAACCTTTTCAAATTATCTCCACCACCACCTTTAAATTTCAATGAAATTTAAAATCACACTTTTTTTTGGTAACATCTTTGCTAATGTTTATGTTTTTACTAATTTTTTTTCTCCCTACAACTGCTTCATTTCAAGTGCTATGATTAAAAACAACCAAATAAGAGTTAGGAGTTTTGACACAAATTGGAGGAGACTGCTTAACACTACAGCTGCTATGCTGGATGTCAGAGGAAGAATTTTGAGAGAGGAGGAGGAGGAGGATGTGGGCACAGGTTCAGTTCAGTGTCCCTGCACCACTGTTCCAGTGCTCCAGACCGACTGTCTGCTCCCAGACAGCTGAGGGAGGACCTTTGCCTCTTCCCACACATCCCACCACTCTGTACATGCTCCCAGTGGAAAATGTTCACACTTCTGGAATAGTCCTACCTCCTGTAATGTGTGGCTATGTGCAGCACAGAGGATCAGGGAAAACGGAAGGGTACATGGAATATGTTTGGAGGCCATTTACTGTCTGTTAAAGTGAAAAAACTCTGGAAGTGGGAAGCCAGATGACAGTCACCACAGTGCACAATTGCTCTCTCTATAGAGCCCAATGAAAAGAAATGTTTCAAAAAAATAAAATAAAGCCGTTTTCTTAGGTTGGCTGCCAAGCCACAGCAGCAAGATATTCCACATATCAATGCACAAGGTATCCCATCGAGTCAGTCCCTCTGCCAGGAAAAATTCAGCACAAATGACACCAGAGTGGATATGTATCTCTGCTGAAGGAATCTCCAGGTGTGCTCAACACCTTGCCCAGGCTGCACCCTCTGAAGCCATGATAGTTACCATGGCAGCCATTCAAAGAGATGTTGCAGGAAAGGTAACCTGAAATGCCTGAAGGAGGTCATTTAGCACACAACAGTATTCTCCTTCAGAATTCAGCCAGGATTTCTCCACTTCAGCTCATTTTTTACTCTTTTTTACAGACCTTGTACTGTAAGACAACATTTTCTCTATTTTGTTTGGTTAATTTGAATACTTTTTCCCTTGTCCAGAAAATTCCCAGTACAAATTTAAAAGCAAGCAAAAACCTTACCCTTGAGGTCATAGATTACAGGGCAAAAAAAAAGTAACCCATTGGTATTCTCACAGGCTTTCTCTTTGTCCCACTCATCTCCTCAAACAGCACAGGTTTTGAATTGCATTCTGCCAAGTGCCAAGACATAAAGCTTGTATATTGTCCACAGGGTGTATTTGTGAAACTCTCACACTGCTCTAATCTAAAATGTTCCTTCCTGCACTAATCCTGTTTGCTGTCTCTTGGTCTTGCAAGTCTCCTTACTCCTTACCCTCAGGAGTGCTAACTGAGCACACCTGAGAGAGGTGTTGCAAAAGTGCTGAGACAAGCTCTGAGGACCAGCAGCTGCGGGTTTTGAAGCTGCTGGAGATCCCTGTGACACTTAAGATGCACTTTATGAGATGAGCATCCTGAAATGAGGAAGGAAGGACAGAAGCAGCATAGAAAACTTTATGCTGTAATTTGAGAGATCAAGACTTTTTTGGTTACTCTTCCCATATATATTTAGATGTGGTTCCACTTCCTCCCCAGTTGTTCTTGTTTGTATCAGCTACAAAGGTTTTAATGATCACTCTCACCATTTGTTTGTGCAATGCACAGATCATGCAGAGGGGCCTTGACAGCTTTGGGAAAGTCTGTGGGACTGCAACTCAAACACAAAAGTGCACATTTCAAAATGGCATTTCAGCAATCTCTATCCCTGTTACATTTTCTCCCAAACTATGAAGGGAGATAATGGTGTAGGGATAATGAAGGCTTTTGAATGATAGTATTTCCCAGAGAGAATCCAGCCCACTGATATCACTTAGAAGCCAGCAAATATCGAGCAGCCACAGACACACTCAAATGTGTGGCCTGTTACGCATCCCTGTTTCTGGCGAAGGATTTGTGTAACTAAAGTTGAATGCATCTTATTGCAGCACTGCTAATTATTCTGGTATTTGCCAGACAGTTTAAATTTCACATCCTGCTTTGTAGTTAGATATGAAAAACTGTTCAGAACTGCTCATGTGATTTAGGATATGAAAACCAATAACATGACTTGTCAGAGCTACGCTGGTATCCTTGCACATTGCACTGGCAGAGGAGGACGCCAGCTTCCATCTGGGAGCACCACACGTACTGCTGGGTTGTGGAAACAGCTCTTTTCTAAGTCACTTAAGTGCTTTTCAATTTCTTGGCAGCAGTGTTTGAGGAATTTTCTGCGTTACAGCTAATTTCATTTCAAGAAAATGCAAGCAGTGTCTATTTCAAATAACATGAAAAAAAGACAAATTATCACAGAGGGGAAATGAAGAGAAAAATAAGCAACAAGAATGGAAGAAACCATAAGCACACATGCTTGGCTAAGATGTATATACTTTAACTGAAATGCATAGTCAACATTTCAAAAAGTGATTATTTTTTCCCTTAAAAAAAAAAAAGAGGCAAAAACAAAACACATGGGGAATATTCCTTTTTTTCTTGGGGAACACAGTATAGATTGTCAAGAGTTAAATGTTGGGCAAAAGTAATCCTGGATAACCTAAAACAGCAACTAACAAGCAGAATCTCCCAGCAGCAGGGAGCAAATGAGTTGCAGAAATGGTGAGGAGAGCAGAGAAGAAAACATGAGTCCTGTGCAAGTCAATTCTTTCTACAGAAATAGAAGCAACAGAAGGAACAAATTAGCAGGGGTTTTTTAGATACAACACAGAGTAGTTTAAAAGACGTATGATGTAATTGGGGTCACGGAGATTTGGCTTATGCAGGAGACTGGCTAAGATACCAAACTAAAAATTAAAGGAGACTCATAAGAATTGAAAGCAAATGCTGGAAAAAGGGAGTTTCAATACCTAAACTTCATATTGCAGATTTGGTAAGGAACAGAGAACACATTATCATTCCAGTTACAGAGGTGTGGAAGTTAAAGACAGAAGTATTAGATGTTGGGATACCATAAGAACCCTATGTCCTAAAAGGCAAAGTATGCCATATGATCCCGTATCCTCGACCATGGTGAAACTTCTCTGCAGCCTTCCTGGGAACACCAACACCCTCTTTGGCCTACTGGGAATGGAGAGGTGAACCAGAGAGAGCAGGAAGCTGGCTGAGATATTACAGCCAATGCTCCTTTTTGATAAGGCACCCTGGATCAAGCTACAGCTGTTGTATTTGGGGATTTTTTCCATTTCTGTTGAATTCGCTATGGTTTTTAGGACCTGATACAGAGGATATCTCAAAAGTTCTCCTCTTTCAAGATATTCATGGACAAAAATTATTAACTTACTTCAGCAATGATGATAAGAAGAGAGCAAAGAGATGTGTGAGGAGGTGTTGCCAACTGTCCAGCAATTGCTGAAGGAAGCATAAGTAGTGGGACAGCTAATCTCGGACAGACTGCTCATTCAGCAGGATGCTGAGAAAAGAGCCTGCCTCTGGCAGTAATTAATGAACGTCAGAATCTGGCAACAGTCTTCTGCTTGCAACACAAACCTGAATTCATGGCTTCGGAAAAGATTAAAATTCCTAAAGGCTGACATTCCAGATATAGTGAAATTGAAACATATCACTACTATGATGGGCCAAACACAGGTAGAAATGCAAGGGTGAGGAGACTGCATCTTGGAAGACCTCTTCAAAGGCTAGAGGTGACCAGCCTTAGAAACACAACTGCTCTGAACTTCTGTATCTTCTGAGACAAACACTTCTGACATCAGCATAAAGATCCAAACATCATGTTTGCATGAACTGCTCGAAAGACACAAGCACCTTTCACTCTCCACTCTCAGAAATGCCTTCCTTCCATCTTTACTATTAATTACATTAGATTCATCAGTTACCAACCTCAGGCAGAACATCATTAATCAACAACTAAATACGATACAATAAGGTACCCACAGTGTCTCAGCATCTTCCTTTCTTGTCCCCGAGCTAAAATCTTTATTAAATATTAATGAAGTTTCTTGAAACTGCTCCTGCAAGGAGGCCTTTTCAAAGGAAACACACATCTGATAATGTGTTTCAGTTCAAGTATTTACAAGTGTCTTCTGCTTCCGTTGTTGAGAATCAGTTAAATAACTGCAATTTGTGCCACATCTTTCCTCGTGCAAGCTACAGCCGATTCTGGCAAAGTATCCGAGTATGCAGCACTGGTACAGTTCTTCCAATTAATTAAATACAAAGGGAAATTTATACCAGAGATGTAATTAATAAGAAAAAACAAAACAAAACAAATAAGCCTCAGGTAAAACTCTGCAGACAATTTTTTTCTTTCCTTTAGACTTATGCCAACTTTTTGTCCCTTTTCCTTGAGCTCTGTCTTCTCCCCTGCTTTGCTGAGCAGATATGCAGACTTTAGACTCTGATTTATAAAAGTACTTTCAGAATACAGACATTGAGCTTTTTCCAACTCAGTAAATTATGTTTAAAATTAACTTTCTGGTCATCTCTTCAAAGGGGTCCTTGTGGCTTCAATATCACAAGGCTCTAGGCCTTCAAATGCACTTGAAAGATCACCAAACTTCTAAAGATCTCCAGAGAATTTTATCCAATTCCCGTCCTTTTCACTCTTTAAATTTTTATATTTATAGCTATGTTTAACTATGAATAATCTAGTAAACACCTTGAAATCCCTTGCCTTTATTTAATGTTAATCAAAGATATAATCAAAGTAAGTTACAACAGTTACGATGATTTAGAGAACCTTAGGCACCAAAACAGTTTAAATAAATTGACACAGCACTCAGAAATATGCTAGAGTGATGAATTATTTCTAATCCATTAATATTGCAAACTCCTCTTACCATTTCAAGGCTATTTTTATGTGGATTTAGGGCTTATATTCTAATGTTATTTATTTGAAATAGCAAATAGAGGCAAACTCTCAGCTAGTGAACCTTTATGCTTCCTTAGGAGTTCCATTTCTCTACTCTGTCTGCCTGAGCTCTTTAAAGTGCAATGCTTTATTATACAATATTTATATTTTATCAACCAGCTACTTGGCACACACAAACCATCACACTTCCTGATTTAACTGAGAGGTGACTTTCTATAACCATTGAGCTACTGGGTACATTTTTTGGAGGGATTGTTATGCAATTCTTGACTGCATGATTCAACACTATTTAAACCCTGGGTATTTAAAAATAGTTGGCTGTAATTTTTCAAATATTCATTAAAGAAAAATATTAGTCTTATATAGGGGTGCAGAATTTCAGATCTTCACATGGAAAAACTTGGTTTATTTGGTCTGGTGGAAGTGGGGTTAACTGCCATGTGTATAGAGAGTGGGGATGGTGGGAAGAGAAGGAAAGACAAACACCAAGAAAAAGGGAACAGGGAGAGTGATGAAGTTCTTAGCTCTGAAATGGAGAAAGAAAATGACCATTTCTGGAATTTGGAAATGCTAAGCATGATGGAAAATATGGAAAATCTTGATGTGCCATAACAGCAGTACCTCTATTGAGTTCAAGACTTTTATCGTCCTCTTGGAGTTACAGTGCTTGGATCATTTTTTGACAGTGCATTATAGCTCTCCCTCTGGGGCTCCTGATCTGTATCTTTCTATTCCCATGCTCACCAGTTGCTTGCTTTCACTGGCATAGTATTGATGAGGGCAGGGCGTTGTCCTCCCTGAAGTGTGTGCTCAGTGTCTGTGAAATCTGGTAGTTCTACCACGCAGGACAGGCAGTGAGAGGGTTGTTTTGTATTTGATGCTCAGAAGTGTTAATAAAATTATACGTGTTTGTTTAATTTCTTAGCTTTGTAAGTCCTTTTATTAACACTTTATTTATTCAGTAGACTCAGTGATTAATATAGCATGAGTAAAAGACTCTGGGAATAACAACTGATGCTCCCAAATGACTTTATTCTACACAAACTGTATATTTTAATTTGATCTCATTTTAAGTTTGGAAATTAGGGAGCGAGAGATTTTAAAATGCTGCGTGTCTGTTAAATTTCCTTTCCCACAGTAAATAGAGGCCATCTGAGAACAAATTTGAAAGACAGATAAAAGTCTGAAGCTCTTACACACAGTCTGGAAATCAGCAGCTGTACAGGAAAGAAACAAATTAGTGCTCTAACAGAGGGAAAGACAGGATTCAGCCATTATACACTTCTCTTTGGCAGCTGCATGTTAACTGCAGAAAGTGCTATTTCCTGCCAGTGTGATCATCACAGGAGACTTGGGAAGGAACTGGGAGTAATGCAGTCAGAAGAGAGGACTTTGGTCACAAAGGACATAAATCCATAGGAAGCCAGACCTTGTTAATTTCCCTGATAGTAACAAAATGTTCTCTTTCTTAATAACTACTTTTTGCACTATAATTGCCATTTTATATGTGTGTATACATTTACTACACACACAAATGAGTAGTAAAAACAGCAATTTGCTGAAACATTAAGAGGTGCATATTTTACCTCTTTTTTTCCTTCCTTGCTCTTCACAGAACTCAACTGCACATGTACACCCCCACACCCCATCTCATTCATTAATGAGATGTTGAACCTATTCAGTGAGAGATTTATCAAAGAAAGATTGCATCAGGAAAACCAGCAGGTGAACTGCATATCAACGAGAACACTGAGCAGTAAATATTTTTCAAAGTACAAGGGATAAACCACGTGGATATTTCCTTTTTGAGAAGGGATATCAGATTTTTGAGATTAGTAACAGTAATGAGAAAAAATGTATGGATGAATTTCGGAAAGGAGAGTGGGAGGGATGGGAGCAAGGGAGGAAGGAAGGGAGAGAAAAAGGGAGGAAGATATGGAGAGAGAGGGGGAAAGGGAAAGAAAGAGAAAGAAATAAGAGAGAGAGAAAAGAAAGAGAAAGAGAAGAAGAAAGAGAGAGAGAGAGAGAGAGAAAGAAAGAGAGAAAGAGAGAAAGAGAGAAAGAGAGAAAGAGAGAAAGAGAGAAAGAGAGAAAGATCAGGATATTGAAACAAAATTGAAGAAAGTGACAGATTACCACTGACAAAGAGGAGTTTTGGTTTTGCTCTCAGTATTTTCTCTAGAAATCCTTAAAAAAGGGGGAAGGAAATCATGTGTTTTCTTGTTTAGCTTTTCAACTACTGCTGCCCGGTTCTGGAATGTACAAGATGGAAAGAGACAGCAGTGCTATGTGCCAGAGTAGGCAGGGAAGATGTGCATGGAGGGGAGAAGTGCATTTGATAATGAACTTCTAGTTTAGCAGCAAATCATTACTGTCGAAAATTCAGAATACTGTCCAAAGTAATGAAAGGTATTGTGAGCAACAGATTATTTCAGTATTTCATGGTACCAACAGCTCTTATGAACAGAAAGAAGCAAATTGTACTTTTAAACAGAAGTCACAGGATAAGTGTTAAGCCTTTAAAGGATCTGTAGTGCAGGCTGAGCTATAAAATGCTGCTATAACAGTCGGTTGTAAATCTCCCTGACAGTTATGTCTGCAGTTCTAAAACTGAACTACTGAAACAGTGATACAATAATAATAAAAGCAATGCAACATAAGTCCTGGATGTACTAGATTTATGAATAGGATATTCTTTCTTGAAAAGGGCATAGAAACCCCAATTAGCTAGGGAAAAAAAAAATGATAACTAGAATTTTATCAGTATCCACCAACGTGACTATCACCCAGACAATGAATTACACATTCCTTAAACTAATCTGATTCTTCAGTAATGTCATGTTAAAAAAAATCTACACTTACAATTTACACTTTGTTTCTGTATTTTGGTGTAGCAAAGGAGATCACTATTAACATTTCACAGGAGCAAGGAAGAAATGAAGAGAAAAAAAATAGGAAGAACAGTCTACAAACAGTCTGATCAATACCAAACATCAATAGGGTTTGTGCTTCTGTACCACCAGCTTACCAGAATACAAGGATATTGTATAGTAGTTTTCTGACTTGATTTCTTCTGTAGAACATTGTTCAGAAGATTTTTGAGAAAGTTTTCCACAGAACCTGAGTGTACCAGTAATTAGAATCTTTATATCACTAAATGGATGCTTAGAAACCTTGAACCTTAAGACTATTGGATTGAGTCCTATTTACATAGACCTTAATGCTGCATTATGTATTTGAGCACATGAACAATCCCATCAATTGAAATTAGATTTAAATCAGATTTAAGTTTAAATTGGGTGCTTCAAGTTAGACAGGGACATAAATATTTTGACTACCTGCCTCTTTTTCTTCATTGATCTAGTGAAACAGACTAAACCAATGGCAAATCTGAGTCAGAAATTGTTGATCTCATCCCTTCCTGTAGTGTCTTCAGCATCAGACTGCAACTGGGGAAAGCACAGTCCTGTGGGCTGCCTTTGAAAGCATCGTGAAACTGTGTAGTGCTGATTGTGGCAAGAGGTTGTGGTTCCACTGGATGGCCACATGGAGAGGAAACATCTATGGGCCTATCTCATACCACTTAAATTGTATTTGACAGGTCTGAATATATAATTATATGAAAATTCTTCAATAATTTAGCATAATAATAAATCAGGTTCCACTGTGCCTTTTACAGACATGAGGTGGGTAAGAGTAATCCCACAGCTCTCTCAGTGCATCTCATTATCAGTTTCTGACAGCTGCTTCCTTGTACTTAGTGCTGGTAGAGGAGGCAGACAACTAGTTCGGAATTCCAACTGTGCTTTGTCTAAGGGTGACTGTATAGTTTGCATCAAACATCCAGTCAAAAAATCTCAGTTCTGATTGATTGCAATAGTGACAAAGGATTTTACACTAATCTTGTTCCACTGAGATTAGAAGAGTCTTAGCCATGTCCTTAAATGGGACAACTCAGATGAAAGAGTGCCTGGTATTTGTCTGAGAAGGAGGAGTATAAATCCTTTACTTTTATAGCCAATCTCATTCATTTAGGAACACAGGTCAACTTTCCCACTGCACATTGATATAAGAAAAGCAGTTAATGGAAAAAAACTACTCATGTTATTTAGTTTCCCAGCATAGCCCCCCTCAACACAGCCAGCATTAGGAGAACTGAATGGCTCAGAGAGACTGGAAATTCAGTACATTAGATGTAGTTCAGGGAGGTGTGGGAGGATTTCAAAGATTTCAAAGATATAAGTATTCTGTAATTGCCAAAAAAACTAATAGTGCAGAAACAGGGATGGATATTGTCCTGATTGAACAAGATAATGGTTGTGTAAAATAAGTGTAAATACAATATCATGCCAAGGTTTTTTTTAAGTAGAGAGTGAATAGCAACTTCTACAGAATTTTACCCTTACCTTCAGGAAAACTCACATGCATGAGCCTACTGTCATTCACCTATTGTCAGCAAGTGACACATTTGGAAATATCCATCAAAACCTGCAGGGGAAGAACCTGTCCCCAGTACAGTGAATAGAAACCTTTCTTTTTCCCAGAGTTCCTTGTGACTGCAGCTGCCCCATGAAATTAAAGAGAAAGTGTACGAGCAACAGCAGCTCCATATCGGCAGTGACTGTTATCACCCGTACAGTTCCAAAATAAAACAAACCTAAATATCCCCTAGTGCTTGGAGGATATACATCTCTATCTACATATGGGTGTATGAGAGCTGGGGGAGGGGGTTGTTTGTTTTAGGTTTTGTACTTGTGAACAACATCCAGCTCATTTCAAAAGCACCAAAGCTCTAGCAGGGAACACTACCCCCACTATATTATCAAGGTTGCAGGAAATGACAGCTGATGAACAGACAGCCAATGTTTTACAAGTAGTGATAAGCCATCAACCCAAATGTTTTATTAGTAACTTTTCTCAAATGATTATGTTTTCTTAGAGGAAAAAAATCCTTCACGATACTGTACTATAGAAAAAGGATAAAAGTTAATTTCAAAACAAACTGTCAAGGGTTATGGTGCTAAAAGAATCATTTTCCCAATAAAATTAAGCTTTTCCTCATATGAATTATGTTGCCACAGAAACCAGCAACCATAGAATCTGAGACTGTTTTCTGTAGAATAGAATTCATGTGACCTTGAGTTTAATCATCAGTGGTGGTATTAATTTAAAAGCTGGAAAATAATAAAAAAAAAAAGTATTCTGCCATTTTCTGAGAGCTAATAATTTCACAGCTGTGGAAAAGGGCTGTTCTTTTTCAGTAGTGTAATTTTGTAATTTGAACTCCACTGCTGTGAACACTATTGGACATAGTGGCATCTTATTAACTTCACTGGAGTTGCTCATAATTGCAAGCACAGCTGACACATCCAGCAGTAAGATTTTGGAAGGCAAAGCTTTTAGCTTAGCAGCCTTAAAGATTTTATCTTCATTTATTTGTCAGAAAAAAACCCCAACCCTCCAAATATAGCTGTGACACTTCAGAAATGATTGTTAATATGCTTTGGAGAGGAAGACAGGGAGATCACTCGAGAGAGTTCTCCCTCAGTAGCTCCATATTCTCTCCCACGCCCTGTAATTTCCACCCTGGGGAAGCTGACAGAGATTGGTTCTACCTATGAAATTTCCATAAGTACCAAACTAAGTGCTATTAAGCCCATGGAAGAGAAATTTGATGTTAAATTGGACTCTCATGCTCTAAAAATGGGAAAAATTAGGGGACAAAATGGAAATGCTTGAAGGTACACATTCTGCTATAAATGCTCAATATGATATTAAAACAAAAATCTAAGGGCTAATGTAAGAAATCTTTCTGCTCTGTTAAAAATAATGATATTTTATGCCATAAATTAGAAGCTCTAGAGAAGCAGCATCAGAGCAGGTGTTTTAGCATAAGTGGTGTTTTCAAAGGAAAGGGTTGAAGGGGTTTCTGAGTATTCCACTTCCACAGCATGGCAAAAAGTGCATCTGACCTAGCGAGCCTGCCAACAGTCACTCAGAAAAGTGAGCTGCCTCACAGGAATCTGAACTGCCTGCAAGAGGTTCTCTCTTCCAGCTAAGCATATTCCAGTTTTACTGCTATTTCCTAAGTAGACTTAAACTTCTAAGAGTCTTACAATTGACTCAATGGGAACAGAATTTCTATCTTAGAATGGGTTAAAAACACATCATATGCATATTTTTGTTGAAAGGAAAACCATTTCTCAGTTTTGTGAAATATGTTCCTTTAGGGGAAAAGATAAATTTGTTTTCTTATGTATTTTGTGATATAAAAGCACTTCTTTTCACACAAGCAAAATGTAAATAGAATCGTTTTTTAATATAATGTGTATTGACAAATATAATTTTTAATCTTATGAAAAGCAGAAGTAGCCTAGAAACATCTTTGCAGTACCCAAGTAGGGTAGGACAGCAAGAGTTTTAATGTTTACTGAATGAATGCAAGTCCTTAGTGAGGAAATTGCTCTTCGTACAGTCCTAACCTAATTTTATTCCAAGAGAAATTTTCCTCCTTCTAATGATGTGCTCTGTCAAAAAGCTGCACAGCCATCCACACACCTTTCTCAAGCGCAAGCAAACATAAAATGTCCTTACTCTGGTATGAAGGACAGACCACAGCAGTGAACACACTATTTGGAAACCAGACATTTCCCAAGAGACATCCATTCTAAGCCCCCTCCTGAGATCTGTGTTGATCAGATTTTGCTGTCATTCCAGTACAACTCCAAATATGTGCCTCATGTCATCCTGGAAGTAAATAATGCAAAGCTTCCAGGAAACAGCTCCTTTTGAAGGAACCAGAACCATTTCACTGATATCTGATGCTTGCAACTTGTCAAAAATAGGCAACAGAAACCTATCTTGCACTCACAAGAGATCAAGGAGGATCTCTCTAATATCTCCAATGTCTATGATCTAGCTTTTCTCTCCCCTGCATCCTCATGCACTTGGCAGCACTTTTCAGGATACTTGCAGATTACTAAAACTATATGTAATTTAGATTTTTAAAATGTAAAAACTTTCCATATTGTGTTTTAGTTCTGGAACCACTGGTTTGTTGTCTTTTTCTCCCATGAGGTGCCTTCTATGTGTACTATGCAGTGCAGAATGTAGACACTCTCCAGGAGGTCCCTGAGGTAAGAAAATATCATATAAAATTTAACGCTCTCCTCTGACACTTCAGTAACAACTTATGGCAGGAGCTGAAACTTGGTAAGAGGAAGCCAAGCAAAACAAAGGGACAAAAAACCAACCAGGGGTTCTGACTCAACACATTTTAGCATAACAAATCAGACATGTTTTGGAGCAACATTGAATTAGAGATTTCAGACAATACTTCAAACACATTTAACATCCTGGTTCCTCCAGTGTTCATTTTCTTTCCCAATCCTTATCAATTATCATTTGTGTTCTGCGGAAGACACGAGAACTCTAGAGTTTTATAATTTTTTTATTCTAGTTCATTTATTGTGGATGCCCAGTGAAAAGTGTTACTGCTTTTAAGCCCTGGTGTTCACAGAATACTGAAGCAAGAAGGTATTTATTCTAATCAATGTTATCATAAAGTAGCCAGATAAAGAACTGTACACACAGAAAAAAAGAGCAGAGGTGATGCCTAAAAAAAACCAAAACAACCTTCTCATAGAAATCAGTGGTATTCAAAAAGACTTTGGAACCAGAGCAGGGGCAAGACTACACAACATAAGCACCTGAGTTAATGTGGAGCTCAAAAAGAAAACATGGAAAAATGGATTGGAGGTCAGGAAAATGCTACCTCTATACCAGCATGTCAATAAGGCTTTTGGTCGGCTGTGGCATTCAGCTCTAGTGTACACATTAAAAAAGATATTGAAATTCCTAGACTTTAACAAAAGCACTAGAGTAATTATTTTGCAGTGTAAAACAGTCTACATTTTGAGAAAGAACAAAACAAATTCTAGTTCTGAACATATCTAACTAAACAAAGAAATGACAGTACTGAACCAGTTACTCAAGGTTGGACAAGATTCATCATCAGTTCAGCTTTTTCAATCCCTGTAAGATTTTTTGAATTAGTAGAAGTTCAGAAAATGAAAGATATTATTTGGCTACAAGGGCCATTTACTGAAACTCAAGCTGTCTGTTATTTATGTAGAAGTCACACCAGACAAGTTTAATGGTCTGTTCTAACAACATCAGTCTACAGGTCTACCTGGAATTAAATGTTAAAAATGTTGTCCCAGCTTCTCAAAGTATTATCATTGAATTTCACCAATATTCTTTAGTCCTTAAAAAAGCCTTAATAGCTTTCTCATTCTGCAAAAGCAGTGAAGCAGGATTGTTAGCTCTGAAGAGCTTATTTTGAAGAGGTCCTGAAGTTCTCTCCAAATCTAACCACCCTACTCCTTTCACGGTCTTCATCTCTTGAAAATCTTTCTAAAATACTCAGAACAACCACCCTTCGTATTCCCATAGTTCTTTTCTGTTGAATTATTGGTAGGAGGACATCTAGAACCAAGTAGTCTTTTCTAAGTCATACAAGTGGTATTTTTGGTAATACTGTATTTTCTTCTCCCTATGTTACAGAAATTCTTCTTCCTATTACCTAACAAGAACTATTTCTTGTTTAACAGATAAACAAACTGCCTGCTGAGCCTAAGCCTACCTTTTTTTTTTCAGGTTTTTTGGTGGGGTTTGGGGTTTTTTGGTTGGTTGGTTGGTTGTGGGGTGGAGGGGGTTGAAAAAGGAAAAGGGTTTTCCTGGAATCCAGTATGAACATGTGAATATTTGTTTCACCTTGCTGAGTCTATGTAACATTTGGGTGAATAATTTTCCAAACAATCAGAGCATTAAATCTAGAGACATGAATTTTCAGTGTTGATAGAGATCCTCAAAGGACTGTTGTCAATGTAACTGATGTAGTAAATTCAGAATTACATTAAAACATTAATTGGACTGAAAACATAGAAAAATGTTACCCCTACTATTACTCTCAACATGTTCAAGAACTTTTTAAAAATTATATATTAAGATTTTGTGCACAAATCTCACTTGTTGAAATAATTTGAGATCCACATGAGGCCGGCAATATTGTAAATGACTATAATGTCCATGAAATTATGACAGCTAAGAGCATTTTGGACTCAGCTATAGATCCCTGTAAAGTGTCATGGGTGAGCTGATATTTAGGTGTAGGTATGGAATTACCAGTATAACTTGAAGGGGTTCCTCAAGCTTTTCGTTCACTGTTTTGCCAGTTTGAATTTGGTTGTTGAAATTAGTGTCACAAAGTACTAAAATGAAAAATCTCACAGGAATTACCTGTAAATTCAGTTATATTTTTCTTTCCCCTTCTTCTCAGTTCAGTATATTGCAAATTTTGAAGAGAGAAAGCCTACACCATAAGATATTGTTTCCTGACTTGTGGAATTACACCATAAAAAGGGTATTTGCATCTCCTATTCAGGTCTTGGGAAGATATTAAATTATTTTTCTCCATAAGATCCCGTGTAAATTTAACCTACATCCCTGTTTCCACATCTCTGAAATATTTTCTTTAAATATAGACAGATATCCTGGATTATTCTACAGGGGGAAATAGTTGGAAAGTTAACATCTTAATCTATACCTAGAAATTATTTTTATACAAGACCTATTCATCCTGTTCCCTCCATGGTGTAGTGTGTGTCTGTAGGGTCTCAGAGACAACCTCTCAGAACCTACCCTTCAGTCCACTTTCTTTCCTGAACAGTGCACTTTTCCTGTCATAAACAAAAGATAAAGCAAAATGAAAGCAATAATTTTTTTGGCAAGCAGAAAAAAAGAAGCAGAGAGATATATTTGAATTATTTGGCCTTTTGCAACAAGCAAACTGTCTAAAAAATGTGACTCGTACTTATGGGATAAAATGTTTTGACACTCAAAAGGACAATCAATGACTGTAGAATTTCTTTAAATACTGAACGGCTTTAATGGGAGTTGAGAACAGGTTAACCTTGAAATGATTTGTTGCCTTTTCACAGGCCCAAATCCCTAATGCTTGCAAGGGTAGCCAATCTGTCCATCAAGATCAATAGGAATAACAGCCTAGGCAATATCTCACAGACAAAGGACAGCAGAAAAGGGAAAGGAAGTGATAGTTACGTCCTTTTTTTGAAAAATATTTCTCAAAAGTTTAGATCTGATCACTGAATCTTCTACTTCAAGTCATCAACATTTACTAAAGAACAAAGACAAAGCACAGGATCTAATTCAGATCTTGCAAATGAGGAAAGAAGGAAATCTTGTTTACTTCAGAGCAGCAGACTATTTGGACAAACAAAAAGACATTAAAATGAAAAACTGATTGTGCCAAACCAATTCTGACTATGAAAAATTGTCTAAACTACCAGAACTCCTACTTTTGGATAAATACATTACATTATAGGTAGCATATTCAGGCTGAAGGTTTCAGAGGTAATACAATTTCAGTGGAATGCAGGACTTTATCTTTCTCATTTCTTAAAGATATTTTCCTTAAGCTTTGGGTCAAGATTATTCCTACAAGATCACAAAGTCATATTTCTAGCAAAAGAATAACTTGTGAATGCATTTCATCACTTGGCAAATACATTTCTCTTCATCTATACCAATAATATGGAGTAATGACAACATATTTGAATAAATGTTATCAGAGAATATTTGGAGACTGTTTTCTCAGTATATGTCATCAGTATAAATGTAATGTATGTCACGTGCACCCTGTTTTCCAAGGATGCTCACCTGAATGTTATCAAGATAGCATTTAGCAGCAAAGTCATCATAACTATCTCTAAGATAACCCATCTAGATTTTAGAGAAAATATTTTTATTTAAGACTCAAACTGAGGATCAATATGACATGTTTTAGCTCACACAGGTAAAAAATCACAGGTAAAATAAACTTTTAAAAGACAACTATGATGGTCAAGCTAGCAAGGAGTGACTTGTTCTAGAGCCACAACTGAACTGCATATGCCCCTTTTCTAAGGTTAGAGTCAAGCCTAAAGTCACCTAATGCTACTCAGGGAATGTGCCTGGAGGCTTCTAAAAGTCCTGCTAGGGACTTCTCCTCTGTTTTAAGTGGATAAGTACATTCTAAAATCTGATTATAAGAGGCTGTCTGAAGCTGAGTATCCTCAAGTGAACCTTGCTTGGTAACTTCCTCTTCCTCAAACCACAGGACTAATTGTCACTAGTTATATATTAGTATGGAGTAAATAATTACCTACTTATATACTAATTATTACCCAGAAAACAAACCCAGAATAATTATGCTTTTCACTTGGAAATACAAACCTATAAGAATCCTAAGAACTTTATAGACACTATTTTCTGTAATCCTTATATCACCTTGAGGCTGTATTTTCAAAGCAAAAATGTGACACTCCCTGTATGTGTCACTTTTACAGCTTTAGACAGTCAGCCCCCAAACTCTCTGTAGGCATCGTTTCACACCTTTGCCATTATGCTACTTGCATACTTCATAGATTAGGTAACTTTATTAAAAGGATCCTGGTTTGCTACTTTGAGGCAGGCAAATTACACTCTAATTTTGGAAATGAAAGGAAACTGAAGCACAGAGAAACTTTCAGAGTTATGTGGAAAAAAAATGGACTAAACCAGAAAGGCTCACACAGAAAAACAGAATGGTTCAGAATTCAATGCATCAAGGCAGTGATTATTCACCAGAGCAAAACTTAAAAAAGGCCTCTACAATTCCTCCTCATCCACAGCATTCACACAACTCTGAGACACCTGATCCTAAAAGACCTTTCCTGCTACACCTGTCAGAGAATCAAGCTCACAGCAGGAGCTTGGGTCCCCTTCTTGCCAGCCAGCTTTAATTGCTTACCCTGCCCAAAACATAATCAGTCTTCTCTTGGTCACCTTAATGATACTGGGTGGCTTGGGGGTACTTCCTTTTATTAAAACAACTTTCTACCAGTGGAGAGCCTGAAGGAATTAAGGCCAACTGAATGGAAAGGGATCTGGTTTTGCTGGTCTTAAGAGGCAGAGAAGTGTTACTCTAAACTGAGTGTAAGAGGAATTTGAGGCTCAGAAGAAATACAGATATAAGGTGGCAAGTCAAACATCTAATAACACTTATGATTGGAATCTGCAAAAATGCAAAAAGACATGCCAGGGCTTTGCATTCCTTAGCATTCATAGCATTCCTTACTGAAGATTATTTTTGACAAGACATATGTGTGCATAACCATTTTTAATGAGACTGCTCAGAGTCAGATTTTAAAATCTTAGAACTCAAAAAAATAGGACTGGCAGATACATTAGTGCTCTACCTGATCCCTCCATCTGCCCCATTACAGCATCAGACCTGCACTATACACCACCTTTGAATATTCTGGGAATATAAGAGTATTTGAGTCACTTCAGGTCACCAGATTGTTGGATATCTTCAAGTTTCAACTTCCCACTCAGTGAATTCAATGGAAGACATTGACTTTGAAGGGAACACAGATTCACAGAATTCTGCAGAAATATCTATTGTCAAAAAAAATTTTAAAAGAAACACTAAAATTGTCTTCAATGCCATCTGCTCCTTCATTCCCCAAACCCAAACCATGACCAACTGTACTTAAACATTTTTGACAAATCTAAAAAAAATTTCCTCTGGTAATGGAAACTCTACAATCTTTGTTGGAAACTCATTCTAGTACTTAATTTTACTTATTATTAGAAGGTTTTCACAATGTATTCTAACTTATCCTATTGAAATCCACGGTCTGTATAATCTGTGTTTTACTACAGGGAACAAAGAGAACAGTTGCTTCCAAGTCCTTAATCGAGTAATTGAATACATACCTATATCCTTACACATTTTTTTCTGATAATTATTTTCATTCTTAACTTGTTTTTCAAAATGTTTATTAGTTTTAAGTTTCAATTTCAAAATGTCTAATAATTCTACAAACAGATTTTTCTCTTTCAACGAAAAAATTGATAGCCCTCCACCATCAAATTGCACTCTAAAAGAAAAATATCTATTATTTTTTTTAAGTTATTATCAAAGACTTATTGAGCCTCCATAAGGAAAAGTTGAGAAAATTCTGAGAAAGAAGAGAATGTTCATCTGAAAAACCTTCTCTGCATGATTCACTTGATTGTGACTGGTACAACTATAGAAAAGAGTACGCAACAGTGATGGTTCTGTGGTATTAAGAACCCTTTACAGTGAGAGGGCCAAACAGTACAACCTGTTTATTTTACCAGAAAAGAATAAATGGTGCCCAGAACAGGATATAAAAGCACATTTGCAGGAAGAAAACCCACAGTGTAAGGCCTCTGTAGTGCAGAAGAAGAAAGAGCAGTGAATGAAAGAAAGCTGAAATTAGCACAGACAGATAATCAGCCGCTGCAACAGTTCATCACCAGCAATGGTGCATTCCTGTCCATCAAAACCCAGAAGTCTGTTGGAATTCTATGATTTTGGCAACAAAACTTATGTATAAAATTCTGGCAACTCAAAGAGGTAAAATGGGTAAAATTGATACTCAGAGATGCTCTTCTAGCCTAGAAATTCACTCTACCCAAACTGCAAAAAAGTTAAACCATCACTGAATTAAAAGAACAAAAAAAAAAAAAAAAACAAAAACAACAAACCCAGAGAAATGGTTTACAAAGAAACATATTCCTAACTCAAGCTTCCCAAAATTCTGGTTTGTCCTGAGGGAGAGCAAGGGATGAGCTGAGCTGTAACTTAAGGTACTTGTCCATTGCCATTCATGCTTTAAAAAACGTGCAAATAATAAGAGTAATCAAACAAAAACATGCTTTGTCCATGATCAAGGATTTGTAATGCTGCTTTCTGAAGGAAGGAACTCTGATGTAAGGTTTTCATCTCTTGTTTGCTGTTCACAGAGCAACTGAGAAGTAAAACATGCAAACATCATAACCTTAGTCTGCAACATAAAGCCTTCTGGCAAAAGATCAAAGAAGATGGAACATAAAAGCTCCAGATAAGGCTTAAAACTATAAAGCTTGAACCAAAGGCGTGAGAATTCACAAGTCCGTCGAAGAAATATCTCTAATAACAAACATTGCCTCCATGGAAACAAGGCCTTGAGTCTGGGCTGGATCCAGGGGGTGACAAAGGAGAGCAGACAGTGAAGGCGCTGCAATTGTCTTTAGGATATGAAATATCACGTCCTCATAAGTACCAATTCTTTTAAGGAAAAAAAAATAAGCATTGCAATGTGCTTCCCATTCTAATCGCTAAACAGCCTTGCAGGGAAACCAGGAGATTTGTTAATAACAAAGGAAAGAAAGAAAACTTTATTAGAGAACCAGATGCTGGCCAGCATGTCACAAAGAAAGGCTGCAGAATAGTTTTCCCACACACACCAAATGCTCAAAAGTGATCACCTCACAAACAAAACCTGAGCTCGCAGAGCTCTGCCCCTGCACAGACATCTGCCTGTAACAGCTGTCCCCTAATAACTCACCCAAGAACCCTCTTCCTGCTCAGCAAGAGCAGTGGAGCTGCTCTGAAGGATTCACAGGATGATGTCTGGGCAAAGGGCTCTGGTGCCTGAGCTCTAGCTATTACACATAGTATTTACTAATATGCATGATCATACCATAAAATATTTATCTTTTCTTGAAGATGTTCTAACTGATTCCCAGTCTAAAACAGGCAATAAATTCTTTCTGTTTCTTTATTCTTGTCCACCCTTTTCCTGGTGTCAGTAATTTTTTTAAACCAACGAGATGATAATTTTGTTTATTATTGTGATAAAACCAGTACCTGTTTAATGTTAATGAATCAGGAAATTTTACAACCACTATGCTAGTAGGAAGAAGGAACTAGAAAAAATCTTAACTAAAATCTTTTCTCACACTTTTAGTGCACGTACTCCAATCATTAATTTATACTACCCTGATCTTGCAATTTTCCCTTACCCATAAGGCAGTGTGTGAATTAATCACCCCTAAAACAAATACTTTTTACTTCAAATTATGGAAATAAATCTTTAAAATTTCATGCCAATGTGAATTTAAATTAGAGAGTATTTATAGATGAAGCCTTAATGATTTTCTTTATTCACTCATTCAATTTGTTTTTAAGCAAAAATTCCCAGTTCACTGGCTTCCCTTTTCCCCAGGTACTCCCACTGCAAGCGTACAGCCCTGTGCTTGTGACACTGCTGCTGCCTCCAGGAGGAAAACTCAATACCCCAGACATTATCTTATGATTTTTCTGCATTGTTAATCAACAGAACCAGCAGTGAAAGAGCAATTAACTTTTTTTAGCGCAAAGAAAAAGAAAACTAAATTAGGAAGTCAAACAACAAGAGATAAGCAGATTACAACTCTCATGGAAGAAATACAACCCAATCTTCTATGACCAAACTCCAGATGGACGAGTTTAATGTTGGAGGGGTTTAGGCAGAGGGAAGCAAGTAATTCTTACCCTGTGACTGATACTAGATATTATACTAGATATAAACGCTCCTTTCATCCTCTCTCATCCCCTTCACAGCGCTGCCATTCCCCTTTGAGCCCCTTTGCTTGCCTGACTGAAGGAGGAAGTGGAGAACGAAAGCAATAATTCCCTGGGATCCAGCAATAACTTTGAACCATGAAATTTAAGGTGGAACACACCCATTGCACTGAAGCAACCTCACAAGGAAGGCTTTGTGAGAGATTAATAAAGTTTCATGGAAAGCTCATATGAAGATATTACTCCATTTTGCACATCAGACTTGGTCACCAAGTCTAGTGTCCTGTCATCAAGGCAGTGGTGCAGCTCAGAGTGCACAGATCATTTGCTCTGCTTCTCATGAACAAAACCTAAAATTACCACTTTCGTCCCTCTCTCCCCAAACCTCAACAGCCCCATCTATCATGTCTCAGACACCTATTTATTCTTTGGTAAACATCTTACAAAAATCACAAATCCAAATGTAACAGTACCAACTCCCTTTATGCTAACACAGACTCAAAAATTTTTCCATCGATTCAGCAAAAAACCAAGTTTTACATTAGCAGTTTATCCAGATTTCACGTTTTTTTGAAGCATGCTCTGAATCTGCAAAAAGTGATTGACTTGCATATGGAAAGAAAAAGTGCTACAACAATGCATTTTCTATTGCAAATTTCTCAGACTCAATGAACCAGCAAAACTCCTTTTCTGACAGTCTGCAGACTTAGATGAGATATATTTGGTAACGGGTGCCAACATAGCTTCCACTATAAACTCTAATCAATTTAATTGACTAAGTCCTTATTGGCTACGCAGGCTACTTGAATGTGGTAGAAGGGCAACAAAGTGCTTTAATTGCTTTAATCACAGACAGGGTAAAGGGACTGAAATTGTGGTTCCAGAGAGCAATATGCTCGCCAGTCAGGATCATATGGAAAGGGGAAAAAGGTCTTTATATGTTTGTGGCCCATGCTGTGCAACCACATCCTGCAGGAGCTGCTGGATCAAAATCCCTTAAAGGCACAACAGCACCTGCACTTGCTAGAGCAAGATGAGCACTTTGATGAAAAAATAGTCTGGCAACATGCAGCTGAAAGGGAAGAATCAAGAGCAGCATTTGGAGGTAGAGGCTTTAATAAAAAATACTGGTCATGGGTTTGCTTTACAAAGCTCAGGAAAAATGAATGTCTGGCTGAGACAGTCAGTTTAGCTGTATTATCTTGGCATAGGTCTGTTTTCAGTTTGCCAGCAATAAGTGAATAGTCCATTTCACATGTACTGCCAGCAATCAAAAATATCAACTGAGTAGATACATCCTCTATTAGGAATGGTGCTGCCACTGTATCAGCTCTCAGCAATCTGTTAACTCTGTTAATAGGAGATGGGACCATTTCAGAGTAATGCTGTTTTGGCTTCTCACTAAACTTAAAGAAAAAAAAACGGATTTAAAATCTGACATTAATCATTCAACAAAATCACAGCTGATAGCTGACCTGAACAAGATAGATTTTTTTAATTATTGAACCAGCTTTCTTGGGTCACATCTTAATTTTATACACAGTTTAGAAAAATAAAATCCTACTGAAAGTTCCACTTAGGTTATGCTGGTCAAAAAGTTGAGGAAAACATTGACAACATTTCTAGGCAGATTTCACTGGCCTTTATCAAACATACTGTTTATAAATCATTGACTAATTTAAAACCAGAAACAATACCCCTACTCCCTAGAAACTGAGCGTGCTTTTTCCTGCATAACATTCCTAATCCCCTTGGCAATACAAAACAAGATACTGGTGTAAGAAATAACGTGAAAGCAGAAGAGGAGGATGGCTCTGAATTCCTTCTCCTACCCTGTGCCCTTCTTTTATGTTTTGAGAGATGTGGATATGCTGATCCCTCTGTGTCTATGCACATTCTTATTGTTCTTCCCATTAATATTAAAAGCACAGACACAATTCAGCTGATGCATATTCCCAGATTCATAAGCAGAACTGAGAGTGTTTTGATCAAATTACTGTTCTTGAAGCTTCCCTCTCAAGGCCAGAAACTTAGTTGTCCAGATTTACAATTCTCTTTCCAATATGAAAGGGTGTCATGGCAAGCTAGGCGGTATTCTTTTAGAGAAATTCAAAGTGTAGTTTATAAACCAAAATTACATCTACAGAGTTATTTAAATTGGACTTTTTGTTCCATAGAAAAATTATGCTGCAGAACAAACCTCCTGAGGATCACACACTTCCCAAATACCAGCATCCTCCAAATCCCTCATCTGCTAAACTGAATAGATTTGGGCTTAGTTTTCATTTAATTTTTTCACAATGCCTGTCATTCAGACACTTGAAGTTACACAAAAGAGAGCCTCTGGAGCTCAGGTAACTTTTCAGTCAATTCCCATTGTGATGGAATGGATTTCTCCCCTATTCATTTTTCATATTATTTCAATTTTGGGGCTTTTATTACTGCTGTTCTCAATTATTTTTTCAGTTTATGAACAAAAGCCTGTGATTAGTAGGTATGGATGTAATTTTTTTTATTCTGGTTTAAGGAAAACTTTCAGATATTTAAGTTTGGAGCTGTTGCCCCAGTATAATTGTTAGGGTTTTACTTGCTTCCAAATTCAGTTCTGTATCAACGCAGAGGAGTCAATTTCTTTCTTTGTCATTATTAAATCAAGTCAGCTGAGATTGCATTGATAGAAATGTAAGCAAAAGTTGGCATAAAATTTCAATAAAGAAGCTCATTTAAGAATCAATCCTGAAATTTTGCTGCTAATATATTCATAGGCTGGATCAAATCAGTTCAATTCTACTCTTACTTATTTGAGGACAAAAAAGCATATTAAACCCGCAATTTCAATATTAGTCTCTTCCATTTTTGCATTAAAATTACTATTCTTTTTATTTCATTTCTTCTTTTAATATGATGGTGATAAAAACTGAGAAGGGTTTGTGAAATCCTTATAGTGAGTTATTTTTTGCTCAGTATAAATTGAAATGGCTGTAGCACTTGATGACAGCATAAGAAAAATGTGGATGACTCCCCTCTGCTTTTCCTCACAGACTTAATGTATTCTCTGGCTTAATTGTGATGTTTTATTTTAGCACTCAGATCCAACATAGCAAGAGAAAGATTTGGGTGGATGGTTGGCTGCTCTTAATCAATGGATAGAGAGCAGCCCTGAGGGAAATCACTTAGGGGTGCTGGTGGAGGAGAAGCTCAACACGACCCGGCCATGAGCACTCACAGCCCAGAGAGCCGAACGTGTCCTGGGCTGCATCCAGAGCACCGTGGGCAGCAGGGCAGGGAGGGGGTTCTGCCCCTCTGCTCTGCTCAGATCCCACCTGCAGAGCTGTGTCCAGCTCTGGGGTCCACAGCGTAAGAAGGACATGGAGCTGTTGGAGCAGGCCCAGAGGAGGCCACAAAGATGATTCAAGGGCTGGAGCACTTCTCCTGCAAAGACAGGCTGTGAGAGTAGGGGCTGTTCAGCCTGGAGTAGAGAAGGCTCTTTTGAGACCTTATAGGACTTTTCAGTACCTGAGGGGCCAATATTAATGAGACCAATGAAGTGAGTCAAGACATGTCCAATCCCATCTGCAGCTTACTGGACAGATCTAAGAGAGTTTGATAATTCACATGTGGGACACTTGGTTTAACCAAGCCCAGGCACGGAAAACACCCACCAGTAGTCTATCCCTAAAGAGTATCCATATGTTCATAGAGCTCTTCTGAAGAGCCAAATCCCATCCCAGTTGCATCAGGCAGCTCAAATATCACTCAAATCTTACCTCTAACTCTCCCATCCTCAGGTGAAAAGCTCCATAAGATAAAAAAATTGCTTTTGGAAGTACTTGTATGATTGCACGGCACACCAGAGTCTATTGCAGACTCTATACTTTGAATGCTATCCTACATTTTCTAGCAAGAGTTGTGAATGTCAAGTGGTGCAGGTGGAGCTAATAAAAGGTTGCAATACTGTCAGAAGTGCCATTATTTTTGTTGATTCGTCTGTTGTAGAGCTACTCTAATCCAGGTTTATGAAAGGATGAGGGGAAATCAATCAGCTTCCTGCTGCTCTGGAGCCAACAGTTTTGATGCCCTACTTTCTCTGCTAGTCTTAGTGTAAGATCCTCTGAGATACACACTGGCTCTGTTTGGAGTCATGAATCAGTGTAGCAATGCAGAGGTTTTTGTCACTGTTTATTTGTTTAAATACAATGCTGTCAAGTCGAAATTTAAGCTTCAACTCAACTCATTTCCCAGAGAATTCATGTGAGACCCCACAACATATCCTGTGTTAGAGGTAGTATATTCTCTGCCAGCCACAGACTCCACCATCACAACTCCCATTACTCCATGCCTAAATTACACTCTCTGGAAAGTAGTCATGAGAGGGTGATAAAGAAGAAAACATGGGCTGTCATCTCAATTCACAGTAAACTGCAAGTTTCTCCCATTTCTAGAAAAAAATCAATAGAATAAAAGCACCTCTGACATCAAAGTGCCAGAGCTGGGTAACCTCGGCTGGGGCAGGTGGGGCTGCCAAGCTCCTGTCTGCTCCCACCTCCAGAGCAGAGCACCGAGCTCAGGTATCCACTGCCCTGGTGAAGCCTTCTAGGGTATAGAGTCTATCCAAGGGTATCCCTTTACATTTTCATATCTTGCCCTGATAAATTGTAGTTTGTCCTTTTTTTAGTACTTACCAGACTCAGCTCTCACCTGACAGAACTCTTAGTAAGCCTGCAAGGTCATGTGGGTTTACATGCCTGCTGCAAAACACACCTGCATTATGCCAGCTGCACCCATCACGTGGCAAAAGAAGTTTTAAAAGTATTCATTTCTTATTGTTTGCATTCTCACCTGATTAGAAAAAAAACCCACATTATTTCAAGGTTAATACTACTGCCAAATCCAAGAAGAGAGCCCAGTTTAGGACTGAGTTATAAGTCTCTGAAAAGTGAGTTCATTATAAAAGTGCAGCATGAGTGGTTTCGTCACTCCTCTTTGCAATGCAGCAAGCAGCTGAAGGTATCAGCTCTTCTGGCTGTTTCATGCTGATTCAAGCTGCTCTTCTCAACGTACCCAGGAAGGCATAAAAAACCCTCAGTCATTACCTGAACAATTACTCTTTATAGTGTCATCATTTTTATTGCCTAAATGTCCAACATAACCACCCAACATGTTTTGACTGAATCACAAATTAAGAACCCTTGCTTACCTGGTCTTAGACACTATTTTGGCTTTCACTAAAAATACAGTGTTCTCATTCCTTTAATATCTTGTTCAAAATAATACCTATAAAGTTAAACTTTCCCTGGGAAATCACAGACAATATTTAAATCAGAATCAACACTTCCGATGAATCAACATCTGTCAGATATATCAGGACCAAAAAAAAAAAAAAAAAGAACAAAGACCAGGGCAAGGCTAAATAACTAAATAAAACAGTAAACCAGTAAAATTCTAAGGAGATGCCATCTGGAACCTCAGCTTCTGTCCTTGTATCCAAGTATCTGATACTCAAGTAATTTCATGAATGATTATAACCAAAACCTTTCAGCAAAGAAAAAAGTTAATACCCAAACAACAGCACTGAACTACTGCTTCCAGTGCTTCCAGTGACTGTGATCAAAACTGAAAATGGACAAGCAATGAGGGGAGGGAGAGGGAAAAAAGCAAAAAAAAAGAGGCCGTCTGTGATTTTAGGTAACACAACTGTTAAAATGCTCAACATAGAAATATTTTCTGCCATACTATGAAATTCCGTCAGCACTCATTTATTTCCATTCAAAATGCCAAACATTGGAGCATGTTTAAATGCAAATATGTACCATCTAAGCAGTGAAAATATAATCCAGGCTTGAACAAATTACTTGTTTCAATACAATATCAATTATATTTTCCTATTTGGTGTGAAGTTTTCTTGGTACTGCCAGCTATTTACCCATATAAAATTTTGGAAAGTGACTTGATAACTATAAAAACATTTATGCTGAAGAGCTACATACTGTGATGTAGTAGGAACAGATTTTCCTTAATGTAGGTTTTAACTGCACATAAAAGCATTGGAACCACCCGTCATATTTTGCTGTTGTTGTTTGCACTTACTGTATAAACAGAATATTAAATTCAAGATAGAAACTAAGACCTTGACTTTTTCATTAAGTTTCATAGGCAGTAAGAAAAATGTTTTCCAACTAAGAGTGCAAATTGCAAAATGGTGCAAGGTTAAACAAGATTAACGCAGCTTAAAACCGGTGCTCAAAGTTCCATACCCATGGTGCATCTTTGCCTGATAGAGACAACTTTTTCACTGAGGCAGTTACACCTTCAAGAAAGCAGGCACTTCCCAGAGCCAGGTGGAGGGCCCAGTGCCCAGCACCCACTCTGCCACTGGCACGACCCATGTCACTCCTTCCTGTGGCACCCGCAGGGCAGCGAACAGAATCCTTTCAACACGGGATTAAAAAATGCACACAGGACTCCACATAACTACATGAGCTATATCAAGTTGCCTTTCCAAAGGCATCAATGAATAAAATTTCTGAGTACAACTTAGAGCTAAAAGGAAGGTGACGCCAATGAGAGCGTTAAACACAATGAATGGCATCTTTTCCCATTAATCACGATGTTTTATTCACACACACAAAATGAGCTGGCAGCTTTGAAAAGGGGCACTTCAGGGATAGGCAAGGTACTACTCCCAGGGAAATTTCTCCTTCTTTTCAGGCTCAGCTTCACTTTCTGCAAACTCTGAGAGTCGTGGCTGCTATTGGGGCATCCCATGAAGTGGCCATGCGCCTCTCCACACTGGCACCTTATCTGGGCATGCCATCGTTAGCCAATGTAAACAGTCAAAGCAGTAGCCCTAGAGACTGTTCTGTCTTCTCCACAAGGGGAATTTCCATGCCTGGCACATCTCACAGGAGCCCCAAGAGGCCCCCTTGATCCCAGTGATTTTTCACCTTCACTGGGTTGGAGTGAGTACCAGCCAACAGGCTGCAGATGACAGCTCCATTATCCCACAGTCACCCCTGGAGCTACAAAGTTCTTAACTCAGTCTTCAACAGGATCACCCAAGGTCTTTTTTATCCTGCTGATTCATTCTAGTGCTTTTCTTGAAGGCCTCACAGTATTGGCCAATGGACTCCAGCTATGTATTTTTGTCTTTATCATAGCAGCTCACAGAAGTGTTTTGTCTTTTAAATCTAAAATATCTCTAATTCTTGAGAGAAGTGATTTAGAGCCATCTGTGCAGGAACAAAACTAATGATGAAAACCACCTGAATAGAAACAGAAATAAATTGCTATAATAATAGGTGATCTATAACTACAACACATCAGTAAGATTAGATAAACAGACTGTTATCTTAATGAATTTGTCTATACAAGCAATTCCAGAGTCTTCCTTTATCATATCTTTCTTGTAAGCCACACATATCAGTTTACACACATGAAGCAGCTATTGATCTCTCTGAGAAAATGTGCTTAGATAGGACTTTTAGAAATAAAAAATAAAAAAACAACCAAAACCAAGAGGAATATAGCAGAACTGCCAAAATAGGGAACCGTTGTATTGCATTCCCTGTGCATGCACACTGGGTATGTTTTAGTATTGCTTGTTGCTATCTGAAGTGTAAACACTGTTGCCAGAGAGAAGAAAGCTGGAATGGCTTTGAGGCACAGAAAGAAAAATATTTCTCCTAAAATTTGCATCATCTCACTTTTGTAAAATTAAACTAGCTCATTAGTAAAAAAAAATTAAACAAACAACAAACAAATAACTCGAGAAAGGTACTGACTAGCCCTGTCAACAGCCTTCGTCCCTTCCAGGGTTAGTGGAGTTAGCTGTGCTACATTCTGGGATAGCACCACTGCATTTGGATTATGAAGGCTTAATTCACAGCTTGTGAAGGTGTGAAAACAAGCTTCATCTTCACAGCTCCACATGCAGACATGCTCTACCCCAAGTCTTCATTGCTAGAGAGAAGAAACAGAGGGAACAAAATGTAGCTAAAATTTTTGCCATATACCTTTTTGCTTCTCCTTAGCATAAAGGAGCAGCAAGGATGATTTAACTTGTTACTCAGCTTCCAAAACTTCTGGATCATGTCTTAAAAGCCTTCAGTGTCACCACATCATTACCTTTGTTAACACTGGATTTAAATTATTATTTCACACTGCATACATTAAGCCCCAAACGACACTAGGCTGAACTGAAGAGCAGAACATACTGGATCCACAACCAGTCTGAGCTCTACACCTCAGATCTCTGCATCTGCAGAAAGCCACCTAGACCCTTCCAACAGCTGAGGCTCTAATACTGATGGGAAGTTGGATCTCACCATTATGATTGTTATGCACCTAAAAGCCATACTATGCAATATTCAGAGTTTGACACATTTAATACATAGCTCCTGAAGTTGAAAGTCAATGAACACAACCCTAATAACAACTACCTTTTAAAGCAGCATAACAAACATACACACATTTGCACAAAAATATATTAAAAAAATCAAATATTCAATTGTACAAATCTCCTTAGGTGTTTTCTATGCTCTTTAAATCAAAATCAAGTGAAAAAAAACCCCAACACTCAAAGGATAGCTTTGCCTCTAAATCACTTCACAAAATGCAGATTCCACATATCTTATTGCTGGAAGCGTGGAATATTAGCAAAACTCAAAGCCAGCTCTCTGTTCAGCTGTACCCATGAGAGTTTGGGGGGAGGGCTGCATGCATACATCTATTTCATTGCATATCCAGAGACCTTTATATAATTGTTTTATTAATTATTCTTGGCCCTTAAGAGAAAGGATCTTTAAATTGAATTTCTTTCTAAAATCATTATTGCTTATTAATGTACAATTATCTTACCATTGCCCATTGTTTTCTCAAGTTAAGTTTTCATTAGAACAAAAATGCATGTGTGAAAGGGTTCTTGAAGCGCAGTCAGACCTTTTGCACGGGTTTGTGCTAATTACCAGAGATCCTTTTGTTATCAGCCTGGACGTTAATGACAAAAGAAGACAAGTGTAGAGTCTATTTTGCTTGAGCTAATTACTAACTATTCCCCACTCAATTTATGCTCGGAGGAGTACAATAATCATGACACAGTGCATTAGCTCTGTCCCAGGCAGTTTCTGCCATGCTGAGTGTTAATTGTCAGGACAGATTCCAGTCAGGAATAACAGTGTCTCAGGCACGTCTCTTCGCGAGCAGTGCTCTAGCAACTTCTTCT
Organism: Edolisoma coerulescens; assembly: GCA_013397115.1. NCBI lineage: Eukaryota > Metazoa > Chordata > Aves > Passeriformes > Campephagidae > Edolisoma > Edolisoma coerulescens. The sequence continues at coordinate 2,305,466 of VWZW01006255.1, forward strand.
GTGCAGTAAAATAGGCCCTTTTAATTTTTTATGTAGAGGAATACTGGAAAATTTCCTCTTTTGCAGAGGCAAATGGCATTGCTCTCACTGGCTTACAGTTTTTACGATTAAACACTGTACCTAGTTAGAAAAAATTAATGAACCTGAACCAAGAACCAAAGAACATGACAGAAACTGAACAGCTCACCTGGACTTTTTTTAAAGTATATATTTTGTGAAAATGTATCGATACAACTAACTGAGCTGTGTACCTTGCACCAAAAGCAGGGAGCTTAGAGGGCTAGTCATAGGTTAGAAGCCATTTCGTATTAACCAAAACCCACTGAATTTGAAAAGGTTTTAGTGGATTTAGCATTGCTTCAGGGTCTTTGTGATCTTGAAAATTAATGGATTTATGGTAAATCCTCCAAAAATAATTTCACAGAATGTAATGAATAGTGATAGATATTTCAAAGTCATTAGTCTCCTCTATCCTGCACTTTAGTGATATCACACTCTAAACTGAAAGCACCTGTTCTGTAATGATCTAATGCATCATCAAGTCTTGAGGAGTAAAAAGGAAAAGAAGGTTCATTTCTCCTCTGTGCTCATGCATCTTTAACAAACGATCTCCAAAAAAACCAAAGTGCAGCCACACAAAGTCTGCTCACAAATTTCTTCAGAAGGTCACACGGCAAACAATGTACAATCATGCCATCCTAAGAAAGTTCATATGTAAATATGAAGTAAAAGTTTGGCAATCTTCAGCATAGTGGCTGCTTTTAGGATGATCATCTACAAGATACCATCAGTGCAGACACAAAGGGACAAATTTGTGTGAAACAATCCACACTTACTCTCACAGCTTTATCCATTAATTTTCCTGGTCCAGTCTGCAAGATTATTCAAAGCACTGATCAACCCAGAATAACACTGGTTTGAGGTGAGTGACAGGAAAATACCCTGATAAAACAGTGAGTGCTGTTATTAAGCTATTAGATCTTAAAGAAGGTACCAAAGCCTTCTTATTATCTAAATGCTAATGGAGACATAACCAAAAGTGCCTCTTCCACCCACTGTTAACAAGGAAATCATCTGGTCCTGAGGCAAAATGTTTGAAGTCAGTATTTTGCCACATGCTAGTATCACAAAGCCATGTCATGCAAGATTAGACAGATTCCACAGATCAGCACAAACTTTTCCAAACCAGCAGGAGAACAGCAAGAGCACAAACTTGTGCAGTGTGATCCACAGCAAGGTGCCTGGAGGACTGGAGGTTTATCCTGCCTGAACACTGCTCTCATGGCCTGCTGTGCATTGTAATAGTTCCATTCAAATACAGAGAGAGATGCATTCAAATATAGATCTCTGCAGAAAATCATCTGCTGCCACTTGCAAGCCTCAGCACAACTTTCACAGACTGGCATTTCACTTTCCAGTTTAGTGCAGAGGTTTTCTTAAATTTAGGAATAATATACTCAGTCCTGCCCTACAAAACAGAATCAGTGTCAGAAAAAAAGTGTTATTTTGTTTCATAAAATTATTAACTTACTTGTGCCTATAAAAGTGAAGTTACAACGACCACTGTTTTCTTAGGAAAACAATAATTTCCATGGCAGACAGTTCAAAAACGTAGAATTTATGGTTTTTAGCAGTGTCCCACCAGCTCATTAGTAATGGTGGTCTCAGTCAATATGGCTACATGTTTGGAGTTACATAGAAATTGAGGTGTCAGCTTAGAAGGCTGATATCTTTTTCTTTTATCTCAATCATTTTCCTTTGTCTCTCTTCTCTCCTCTCTGATACAGCACCGGGAAGTTTCCCTGCACATTTATTTCTGCATTTACAGTCATCAAACACCGAACTACTTTTGGTTCCCTTGCTGTAACAGGTGGGTTCATTGACACGCTCATTAATTTGTAACTTAAAAGCAGAGGGAAGAGAAACAGCTAATTGCTGTAGCTGATAGAGGTGGCATTTCCACAAACTGCAGCACACACATCCCTGTAGCTTCATCTTTTCAAAGTGGTACTCCTCGTTTGATGCAGCTGAACTATGCAAGGCAGCCCCATAGTATGAGTTTCAGTATAGCACAGCAGGGAGGAACATCACAACAAATGAATCATCAGAGCTCTTCCAAGCGTCAAGACCTCCATTTTCCTAATTTGCATTTCAAAAGGGTCTGCAGTTTGAAGTAGTAAAGAAATCATTTGCTTTTGCAAGATAAGTGCTTTTCCAAGTAGGAAACTCAGTGGCAATTCCGAAAAGTGTTCTGATTATAATTTTTGTCTGTATTAGAACAGACACAGAAGACTTTTAGAATCTTTCCATCAAAAGCTGCCCGGTATTCTGCATTTCTGCAGTCTTTACCCACGTACTGCTCCCATGGAATACTGGGTCCACAAGCTCAGCTGCCTTGAACACTTGGCAGAAATAAAGTGTTCTTTAAATAGATGTTTGTAGGTTACAATACAGCTAATTGTGTGGAATAAAAACACCTCCAAGAGGCATTGTTAGAAGCAGCACAGAATGAGAGTATTATATAAATCTCTTCTCTTGAGATTCCTCCTAGACGTTTTTTGGGGAGCAATATTTTTGGAGCAATTTGCAGCATTGTCCGCTGGTGAGCTTCTGGGCAGAAGGAGGAGTTGGTGCCTCCAAGCTACTGCTATCTATTTGTACAGCAAGTTTTTAAACTCTTACTCTCTCTCATATTTCCGCAAGGCATGATGCTCTAAATATTATAAAGGCCCATCAGTGGTCCTAGAAGGAGGTGAGGAAAGAAGCAGAGCATGTTCTCACTGTCTCTCACCCACACAGTCTCACTCCCTCTCTCTGCTGGAACAAGGAATTCCCATCCTAGGAATGACAGTGAAGTGACAGTCAGTACTCCAACATTTCTTGCTCTGTATTTGGGCAGAATTACACGGATCTCATTACTGGCCCCGGTGAAATTTATATTTGTTTCTTATTCATCTGGATAACAAAAATTAAGCCTCATAAAACCAACTTTCAATCATTCGCTCTTGGGTGTGACACTTCTTAATCACAGCACGCCAGGTTATTATCACGTGTTCTTCCTATAATTGAAACTCCAGCCAGAGGGAACAAAGATGCCAAGGATTCCCACAGTACAGCACACAGTAACATTTGCTAGCAAGTACCTGGCTTTCTTTATGCTCCCATGTTCTTATGACAAAGCCCATCACAAGAAGAGGTAATTGCAAAACAAATTCATTTCCGTTATGCCGAGAGGGATCAAAAAGAGGGTGTTACACTTTAAATTGTTGCTACTAATTGTTAAATCTTCTGTTCTTCAAACACTGTAGCTGCCAAAACTCAGGCTTCTCATTAACTCTATCCAGGTAATTACAGAACTTTTTGGATGGAGGAGACAAGAGAACAACCCTTTTAAAAGCAAGGAAGCAGAAAATCAGAGTGGCTCAGGGATCCCCCTGTAGCCATCTTGTTGACTCATTTTGGAAAAAGGAAAATTCACAAAAGGAACTGACATTCTGTACTCCAGATATAACAGAAAGCAACTCGAAGTTGGCTTCCTCTGTCTGGGAGATTCCATTATGCCTTCAGTCAAATCCACGTGTGTGGATTCCTCCTCTCATCACTGTTTACCTGGCACAGTAATACTCTAATTACTTCACAAATACATATTTGCATATAATGAAGCAATTATGTACATCATTTAGTCACTCTAATTGAAGTTATGAAATACAAAATTCTCTGTAATTTCCAGGGTTTAGATCTTTAATGCCCTGAATGCCCTAGATAACTCTGCTATACACTGTTGAGTGGGAGGCAGTACTAAAATTAAAAGTATTGAAAAAGATCTAATAACCAAGGTAAAGGTCTCATGAAAGCAAGTCCAACTGGATAGTAAATCTTACATGGCATTCAAATATATCACATTTAATACATCCAATGAAATCTATCATGATAGCTTGTTCCAATAGATAACTATTCCTTGCAAAGAAATTCACTGAGGCAAGAGTCGTGTTCCTTTTAATGCCATTATGGCATTCTCTTGGCCTATGCAGCAGTGATACAATACAGAACAGCCTGAGTTCAATTTCCAAACACTGTTTGGAGTTTAGGAAGACCCCTCCATATAAAGCATCCTCCTGGGTGGCCTAATTTGAGAGCCTGAGACAGACTACAAAATAAAGATTTGCACGTACTTAATTCGGAATTTGCTTCAGATACAAACTAACATCTTGAAAAACGGGGGTTATAAACACTTGTTTAAGATCTACAAAATCATCCGTGTCCCGTTCTCGTGCTTTCTACCTCTAGAGACAGTCTCTGTCTAAAGCAATGAGCTTTACTACAGAGCTGACTTGATGCATGTGAACATTTCTGGCTATTGTTTCCTGGGAAACAATGGCAGCTCCTCTCAGCACACAGCAGCAGCATCACCACACACACCTCGCTCCCAAGCTTCCCCTGGTGTACAGGGCCAAGTGCTGAATTCACTTAGTAATTAACTGATCCGCTTCAGCCTTTCATTGTCACTTTCAAATGCATTTAAAGGTTTATTGAGTGGTTCCTTCCCACTGCATCTGTACCTTTTCACATCTGTATTCCAGCTAATCCTTACTGCATTATCCCATCATTTTTGCATTTAATTGTGATGGCACACAGGTGGCAAAACAGTACAAGTCAATCAGGAGTTTCTGTTTTCACAAAGAACTGCTTTGTTTCTTCACAAGAAAACTAAACTATTCTTGGAAAATCCTGAAGTATATTTTAAAAGGTCATGTTTGAATTTGAGAACCAACGACTGGCTATTCTCAATGTCAGAAAACAAATGAAAAGAAAAATGACAAAAAAAAGAAACATACTTAATAATATTTTCATCTCAAAGCTTTTCATATGCAGGGAAACCTGTTCACCAAATCTTTTTTTAGTTGTGAAGGAGAAGAATTAAACTGAAAAGCTGAAGTTTGGAGACTTCTTATATCTAGAGAGACTCTTATGCTGTTTATTTACCACCACCAGGAAAAGCACAGTGCAGATCTCCTTGTACACTGTCTTCTGCACACCAAAAGTGCACAGTTCCTATGCTGAAATCCTTCCAGTTAATAGGAACTGACAGGACACCACAAGGATTAGATACCTCAATGATCACAAATAAATTTTGTTGTTGTGTATGAAAAAAGGAAAATACATTTCTGCAAAGCTGAAGCCTAGTTTTTGTTTTTATTCTAGCTAACAGAAAAACATGGAATTTTGTGGGGGTGGTCGTATTAGCTTGACCTGGAATAATAAAATATTGGCCCATCCTGGAGATGGGATCCTGTGTTTAACAAAGCTGGAAGCTAATGTATAATGGCAAATCCAGCCTTTGCTCTTTTGTTCTACCTTAGTCAGTGGAAAACATTGCAGAAGCAGCTTATGCACACACAGTACTCTAAAATCACATCCTGTAGCAGATTTGGACTTGAAATGATTGTACATTTTGCTTTGCATCTACAAATGCGGAAGCTTAAAATTAGTCTTGGCAATTAACAATTCGGTCTGTTCCAAGATTACAGCTGGTGGAACTGCTTTCAAGCGATTTATCAACCTTTTAGTGATATACCCATAGTTTTATGAGTATGAACTGCAGCCACACACTGTCTGGTGATCCATTCTCCTTATCATGACAATGCTGTCTTGAGGTTCAAGGGGAAAAAATGGACTTGGAATGACGTGCATATCAGAAACAGCAAAGTGCTTTTGAACTCAGTAAAACACAAGCTTCATTTATCTAGCTCCAGCTTTTCTTTGCATCTCTGAAGTCCCCTTTCATTAGAAAACAAGGTAGTTTTCTTATTTAAAGCTCACTTTAAATTTGTATTTAAAGTATCAATTTCACTGATAAGAAAATAAGCCCAAGACAATTAGACCTGACTTGGTTTAAATTCAGAATACAAATGTACTGATTTCCTCGTGTTTATAATATAGAAAATTTCATTTTAAAACAGTGAGGAAATTAAAACTTTTTGGTATGCTCTACTGCAGTAATGTCAAAGCCAATAATGACACTAGAATTCCAACTACCAAATATTTTCTGTAGAAAAGCTCTGCAGAAAATACTAATGGAGTACTTCAAATAACTTAAATCTTATTAGTCATGAACTTTTGACAGCTCCCCAGTCCCTCAGAGGGAAAGACACATGGATTTATGGAGCAATGTCTCACAACTGGACATCCATGGCTTCATAGCAAACCTGCCAGAATGAGTACCCCACAGGCAGGGAGCCGCGATTCCTGGGGCAGGGCACTCCAGGCAAGCTCCTGCCCCTGTCAGCAGTGTCCCAGAGATGTGCCACGGCTCCCCTGTCCCTCTTGAACCAGGTGAAGTCAGCAAGAACACAAAAGTTAGGAAGCACATTTAATTAGTAGTATTTTGGGACAGAGGATTCTGGCACTGCCAAGGCAATCCAAGTTGAAACAAAATAAACTATTGAAAAAATTCTTCCATTTTTGAAGAAATTCTAGAGCTGAGAAAAGCTGAAACAAATCTCCAGTTTATGGACCTGGGAACACTGGGATGAAGTGACCAAGCAGCAGCTAGTCCACACACAGATCAGCATGATACCTTTCCTCCCTTAGAACAACCAGGCAACAGGGAATAATCTCAGCAACTACTCACGGAAAAGCAGACACTAGACTGTTTCAGCCATCCTAGATTACCTGCCAGCTGATTTACCTGCCCAACCTACACAGGTCACTCCAGTGCGCTCCTCTAAAAGAACATGAGAACAAAAGAACATGAGAAAAACATTCTTCTCCCTCACCTTTGCCAAATTAAATCCAAGAGGAGGAAGGAAAAGAAACTCATTTTACTTCTAGTTCAGCACTGCCTGACTACTTTTCACGACATGATAGTAGAATATATTCCTTCACAAAAAAACCCTAAAGATCACAGCATGGTCTCTGGTCTCCGTCAGCATTCCTGTCTCTAAGAGAAGTTATAACTGCAATGTCACTTCAGTTTGAGGCAGGAGACAAAATAAACAGATTGTTAAAAAATGCTAGTACTTTTCTCTGTTTCACATTGCCTATATCAATAAAGATAAGTGTTTTAGACTCTGGGGAAGGGAATTTGGACTATTTGGCTAGAAATCTAGTTAAAAGGTTTTCCTCACCTTAGATCATGTTGGAGCTATGAACCTGAGATTGCTTGCAACAACTATAATTCAACAGAGCCTGAGAGAAGGGGGCAGGGGAAAAGAATGTTTAATTGTTCCTCAATAAACTGTTCCATAGCATTACTGTAACAAATCAAAGCTGTTCTCACAGAAGGAGGAAGCTTTTATTTTAAATAATGACAATTTGAGCTTCAAGAACCAAGGTCCTCAGAAACCGCAGCCTCAAATCTCTGTCACAGTACATCTGATCTCTTCAAAAGCCCTAAGGATATTTATTCTGTGCTGCTCAAGGATTCCTCAGATAGTTTGGCAGAGACAGCAAAGCAACTTGGTTTTGCCCTCCAAAGCCGTATAATGAAGTGCTAATAAGAATTCCCCAAGTGTGATATCAAGATGCCAGTGTTTCTCTGAGAAAGCTTTTATCTTTGTAGGACACAATTTTTTTCCTGTATGGACAAGAAGAATGGGATTTTCAAAAGAATTCACTTTAGCCTGACTCAGAGAAGAAATTAAAATTTCTAGTGATTTCAGAGGCAAGAAAAGAACAGCTACTTCTGAAAATGCTTCCTGTACCCTACATAGTGTATGAAAGCACCACTGATGGAGGAAGGCATTAAATGTAGCAAAAATATAGAAATCTCCTCAGGCAGGAGATTTCAGCCACATATCACTATCCCATGGACAGGGACAAGAAATCACAAGCAGAGAGAAAAGCTGGCAGCTCTCGTAATTGTACCTGATATCACTGTTAAGGTGAAATCTATAGAGATAAATTACAGAAGTATAAGAAAATAGGACATTGTTTTGCATTTTGGACATATTTCCTATGCAAAAAACCAAGATCATAGAACAGATGATATCTGGGAGGTACATGGCATTCACTTTCAATCTAACCACATCAGAATGCATTGCAGTTTTGACAAATTTATTAAGCCTAAATAAAAGTGTTCATTAATAAAGACTGAACAGTTGTTTTCTGAGGCAAAGCCATCATGCATTACGTTGTGGAAATAGAAAATTTATGCTAAGCATTAAAGACAGAATAAAAAATATGGAGACTGCTTCATTTCTCTTTTCTAAAACTGTCAACTGTTAATGATCTTTCAGAGGTATAATTACTTCATATATCAAGCAGAAATCTGTCTTATATTACTGCTTCAAAATGGGGCCTCTAGACAAAATTCTACCTTTGAGCCTGATATGGTAGACCAATGTAAATGCTTTACAGTGGAGAAACAGAGTAAAATAATGAAAAGGTGGACAGTTTCTATTTCTAATGAAAATTAATCATTAAATAAACTGTTAAAGCATTTCAGCTAAAAGTTGCTTCAGGAACATAGCTAAAGATGCCAGTGATCTTCACAACATGTCAAGATGCGAATGATGAGGATGGCCAAGCCTAGGATTACATTTCTATGGCAGGATATATGGGTGAACATTTCAAACTTTGCTTAGTGAGATTAGAAAAACCAAAAATAGAACCTTCCTACTTCTGGGAGAATAGTTCATAACAAATCATTCATTCAATTAATTTCACTTTACCTATTCACAAATTGTCTGCAAAACACTTATAATTTTCTCCAAGGTGCTACTTCAATTAATTCACTGTATAATTTCAGTGAATAACTTTTCAGCTGCAGATTGTGACAAGTGTTCAGTATTCATAACTTGAAAACTGTTGATTAGCTCTGACTGATCTGAGGATGATTGATGTCAGAACAGGAGTCAGTCCTGCCCATAGCCCTCTGCATTTATTCCTCCTGTATAATCTGGCACTTGCAAACTACCCAAAGGCTGAGCTACATCTGCTCTTTACTTGCAGTAGTTCAAATGCAGCTTTACAATGAGCATAAACCCCTTTCTGTTTAAACTTGGCTGCAGCAACTCGACTTTGCTTGCAGATAGGTAACCACACATGGCTATCTTATACCTAAATGACTATTTTTTCTGGATGGAAGTAAGTTTGAAAGTAGCTCAACCTAGCAAGGCTTGATGAAACCAGCATAACTGATTTCAGTAAATGACATCTCTTACTGGGAATAGCCAACAGCCCAGGCAGATTCCAGAACTGAACAAGGTTTCTGTCTTGCTTCTACTGACAGCTACCAGAAACCAGACCATTAAAAACCATAAGGCCAATCAGCAGTTAGTGGAGAAACTTCATGATCATGCCTTGCCAGAAAAAATAAGCATGGAGCAAACATTTCAAAGCAGAAGCCTTCAGCTATTTAGTGGTAAGGGGTAAGTCACACAACTGCTGTTTAACTGCTTGCACCTATAGGTCTGGGTAACCAATAATAGATATGTCTTTAAGAAATTAAGCATTTGTTATGCTGTGCCATCAGCTAACATGTTTTTCCATTTCCCACTAAGCAGCAATCTTGAGTTATCTTTGAGAGCTGAAAAGCAGGGGATTCCACAAAAGAGGTTTCAGGAAGAAAACCAAAATCAAACCTCCTGCCTGCAGAGCCAGCAGGCACCGCCTGCCCCTAGATCCAGTGACACAGAGCTGTGCTGTCACTGAGCTCCTCAGCCACTACATCAATTGCCACCTCCACTGCTGAGTTACCTGCTCTTGAGCTCGTCTTAATGATCTGTTAGGTGAGCTTGTATTAATGACCTGTTCTCTTTGGCACATGACACACCAGCTACACCTTTCAACAACTGACCTTTTGTTCCTCAGTCGTCTGTCTTCTTTCAGGACTAGATTTCAGTTTCCCTATCATTGCTGTATGTTGTTCTGTGTTATTTTTCCTGACAATCCATTTCCCTGCATATCTCTCATCTGACCTCACCATCTTTAACTCTCACCAGTCTTCCCCTCACTCCTGCAGCTTTGCTGCTCTCCCGTGCCACAGTTCTTGCCTCTTCACCCTCCTCACACACAACACACAACCTGAAATGCACCTTCACCTCCTGGCTGTCACACAGCACCAACCTCTCCTCCCCCTCCTCTGGGGAGGAGCTCAGCCTCTGACAAGCAAGTTGAGTTCCATGCATTTTATATACACATTCTTCTACTTATTGCACATCTCTGCATAAAATATTTAGCAGACCTTCAGGTCAGAGGGCACCATTAGGTGATTTACCTGTATCTTAATCTCTTTCCTTATGGTTTCATCTTTATATTTCCCCATACATCAAATAATTTTCCCATATACTTGTCTGTAGATTGTCTCCAGACAAACTACAACATCAAGAGAATCAAAGATCGAAGCCATTGAGGCAAATACATGAGTTCAACTGGTAAAAATTCCTGCCTTGCCCTGAGCCTGGAGAGCAGTTTGACCTTGACAGTGTGAGCATGACAGGTCCACCAGGCCTGGAGGAGCCTGGCTCTTTGTGCACCAGTAGGGCTTGTTAGACATGTGGGTGGCCACTCACAGGCACTTCTGAAGAAACTAAACCAACAAAACCAGCAGGCTGTTGCTGTGCTGAGTGGTTGGGAGGGGAATTCCTCAGCTGGGCATTGAAAGGATGAGTTTGGCTCACGTTTCATGCTTGGAGCCTACGGAAGGTGACGCAGGTGGGCTTGCAGAACATGGCTCCCTGGTGGACCATCCCTGCACACAGCTGTCCTCCCTCCATTTTCCATGCACAGATAAAATGTCCTTAAGGATATTCTCCTTTGAGTTGATATGCAATAAAATGTCACAGTGATGCAAGAAACACCATTTTTGTATATGTCACTACAGAGATATGAGCCAATGCTGGCAAATACAACTGATTCGAAGCAAGAGGCATCTGCACATTGTTTTCAAGACAATGAAAGACTTCAAAAATTATCAGTCAAAACAAGACGCTTGAGCAAAACAACTCAGTTACAGAACAGTGTTCCTCTAGATTCAAAAATGTGTCTTGCAGTAACATTCCACTGGAATTAGTGTGACTGGTTGCCAAGTGGAGCTACCATCAGGGCTGGCAATGGCGTGACATCACATAACATTCTGGCCCAAAAAATCTGCTGTGCAAGTCGTCCAGGACAAGGATTATCTTTGGAGTTGCACAGGAGCAAATAATCATGGAAAATATTCAAATTACTTCATAAACCTAATTTTAAGACATTGGAAAAAAAACAAAACCAACCACCAAATGTTTTCAAAGAGTTGCTGCCTAATATTTTCTGACTATTAGATGCTCTACAAAGTCTCTGACTGGACACTCTCACACATTCAGCCTGGATTGAGGGAGGAAAAGTCCCAAATTGCATAAATACGTACTTTTTTTTTTTATTTTTCTTTTTATTATTTTCATTAAGTCCTCTGACTAATCTACAGAGGATGGTGAAGGATTTTATGTATACAGCCCCCATTAAAGGCTATGGAGCTACAGCAATTAAATCAACACACCTTTCTAAGGCTTAGGCTAAGAAGTTGAAGCTGAAATTGGCAATATATTTTAGGTCTTTTCTCCCTCTCTGGTTTGGTCAGTAGAAAATCCAAGATTATTTTTAAGAATCTTTTAGACTGTAGCTTATCCTGAGAACTGGTGACTTTCTTTAAATATATCAGTCAATTTGCAGATTTAATAGGGATGAACAAAATTAGGGATAAGTCTCACTGGAGTGTTAGGAATGATCTCAGACTTGGAGCATGTCACTGGCATATAGATATCTAGAAACATCACGGTTAAACTGACACCACTATTGAGAAAAAACTTCTATATAATCACCTAGGCTACATTAAAGAAAGTATTTCATCACATTGCTGGACCATTCACAATAAAAACCTGGTCAAAAGGCTGTAATATCTAGGACATTCATTCCTTTCCTAGAGATTAAATGAAGAATGTGATTAAGAATCTAAAAGTACAGCATGGAAGATTATTCATTTTGTAACAGCAATATAAAATACATTGGCTTTGCCACAGAATATTTCATTAAAAGCTGTTTTATAATTAGTTTTACCGCAAATTAAAAAACCCAAATACAATTGCTTTAATGCAATTAGTCCATCTTGTATTTCAATGATGCAAAGTCTTGTCGAGCCATAATAAGATCAAAATAGATTTTTCTGTGCATTCCCTTTACATTAGTGATTTTAAATGCAGAACTTAGTATCCAACTTCTGATGAAATTTCCTCCTCCTTTCCTACCAACTCTCATAAGAGTTGAGGATTCCCATCTCTTACTGCACCAGCTGAAGTTACTATTCAGTTTTTAGAGTGAAAACAATACACAGAAATCTGCAATGCTCATGTTACATTTAGTTTTTCAAATCTATTAGGTGGTATTAGAACTCAAAAGAAAGGAAAGTTTCTGTCTATTTAATGGAAATCAAATAGGAAATTCAAGATGTGACTCACCTTAGAAGATGCTCAAGCTGCCCTCATTGCAGTGTTTCTCTGAATATTGCATGTCACCATGTCAAAACATTGAATTTTGAAACTCTAAGATCCATTTATTTCCCAGTTTATATGTACTTCCATTTCTAATTTAAAAGAAAAACCTATTCAATGAAATAGAAATACTTTATTGATATTCAAATAAAAAGCATCTGGGAGAGACCCTGTGGATTGCAAAAGTATTTTACTGAATACTTCTTCAGGATAGTAATCTTATAAGATTTATTTTGAAAACACTGAGACAGTTCTATACTTTAGCTTACATTAAAACTGAGGAAAAAAAGTCCTTTCACTGCAGCTGTATTATGGTTTATTTCCTCTGCTTTGCTTTGGAATCTACAGTACCTCACAGGCATGGAAGATGATGCTGCCCACCCCCAAAGGCATTATTATAGCTTTAGAGTAGGTCTATTGCCTCCTGACAGGTCCCTATTTTTAGTGTTAAATATTTGACAATATCTCTATGTAAACACCTATTTATTTACCTATTTGCTTTGGCCTAAAACATCAGTTTCTCTGCAAATGCAAACTAATGTTTGATCTTAATACCTGTTTACTCCTTTCAAGGAGAAAAACTGGCTTTCCTCCTGTATTTTTCTTGCTGAGAGGTTGTGTTAAAACCATTTTAGAATGTTTTTTGTACTCCACAGAAGCAGCTAAGCTCCATCTCTGCTTTCAGCAGCCCCACACAGCCCATCTTTAACTGCACTGATTTCTAAAGGACTTTCAACGACATAACTGGAAATACAATTTATCCACTGTGGTACCTGGCTTCATGACCTGTTTAGGTCTCTGGATATCAGTTAGCCAAATGCAATAATTAAGATGTAAAATTGTTTATACCGTTCTGTGTAAGACAGCTAGTGAAAGGTGGATCATATCTGGATTTTTCTCTCTACAGCAGTGGCATAGAAATAAAACTATATTGAAATTAATGAAAAAGGATCCTTTTATAAAGACTTTCTGCTCTGCCTACACAGAACTGTAGATAAACAACTATCACAGAACAATTTTTCTGTTTTCCCCGAGCGTATAATATCCTGTCACTGAAAATAACCCTCTGAAATGGCAAGAACAAATGTGTATCAAAACCATGGGTTTTAATAGTATTGTTCAGACTCCTGGCAAATGGAAGAGTCACATGATGTGACATGGGACTTCCTGCATCCCTCTCTCATGTGCCCATGTGTGTCCTGCAGGGCAGGTGCAGTAAGGTCAATGCATTGGGTCTGAATCTTATTTAACAAGTACAAGCACCTAAGTACTCACTATGGGAATAAAAGTCAGCTGTGCTGTCTCAAAATCCACAAGGCCATTTGCCTGGGATTCCAGACAGACTCATTGCTTTTATCATCAGATGCCTATAAATCTTAAACAAACATGTTGCATGGAACAAGCAATGGGACATGAAGACACCTTGGTTTCATCAGTTAGACAAACTACGAGGATTTCCTTGTTCAAACAGTTCCTTATCTTCAGGGAAAGATAGGAAGAAAAATCATAATAACGTGTTTGTTTCAAGCTTAAGCTGAACATAGCAGCTAGAAAGAGGAAGGTACTATCTGTGTACATGTAGGACACAGGATTTCAAATCCAGCCGCAGATAAGCTCCTGATGATGCTCCTCTCATCATACTTAACTGCACTGCTCAATCACTTTCCTTTAACAAAGAGTAATTCTGTACAAAAGTATAGTTTGGAACTACTACCAAAGATAACCACAGAAAGTCTCAAACATCTTCAAGCAGCTGCACTGTTATAAGTTTGAATGTCTGAAACAATTTGTAAATGTCTTACACGTTCCATACAGCTCCCTCGCTGCTTTTTTTTTTTTTTTAGTATGTGCTTCAGGCCAGTCTTTCATTTAATAAATTGTTATCAACCATGGAAAAAGACTCTGGGAGTCTTAGAAGAATTGCATGCAGATAACAGCTATCTTCACATCTTAATATAGATATTTTAGGTAGACAAATGTGATATAGACAGGAGACAGGTTGCACATGTATTTTCATCAGTACAATTTGACTGTGCTCACATAGTTACAGGAAGAGCAGAATTTAGACCTTGATTCATTGTTTGGTGTTCCCTGCAAGTCACTGGATGGGTCACCTTAATCTGAAAAGAGAATCTCTCTCTTTATAATGAATATAGGATAATAGCCTAAATTGTCTTTAAATGATGACAGAGATCTGGATTAATCCAAGTCCTTATTAGCATAATGACTTTTCCATCCTACTTTACCAGATTTAAGGAAAAATCTGTTTATCACTTCTTCAACCTTAAAAGGAAAAACACTGGGGATTACCTGAGACAAAATGTGTCCTGTTCGAGTCTAGTGTATTATTCTATAATCATTGCTCTGAGAAATTCCAACTGTTTTCCAACATTTGGGATAAAAACTCTTGAGATAAAATGAATTTTCAGGAAGCTAGTTCCCTCTAGCCTAGCAGTGAATTTGGACTAGTGGGGGTTTTGTCTTTATAAGGATTTTGCAGCGAGATGCTTAATTAATTTCTAATGAGTTGCACTGTGGTTTTGCTGAGTACATGTGTTAATTTTTTTCCTTTAATTGTGAATCTTCTTGGTTCAGAGCACAACTGTCATGTCCCTTTGATGTATAATAGATATATAAAGTCATAAAGGCAAGCCTGGAGCTCTCTGGTTTAACTGTATTTAGGTATGCAACCAAATTGGTTCCCCTAATGTTCATTATGACACTAGCACTATATATGTAATCTGAAGCCTATAAAGTAAAACATGAAATTTCTTACAGACTTTCCAAACTACTTTCTAAACTTCATCAAAGCACTGCCTTAAGGAACTAATCAGTTTCAGGGTCATAATCAAGTGACTTATAATGAGTATGTTCACAATGGAAGCCATATCAGAATTAAAACCCATCTTGCTCTCAAAAACATACAAACCCCACCCCACCCCCCCCAAAACCCAACTAAAGACAAAATCCTCTGGAGCCTAGGTCTTTGTCCCATTACAAAGCACAACTCAATTTTTGGGCAATTTCTCATTGCTTTATTTCATCCTTCTTATTTTCTACTCTGCTCTGACAGGGCAGTGACTTTCTTATGAGTTTTTGTACTATGAATTAATTTCTCTTCCTAATCTCTAAAAGCCTGTTGACTGTAATTTGATGCTACACTCTATAGGGGACAGCACAGGCTTGTCTTTTCCCTTCCTTGTAAATATTTGCCTTCTCTAGTGCAAAGTAAAAGAAACATCATTTCTTTCCAATCAAATATTTTACCACTAGAAATCAGCTTCCAACCTCTGTTCTGTTGTTCATGATGACTAGAAAGCACATCAAGCACTGATACTGATGTCATTTAGATGACTCAAAATTTTACTCAATGTGCTTGAGCAACAGAACTTGGCCAGTTGTGGTTACCTGCAAGGCCAGCAGTCAGAAAATTCTGAATCTGCCTGGGTGTGCTGTAGTAACATAATTGCCAAGAAAACAACCCTGCTATTGAGACTTGAATCCTAAAACTCAGCAATGGGTTTGTGAGCTGTAGCAGTTCCGTAGTTTTGGCACTTACTGCTACTAGAAACCTGTGAGAAAAGGAAAGTGGTTCCAGTTTTGGCTGGTAAATTACACTAACACAGAAGACTAAAAACAACCCCAGCCATTCCTCTTGGTTGTAAGTCATTTCATCCCTGATATGCCAGAAAAACATGATTATTTTCACATTTCATTCATATAACAGATGAGATGTGAAATGACTGTCATGGTTGATAAACACCACAGTGGCTGCTAAGTCTCATGCTATGTAAACAAAACCTTCTCTGTTCACTGTACACAAAATTAACAATAAAAATTACTGTGGAATCTGCGTATAAAAGCAAGCACAACTTCAGAGAGAAAAAGGTCATTACAGAGGAAGTGAGTTGGTGACAGCAGCTCTCCCAGCCAGCTGCAGCTGTAGGATGTTACCCATTGACTTTGATGGGAAATCCAGCCTGTCCATAAAATATTCCTTCAAATACCCTAATTCCTACCCAATTCTAGGGTTTGGTGGAACAAAAAGGGGAAACAAGAAAGCACAGAGCTCAGTTTCATGCGATGCACCTACACATAGGCCACCTCACAGTGACTTCAGTGTGGCAAAAGGGGTCTCTGACACAGAAAGATCTTTCACCCAGAGCCGAGAGAACAGCTCTCACTAAATGCCATCTACTGCTCTATACTCTTACCTTTCTGAAATTAAAAGTCTCTCAGAAATGCATTAGTTCTGCTGCACTCCTCCATGACTATAATACAGATTGACTAACACACCTGGAAGTATGGAAAAAAAAAAAGAACAGAACAATTGCAAGCACAGGAAGGTGCTTTGTTAACTGCGACGTCCCCCCCTACACCTCCCTGCTATAATATAGAACATGTGCTGTGAACAAGAACTAACCTGTTACTAACCAAATTCCAGTACTGATATATGCATGATTAATACACTCCCTCAATCATGGCATTATCCCCTTAAATGGGGCTGAAATAATAACTCAAACTGCTCAGGTATGCTCTACAACAGGTGGATATTGTTTCAGCTTTCACTAAAAGCAATGAAGCACTGCATTATAGGTTTATTTGGGCTTGACTCTTCCTTAACTATTGCTACTGAGCAGGTAAGATAAGTAGGGCACTCCTCAGATTACAACAAAAGCAGCCGATGCTGTGTGACTCCAGGTATGTGCTGGGTTCTGCCACACGACTTATGAGCAGAGTTGAGTTTGAAGAAAAAAGAAAAAGTCAAAGCAAGTCTTCTGCACTTCTGTAGTTGCTCATTACTGTGCTGTCACATCGTATCAGGCTGCTGCAGGAGCAGGGCTGAGCAGCCTGACTGCTGAACGATTTTCTTCTACGGAGTGCTCCGAGGGGGCCATTCTGAGATTCAAAATTAAACGCTTTCCTTTTTCAATGAACAAGTGCTGTGGGCCAGCATGTGATGACAGGCACTTCCACAGCCTCATGCTACTAAACTTCCTCCTTATATGGAAGGGGTCCCTACAGGTTCTTTAAAATTATTAGACTTAGATTTCCATATTCCAAAACTGAACCAGCAAGACCATGGAAATAGCTTAAGCAAAAAGCCCCCACAGCCTTTGCTTTTCCATTGCAAATCAGACACCACAGTGATGTATCACTGTGGATATGGATAAGTGCAATGATCTAGGAACTACAGAACAAAATGGGACCAGAGACACTTTCTAGAAGACACAAAAGGAATTGAAAAAAGATATTGGAAAGACGGGGGGGGGGAAGTGCAATTTTCCACTCAAAAAATTCCAGCCCCTCAAACTTCCAGCAATTTCTAAGCTCTGCCTGAAATGAGCGACCGTATATGGAAAGAGCTCTGCAGAAGGAGAGATCTCATATCTCTGCCACTCCCATGCACAGAATTCTCATTTTTCATAAATAGGAAGCAAGTCAGCAGGGAACAAGTGCAGCACAGGGCACAGATACTATTTGTTGTTTATATTACACAAGTTTATGTACGGACAGTGCATTTATATAAAGGCGTAAGTGCAAAACTTTTGAGGAGCTTTTTGCTCAAATATAAAGCAGCAAACTGTGGAAGCAGAGGCTTTTTAAAAATCTTCATTGAAGTACACTGCAACCAGAGAATAGTTCCCATTAAATAGAATAGAAAGAGATATTGGGTGAAGTAATGAATGGGTACCATTGTTGGTTTGCAAGATGGAGATCAAGAGGTTGGTGTCAGGTTTTTTGTCTGCTTGGTACAACAGTTTCTTACACTGTATAAATGTGAAGGAAAAAGTGGTTTTTTATACTCCTTGGATTAGCTTCAGGTTTTCTGTGATGAGAAAAAATTGTTTTCTTAGATGTACTGCCTGAATTTCCTGGCTTGTGCCATGTTAAAACTTAGTTTGAAAAGTTTTCTGAAAAAATGCACTTTCTAGGCAGCTTAACAAAGTGGATCAGTTTCCTCTGCTGCATTTACAGAATAAACATGAAACTCTTCAAGCTCTCCCAGAAAAGTTCTTTGGAATACCTTCCTTTTCAAATATGTTCTTCTTTCTCTCTACTTCTAACTTTTTAAACAAGCACAATTTACTTGCAAGCAGGAATCTGTTGTATGCTGAACCTGCTGAACCTGAATTTCACAACCACACATAATTATGATAGGTGGATACATTATGTAAGTAGAGATATTTATTTCAGTACAGCCATTTTTCAGCATTCTAATAAAAGAACTTTTGAAGCTGTGAAAAACTGGTGTCTGATGGGATTCTGCTCAGTGGCAGTAGTGTTTAGTCAGGCTTGTTAATACTGTTCATGGTAAACATTTATTTTTTTTTAGTCTTTAATATTTTTGTGGTTAGTCAGTACTCAAGAAGGGACTCAGACTGTGGGTTCTGGAAAGATGACTTCCCTCCTTCTGGTAAGTGAAGTGCAGACATTGGCCATGCTGTATATTGTGACTTAAAAGAGCCCCCAAGGATCCCTGGCATTAAGCAGAAAGGCAAGTCAGGCCCTACAGATATCTAAAATTTAACTTCGCCTCTGAGGGAGTCACTGGCTGCAAGAATAAAAAGTTGTGGTCTGTCTCTTCCTTACCACAACCACTTCTGTACTTGGCAGATGATAAGCACCGAAAAAACCGAGCTGTGGGATTTCCAAAAGGAGATAAGTGCTCTACAAACACATATCCAATGCAACGTGACATCTCTTGGGAGTCTTTGACACTTCCTTTTTGGAATTTCAACACTTTGGCATCTAGTGGCACCACTATAAAACACTAGCAACAAATGGCATAGGTGGCACAACACCTCTAAATGCCTATTTTCTCCTTCTTCCAAGAAGCAGAACCAACTATTTGTGCCAACAGCGTGAAGCAGTTTAGAAAAAGGCAATTGTTCAAACAAAAGAATCCTTTGGGTACTAAGTGGATCCTTGTGAATTTTAGAGCTAAAATGTATATTGTTGTCCTGAGTTACATGGGAGCTCTGTGTGGCTGAGAGTTAAAAATTGTGTGAACTAAATTAGTTTTTGTCAGTGCACACCAAGTCATTTAGAAGAAGCTGAGACATTCACACTTGCATTGACGTCAGCAGGCCTGGACTATGTAGCCCTTTAAAAAAAAATCAGGACACTCTCTGAGGTCTGCATAAATGTTTGTCACAACATTTGGGCCCTATAAAACCCACACAGACTACTTAGAGATAAGAGGCTCTGTATCTTATTAAGCAGTCCTTCCAGCCATGCACTTTTACATTACTTTCCTGTCATTTGTTCAGGCCCCTGAAACTGAGCTGCACAGCAGAAACCAAAAAATATGCAGTAGCCATTATTGGCCAATATAATACAGCAGCCTTTGTTTCCCTGCAAATTGCCTCTAGGACTGAACAACTTGTTTCACTACAGTACAATTTACCAGTGTAAATCCACATAGGCTACAATGGAGCAGGGCACTCCTCCAAAGGCATGGCCAGTTATGAAAGCCTTGTTCCACCTTTGTTTATCAGATCTCTATTCATCATCCTTCCAGACACTCCTGCTTTCCCGTGTTTTCCCAGGGAGGGGTGGGATGGCTGATGGGTTGTGAGACAGGTGATAAGACATACCTGATCTGGGAGTTTGAACAGTTTGTTTAAAGAAACTCTGTTCAGTTTTGCAGACATCCTGTCATCTGACTGCTGCTGGCTGACTGTGTGTGAAACATCTGGAATTTTCAAAGCTGCTCTTTATCTAAAATAAATAGGTGAATGTATCCAGAACACATTTCATATGCACCCTGAATAAATTTAGATAAAATACCTTGATCCAAATAATTTTTGGTAGGGAAAAAACAGCTGGCAAGCACTACATTCCTCCTTCTGCCGGCAGTCATGGCTTACTCTACAACACTAGCAAAAGCAAGACTCAAACAACTCCTTTACACAACCATCCATTTTCATAGTATCACAAGAAAATTTACCATAATTTTGGGGTGCATTAAATTGCTTTGTTAATGTTACATTCAAAGCAGAACAGCTTATTTGCCTTCATATGATAGTGAGGAAAGTATTGATATGTCTGCAATCAAGTTTATAACTTTCTAAGTCAGTTCTAACTACTCAGGGGAAAAAAACACATAAAAATAAAAAAAAAAAAAAAAAGAAAAAAAAGGGGAAAAAAAAAAAAAGAAAAAGAAAACCCCACTGATTAAAATTAAAATCACTGGTCAGAAGAAGTGCCATCTACAATGCCATAGTGTATATCTATTCTCAGATACACATGGTTTCTGGAAGACGTATTACTTCTTATTAAACCTGTGTGAGCCAAGAGCCACTGTAGCATCTGAAATTCAAATCTTATAGGGAAGACATTATTTACCTGTCACATAAACCGCTCCTTAGTTTTGCTTTTCCTAAAATCTGCCAAGTCAAAGACTTACAGAAGTTAAACTTCTATTTACTTTTTTTTAAAAAGCAACTGATGCCAGGAGCTTGAATTTATCTCAGCAGGTGCTCACTGTAAAACCAAGTGGCAGTGCTTAAATACCTTCATTTTAACTGTTTCACTATTAATCATTTTGGCAGCCGCACCAAACCAGCGATTATCAAAAGCATACACTATTATTTTATGCAAGCAGAGATGTTGAGACAAGAGCTAATTCTGCTCTGGTTTACAGCACCAAGATATGATCAGGTGAGGCCTTTTTGACGAATGTATGATTGGTACTTCCCCAACAGAGGAGAGAGGGGAATTATCCTTTCCCAGGTACAAGATTTGCCTTTGCCACCTGCATGTCAAACCTGGAAACAGATTACTCCAATCTTTTTACACCAAAAGACTCCTTGAATGAGCTCTCAAAGCCTACCTCTTCTCTCCCTTCTTTTTCTGCCACAACCATTTGCCTTTTATATTTTCCATTTAAAAATCTGCAGGACCCAAAGGATTTGTGCATTTCCTCAATTACACGAGTAAATACACCAGATATCCAACTTGAGAAATAGGAAACAGAGCCATGTTAACTACAAAAAGCACTGATAGTCTTGGGAAGGTAATTTAAGGGAACAGCGCAGCACAATCCTGGGACACATACAGAATCCACCTGTTACATAAGATATGAATCCCATCCTTATTTTCTAGGATATCTGAGAAAGGTATTGTCCTTTCTCCTCTGACACCACAGTCATGCATCCTCTATGTTCACAGAGCAAAAACACTGCCCTGTCTTATGCAAGAGTTGAGAAGGAAAGCTTGATTTTAAGCACGTAGGAAAAGGAACAACTGTTAAATGAAACAGCCTGCAGTGACCTAATTCAAGAAAGCTTTGTCAGGTGATAATCTTTCTCACCCTCTCTATGTCATTCCCTGAAGTACATAAGTGTTCAAAAGAGTTTTAAAACATTCAGAAATGTGAGAGAAGTAGCTGTCCTCCTGTGCAGCTCTGACAAAGATTAGAATTCCCAATATAGTCGCTGGTTGCAAAAGTGCTCTTAAGCTGCTGTTTCACTGGGTTCATGTCTGAGTGCCACTAATCAAATTAACTGTGATGGCTGCAGTAAGCTGTTTATAGAGATGAAAGACCTACCAAAAGAAGTTTCTGTTACAGCTTATGAAGCTGAATACTATTAAGCACATAAACACCCACTGCACAGAAAATCTTGACTTTTTTCTTTCTGCAGTTCCTCACTAGAGGGTCAAGAGTACATAAGTGTTCTTGTTAAGTCTTCCACAAGCCCGAAAATCCCTCTTCCCATCATATAACTGTTTTTTATTTTTCCCCTGGGAAAAGAAAAAAGAAAAAGCATTTATTTTTGTTTCCTCTCACAGAAAAAATAAAAATGAAAGGTAATAGAAGCAGTAAACAATGATTCAATAGAATATATTATTACAGTATGATGGTTGTGTCAAGCTGCAAGCTCTTCCCCATGGTGCAGTTAAAAAATCAGAAAGCAGTCAGGAGTCTGTTCCAAACCAGGAAACTGCCAACCAGGCACTTTTAGCATGTCAGACTGTTGTGACTTTGAGAAGGAATATCAGGCTGTGGATGTTTGTAGAAAGCATCACTATGGCACAGAAAAAAGGAGATAAGAGAGCAGCTACTGAGATGACACAGGAGGCCCCTCACACACAACCAATTCCCTGCAGCTACAGCAACCCAGGAAGACAAAGGAAGGCAGCAGACACTTTCTGTGCACAGAGAAGGATGGTGGCCTCAGCTCTTTACCAGAGTCTGGAGCAGATGCCTGAGGACTCAAGATCTGGGAGCTCTCTGCAATATCACAGATCTTCCCAAGGGCCACTCACACAGGATCTGTAATAGGCTTTCTCTCAGTTCACATCAGCCCATTTATTTTACTTCATCATCAGAATAACCTCCTTCAGTGTTGGCTGAGGAAAGTAACGTGAAAAAAAAGTGCTGAAAAGATGACTAATTATGAAGCATACAGATGTTGTCTAGGAAGTCTTATTAAAAGTTACAAAATCTGTCTCCTCCCTCCATTTTCTCATTAACATATAAGAAAGTCATAAAAACTGTACTTTTTAAATATTTGGTACCAAAATATCTGTTCTTAATTTGCACAGGCTAAGTGGAAAGAAGGAAAATGAAGCCTCAGCCTGCCTTGCACCTGCAGCCCTTGCTAAAGGAGTACAAGGTAACTCTGCCACTAATGAGTGCCCACTCTGGAACAGCTACACAGCGGGCACAGTGCTGGCAAATCACAGAGGTCCTTCTAAATTAGGTTTGAGAACCCTCCTGACAGGAAGAATTAATTAGTGGTATTAATAATGTCAGAGGTCTCTTCCTTTGATAATATTACAATTCTCCTAAATAAATATGGAGCATAAGGTTCCTCCAGATTTCAAAGAAGAGAAAATCATGTTTTCATGTCTTTTTGGCATTAGCAACCATTTATGGATCCAATAAATGTACAGTCATTATATTTAATATAATATCATCCGGTCAGTCAAGTTTCTCTTTTATAACCCAACAATGAAGAAAACACTTCATCTTCTGACCACATCTTCTCACCACTCTGACATCCCGATATATTCAACTTTTTTCTTTCCAGTTTTAGCTTTTAAGACAGGCAGTGGTAGATTAATACATGTTTAAAAGCAGTTCTCTGTAGACTTCACAAAAGTGGACAATTTTTTTTTTTTGTAGCTCACTACAAATTTTCAGGAACTGATACTTTACCAGAAATTTCTTTTTGAATATTTTGCTCCATAAAATAAATTTGTTCCTATCATTCATCTCAGTACCATAACTTTTCTGTACTTAAAGAGAGTTTCTTTGTGACTCCAGGGTGAATTTATCTATGACTAGAAATATTACAATCTGTTCCATTAAGAGATTAGGGTAACTTCTAAATAGAGAGTTCAAAACTGTGCTTAAAATATACAGAAATACTAACAAGCCATCATTTAACCAGTTCAACAGCTATTTTAGAATTCAAGTTAGGACAAAAATGGATAAGAAAATATTTTCAGTTTATACATTATGCACCATATTAGCCGTCAGCAGTCAAGTATTAAACACTGCAAAAGCATAAATGCATAAAATGGGACAAAAGGCTATTAAAACTTAGCATGGAGAAACACAAAATAACCCAGCATTTCCTGATACAGCTTCCTAGAAACTGCCAGTATTAATTTGGCCAGATAACTTTCAGAGCAGAATTAGTTTTCTGCAGTGTAAACAGTCTCTGACGTTAGAGAGAAAACCTCTTCTCTGAGATAAAAGCTGTCTTTTAACAAAGCACATCTTAAGCTTCACACTAGCAACATATTTTAATTTGCTTTGAAACATGGTGTGCTGCTGGCATCGGATGTATCACCCTCATGATACATCAAGCCAGGCAATTCTGCAATGGGGAGCACATTAGTAAAAATTACCTTTAAAGACCAGTGTTTGCATTCATATGCACAGCTGATGTAAAACAGATGTCTTGAGCTCCCATTTTAAGTCCAGACACAAAGCATTTTGTGCCTGTACAATGAGATGTGTTGCACCACCAGTCCTGCGTCTGCAGACCTGGCTGCTGTGACGTTCTGCTGCTCTGCCACGGGGATGTCTCTGCTCCCTGCCTGAGAACACCCCCCCTCCTGAGCTGGGGTGAGGGGGGGCTGTGCACAGGCCCCAGGGACAGCAGGGGTGGGAGCAGAGCGTAAGGGGCTGCAATGGCCCCACGCTCTCTGCCCAGATCTGATAAGCACAGATACATGACAGCTGATGGTGATTCCGTCTGTCTTGTGGTGGGGACTGACAGGAACTATCATGAGAAAACACTTTCTTATCTTCATCAACAAATAATGAAGTCTTAGTGGGATTTTTAGGAGGAAAGTGGCTAGACCACCAAAGATGCTATTAATACCTGATTTCTTGCCAAGGAGACAGGCAAAGCCTCACCAGGCAAGCCTACAGCAACAGCTGCAGCTGGAACACCTCGGAGAGGACTTTGTTCTCACACATTTCTGAGGCCTGTGAAAGGCCCAGAGAGACCTCTGAGGTTCAGGTACTACTCTTGCCCTTACCCCAGCAGGATGGAGGCAGGAGGAGACAGCTACACCGCTCTCAGTGCTGGCACTGCTGCTGAGCAGGGCAAGCAGCACTCACCAGTGCCTGGCAGACTGCGACTGCTCTGCCAAGGCAGGAAAAGAGGATGCTCACAGCACAGAGAGGAGCTGCCCCCTCTTCTTGATCTCCTCACTTCTGACACATAAGACAGCAATAGACCACATGGCTGCAGGTATTTCACCCATCACAGCCATGATTTTCACTATCATGACTCAAATATTATGTGTACACTGGTTCCTTTCCCCTATGAGGGCCTGCACACCCTAAAGAAAACAGAATCAACCAAGGCCCTGCTGAAGTCAGGTAGCCTCCTTCCACTTCCATGAGGCTTTGAGTCTGCTCCTTAATGTACTGCTGATGAAGTGTATTAAAATCTATACATTCAGCTTTCTCCAGCCTATTCAGTATAAGTGATGTTGCTTCTTATCTACAAATATAAATTGTTTTGTTGTCTATGTGTTTTTGTAAAGTGAGTCCTTGCTGCACATTGAAAAGCTGCTCTCTCTATAAAAAGGCACGAGCATGTGTCTTGCTAGGAGTACAGTTATCTATTGCCAGAGACACCAGTTTCATTTTTTGATTAGGGAAACATGTACCAATGATGTTATAGTTAATATAGCAGTTTTACTACAGAAGTCACATGGGAGGCAATATATTAACTGTCCTACTGAGGAATGCAAACAGCGCACAGTGTTTGGATTTCCAGCATCCTTGAGAAGTGACTTTGCTATTATACTAACAATGCCCCAGTGAGTAATCATTTTCAGGTAGTAACAACTCTTGAAAATAACTCTTTCAGTCTAATTACCCTGCCAGATTAGAGAAAGCCTTTCAGTGAAGTTTATGGGCCAGATTCTTAGTCACTGTAAACAGTTATAACTCCACAGGTTCCAGGAGGAGTAATCCAATTTATACGCCGGACCTAGCTCTCTCTTCTGTAAACCCTGTATTAAAGGTTATGTAATAATTAAGGATGAAGGAATAAAAAAGCCAAACACCCTGACTTGATTCAGGAAATGACTTTGCACTTACTGAAATGAGGATGAGGAGAACCAGGCTTCAAGAGATTAGTTATAACTAGGAGATTAGTTCAGTGCAATAAAGCCCATTTAGCACAACACAGAGAACTCTCCGACGCATTTTGGAATAATGCATTTTAAATCTGCCAGTTGCCTCTGAATGTCCCAATCCTGCAAAGCTCACTCATGATTTAACTTTATGTGGTATAAATAATCCCACTGGAATCAGACTATTCACAGTGCAGACAGAAAAGCAGAGCTAAAGTACCAGATAAATTAAGGGTTAGGCCAGGGGAAAGTTCCCTGGATTCTGTGTCTCCTTGAGATTTGACCTATAAACAAACAGGGAAATATTTGGCATTTCACTTAGGAGAAATAGCCCTGGTTTTCAGTGGTTTTGGTTCTACTTCAAAGAAAATCATCTATTCTTTCTCAAACAAATGTGATTTTCGCAAGAAACCACATAAAGGTCTAATTCTCTACAGACATGTTTTTAATGCTTCTCCAAAATGGGAAAAAAATATTCAATCAAAATTGCCAAAATAAGAAAGCATATATAATTCATTTTGATCAAATCTGCTACAATTCTTGCCTCTGAACTCCTCTGAAGCCCCTGTTCTAGATTAGCAGCACAATGCTAAAGCTGGTCTGAAGCACAGAGCTGTTTGGTGTCATATACCAAATGACAAAATATTCAATAAAGTCACTGCCTTGCTCCAGAACGAAAAATATTTTTTTATCAACATGAATATAGAGGACTAAGAAAAATGGGTGCTTTTAGCTCAAGTGTGTTTTCAAAGAAACAGACTAACTAGAGCCAAGGAAGAAAGCCAACAACTCCTAGATCAAGAACCTGAAATTTACATTTAATCAACCTCAATTAGGAACAAGAAATCAATTTAACACACTGTTTGCAGAACATTTACTCTGGAAGCATCTTGTATGATGCGGCACTGCTAAAATTACCCCTACAGAAATCAGATGTTATTAAGGAAAATACAACGGCCAAAGAAAATATGCCACAGAAGTCACTGAAATAGAACAAGGAATTTCTTTATTTGGTTTCCCAAAACTTCAAACGTAACCTTTGATAAGTTGAATGTTTGATCTTTTAGCTACCAGCACAATTTCCTAGTTACTTTTATAAACTGGAGCTTTCAAACTCCTACCTACTCCCAGTGATCTCTGCATACTGGCTTATTTAATATTCCCTCAGCTTATCTCAAGTCTCAGTGCAGCAAGGCTTTTTAGTTGCTATGGCCCTAAGCATGGAACATGAAAGAAAAGGATATCTGGGAGCCTCATTCTATATTTTTCATTTAAAAACAAGGCCTGGTAGCCTGAGGCATGTCCCCAGCCATTTTCAGTTGTTTTGGAGCTCCCACTTACACTTGGGGCATTCCATCTTCACAGGGTACTTCTTCAAATATTCACTGAGACATGCAGAAATATCAAAGCTGTATCAGATCTGTAACTCTGCTTCGGTATGAAATGGGATGCCTGCTTGCATAATTAGCAAAAGGGACTAAACTGTTAAATTGGCCAAAGGGGTCTTGCCCAAAATGTCATGGCCTAGTTTCCTATTAGTCATTGTGGTACAGTCTTCCTAATCCCAGTACTCGCACAAGAAGCATTTACTTTCCACAGCCCAAATAACTCACAGCTCCTTCAATGCAGCACCATTGCACTAATCTGGTTGTTGCCACAAGCCCAACAAGAGCTGATAAGCACAATATGTTACATAAAGCATGAACAGACAGCGAGAGAGCACTACATTCATGCTATTTGCTTCTGTTATTTTTAGTAAAAAAGGCACGATGTCTGTGAGCACCTTTGAATTAATGTCCTTGTATCATCTTAGGCTTGCAGAAAAGGTAAAGCATGTGTAAGAGGTAAGGAATTTGGAATATCTGAGCACAGCTGTTCCTGTCCAGTTGTACCACTGACAGACAAGCACTCTTAGCTTGGGAGCTGCACTGACACCAGCTCTGAAACCTTCTTAAATCGGAGACTGAGGTATTGCAGAAAAGGCAATTACTCTCACACTATGAAGACATCGCCAGGTGGATCAGCAATGCAGAGTGACAAAACACACAGACTCCACTAGATTGAGGCGCTGACAGTTCTTCAGGGAGAGTGAAGCTCCTCTGGCAGGGAGACAGCAGAAGCAAATGAAGCCCCTTCATCCTATATCCCTTCTCCAGGTTGAGGGGTGCATGACCACAGTGCACTTGGATTCTGCTGGCTCAAACAACTCATCACAACTGTCTGGAGCTGGGGAGGGCTGGATTCATTGATGTTCAGGCCTGAAGAGCACAACAGTGATGAGAAGTTACCTTTTCATTTTTGCCAGTGCTCATATCCTAAAAGTAGATTGTGCTTGGTCCCTTGGACTTCTTGCTTGAAGCAGCAGGAATACTTCACTAGATCAGCCAGAACATGCTAACCACTGCTAGTAAGAGAACAGTTCCACTGCCTTTGGAGACCCCATGGAAACTTTAGGCTCTAATGCAGCCTACACCTCAAGCTTCATGCTGCTGTACTTGAAGTGTCTCTGCTATTTTTAAATCTGGCTCAGCTCTCTGTATTGCATCACAATGTGCAATGTACTTGAGCTTGGTTTGCCTTGGCAGGATGGCACAACCCAAGTAAACTCACTGTCAAGGTCAAAGTGCTGGTATCTGGAAACGTGAGGATTTGCTGTTCCCTTCAGAGGTACTCTGACATCAGCAAGAATGAGACCCCACGTCTTTCTCTAAATCTCCTTTCCTTCAGCAAAGAATGTTGTATAAATGAAGTAATCCAAACACTTAAGACAGTATTTCACATCCAACTTCTGGAATATTTCAGCTTTGCCTGGGAGCTTTAAAAGAGCACTAGCTATAGAGATGTAAATATGGGTCCAAAGAAATCTACCAGATATTATCCATATGATGAAGGAAAATGATCTCTATTGAATTTAAAATATGCTGTAGACTCTCATTTCCATTTTGTCCTTTGCTGTAAAGACTGGCAGACAGGTATAGTGGTATAACAGAGAAATTGTGAGCCTTTTACTATTGGGGAGACTGCAGAGGTGGTGGATAAGGGTAAAAGATGAATATTCTCTGCTGTTTTCTGCCTCCCACACAAAAAATGCTGTGCATTCAAAAACGTGGGAAAGCTGGCACACAAAGGTAAAGATAAAGGCTTCCTAAGATAAAAATTTCCCAAGTAACATAACATTTCCAGCTGATAAAGATACAAAAGTTGAAGAACTTCTGTACAGAGAAAGAGCGGCTTAAATACGTCTTTTCCACTTCCAGTTTCTGATTATTTGAAAATCTTTGATTTCTGCTCTTTGAAGCTAACTGAATACTATGCATGAGATCTGTAATTTAAAGCTTGCTGGCTTTAAATCATTGCATTCACAAGCAATTTTATTGACATTAACATACAGTTATTATTCAATTAAGTAAAGTTCAATTAAGAAAGAAAAATCCTGTCCTTGGAAGTCAGCAACATTTTAGATGAGCACAGAAAAAGACATTACAATACTACCTTTCTTTGTGAAGTCAGTTGTGATTTATATGTGCTTGCTGTTTTTCATTAAAGTTTCATAAAAAATAATGACTCATCAGTAGAAAATGAAACTTTGCTACAGTGCAAATCTTTTGGAGCTTTTCACCTGAATTTCTCAAAGAAACCTAAGTGTTACTCGTTTGAACTCAGCAATAACCGTGACATAGATACGAAGCATATGACAGATATTGCTGAGTGCTGTGGAATACGATTCAAAAATTATATAGACCATAACTCAGCAGATATTACTACAATGTCAAGTATACTGCAGCACTCAGGGAACTTCAGCTTCTTCTCCACTGAGAGTTCCCCGTAGTCATGTGCCCGAGCAGTTTAATGAAACAGGTATATTATTAATGCTGCCAGAAAAAAAAAGATTTCTGTGAGAAGGAAAATATATACTTGGGGTGTTATATGCAATTTAAATTTATAATAAACTACAGACTTTGTAAATTGTGCTCTGTTTTAGGGGAATTCCCTGTTACTAAGCTTGGAATCCCTTAGGGGTGTTTAGAGATATTTTAGGGGCTCATTTTCTTTTGCCAGTTTCTCTTCCACAAATACATATTTGACAGCAACACATGGAACATCTGTGCCTGTAGATGAAAAAACCCAAACTGTTACAAAGCTCCCTGGGTTTGTTACCTGGTATTTACACGTGAATCACACCACAGCATATTGAGACCTAATAGGACTGGGTGCTGTGGGGTTTTGAAACAAGGTGAAAGCACTGGACCCCAGCATGCGTAGGGGTTGATGATGTAAAGACGCCACCCTGACTGATGTTAACCTGCAGGAGCAGGCAGGAAAGCAGCATCCCACTGTTTTGAATAACTCCACATTGTAGCACTGCAGGGGGTTTTTGTGACCCAAGTGCAGGACCTGGCACTTCCTCTTGTTTAACCTCACACCCTTGGCCTCAGCCCATCAATGCAGCCTGTCCAGATCCATCTGCAGAACCTTCCTGCCCGCCAGCAGATCCACATTCCCAGCCAGCTTGGTGTTGCCTGCAAACTCACTGAGAGAGCACTTGATCCCCTTGATCAAACAGGGCTGGCCCCAGCACTGAGCTCTGCAGAGCCCCACCAGCGACCAGGTGCCACCTGGATGTAATTCCATTCCCCACCACACTCTGGGCCCGGCCACCCTGCCCATTTTTATCCAGCAAAGAGAGAGCCTGTGCAAGCCATGAGCAGCTGGGTTCTCCAGGAAATGCTGTGGGGAACAGTGACATAGGCTTTCCTACAGTCCAGACAAACACATCCACAGCCATCTCCTCATCCACAGAGCAGGTCACCCTGTCAGAGAAGGAGATGAGGCTGGTCAAGCAGGACCTGCCTTTTCTATGCCCATGGCTGACCCCCTGGTTGTTCTGTATGTGCCATGGGATGGCACTCAGGATGATCTTCTCCCTGACCTTCCCCAGCACTGAGATCAGGCTGGCAGGCCTGTAGTTCCCTGGGTGCTCTTC
The DNA here is from genome assembly GCA_013397115.1 of Edolisoma coerulescens. Classification (NCBI taxonomy): domain Eukaryota; kingdom Metazoa; phylum Chordata; class Aves; order Passeriformes; family Campephagidae; genus Edolisoma; species Edolisoma coerulescens. The sequence continues at coordinate 2,336,534 of VWZW01006255.1, forward strand.
CTGACCCTTCCTGCAGAGAGGCACCACACTGGTCACTATGCAGCTCTCTGAGACCTGCCAGGTTGACCAGGACTGATGATAAATGATAGAGAGCAGTTGGACAAGCTCTTCTGGCAGCTCCTTCACTGCCCTTGGGGGAGCTCTATTCACTACCAGAGACTTGGGAGGGTCTAAGTGGCTCAACAGGTCATCACCTACTCCCTCCTGGGTTGCAGGGGGTCTATTCTGATGCTCATCCCTGTCTCCCATTTCAGGGGGCTGGTTGCCCTGAGGATAACTGGCCTTTCTGTTGAAGTCTGAGGTAAAGAAGATATTAAGTACCCTGTTAAGTCTACAGAATGCAATTAACCTGCAAGGTTCACATTAGTAAGTTATGTGGTTTTAAATTATGTTAAAACAAAATTTACTGCTCAACATAGCTGTTTGTGTCCATCAAACCAGTATTTCTGTGAAATGGATAACAGGTTTGTTTACCAGAAAATACTTTTCCTGAAGCCATGTTGATGGACATCTCCCATTTTTACTCTTAAATTGTCTGGTTACAGTCTCTATTTAATTATTGCATTTATTATGCCTCTGCATGACCTGTAGCTAAGCAGCTTAGAGTTTCCTGTTCTTCAAAAACAAAATTTCTGCATTTTTTTGACATCAGTGAAAAAATAACACTGTTGATCATCTGTCTTTTCCATCTCTGACAAATTTTCTGAATCTGTGGTTTAAAAAAAAAAAAAATCTTAGTTTCTGTAAGGGTTACCTTTTTTTTTTTTTTGGTCCTAACTGGTGAATATTCAATTCTCTCAAAATCTGCCTCCTCCATGCATGTTCTCGCTTCATTCCAAATATAGGACACAAACTGTTGTTGACATTTCTTGCCTCTTTTGCATCACTATTCAGGATCTCACCATCTGTATCAAGCAAAGAATCCAGTAAAGGTTTCTTTTGATCCAAATTACATTCTAAAAATCTTTTAAAAATTGTTTTACCCTTTAGCCATTGACATATTTCCATTAGTGTCCTTTATCAGGTAAAGTCTCTCTCCAATATTGTGTATTTTATCAAGGATGGCTTTTGACCACGATAATGTATTATTTAGGCAAGACTGCTTTATCTGACTGTGGTTGTGGTTAACATTTTTCACTTTAAAAGTGTGATCTAGGCAGAAAGTTTCAGTGGTTTTGAGTCAGAGAGTTACCACACTCAAGCTATATTCTGTCGTGAAAAAAGAACGTATTGAATTATAATTAAGGAATGTAGGAATTGTTTTCTCTGAAGGAAATCCAACCAACTTACTCCACAGAGTGGGCTTAAAACAAAGCTTTACTAAGAAGCTACATTTCAATTTTAAAATACCCGATGAAATTGTTTAGTGCCCCTGCCAGCATTCACCAACTATATATAGTTATAGCTATTAAAAAAAAGGTTTTCTTCATGCATGCTATAGACTGGTGCTTACAGCTCAGATTGTTCCCCGGTGAGGTTTGCTTGGGCAAATATAAGAAGGCAGACCCAGTAAGTTTGCAAGTGAATGAGTCTTACACATGCACCTAAGAGCAGTATTGAATACCCTGTTTCTAAAGCAGGCTAACCGTCTCAGCCAGCAGGTGATCTAACTTGAGGTCACAGCATCTATGGGCTCAAAAGTAAAATGGAATTACATGTCAGAGACTAACCAAAACAACTCTGAAGAACAGATAATTGAGGTTTATGAGAAACATGCATTTGGATATTTGTTATCACATAATAAAAGCAGTGGAAACACCAAAAATTACCTTTCTTCCCATAAATCAAACCCATAAGATTATTTCTTCCTTCCTTTTTTTTTTTCCCCAGAAAAAATCAAATGGAGATACAAGAAAAAAAGTGAAGGAATGTTATAGTGGAAGAGATTGGCTTAAATTATAAACCTTAGATATTTTGAAGGCTAGAAAAACATTCCATTTGTAGTGATGCATATCTAACAATTGTCATATTCCTCTTCCTATATTTTTTATGGAGAACTTGGCACTTACCTGGTCCAATAGCCGTACACATGAGAAATTTTTAGAGTTTAGAAATCCACTGATGGCTTTTCATCTGTAAAACTATTTGATAGTATGTTTCACTTTAAAACATATTCACTTCAAAAGGAAATCATATCTTTGTATGAAGAGAAACCACCCCAACTTGAATCATCCAACACATAATATTCACCAACTAAAAAAGAAGAAACCAAATGAAGAGGAAAATAGCTCATATTCACTACACATTGTATGCAAAACTCCATTTACTTGCTTTATGAGGGATTTTTGGAAGGTTTAAAGATGCTGGAGTGATACATTACTTTTGTATGCCAAATTAACCTAAAATTTGCAATAGGCAAATGGAGCATGTAGTAAGATGTAATACTTTAGTACTAGTTAAGGAGCAAATGTGGCTTATCTATGAAGAGCTTTTCCACACTAAAAACACAGTGGAAAGACATTAATAACTTCTTGCTTTCTACATTTTGTTTGATCTAATGCTTACACAAAAGAAATATGCTGGCAGCTTGGAGAAAATAATAGGTGTTACAGAAAAGGAGATGCTTACCTAGAAGAGTGTTTCTTTTAAAGTCTAGTGAAAGAATTGTCTGTGCAGTGTGAATGGGACATTGCCAAAACCAACACATATGATTTCTAATAGTTATTATTCTGCATTCATTTAGATTCTTACAATCTCATTTGTCATCAGTATATGGGGACCTTCTTCCAAAATTCAATCAAACTTCAAAAGACAAAGTCTGTTTGCAAAGCTATTCATACCTTGCCATATTTCTGAGCATTCTCAGAGTTGGAATTACTAAAACGCTAAGTAATTTTGTCTTTCATGGTAACTGGAAAAATAGGTGGAATGACTTAGGGTTTCTTTTAAGAGAGATCCCAAATTCATTTTACTAATAAGTCTTTCATGCAAAATCTCCAAATGAATTTGCCCTAGGACCAACTTGAACTTTTGGCACCCACAGTGTTCCTTGTCAAGGAGATCACAGGCCTGCTACCCCTTAATCCTGCTCATCTTGTTTGTTTTGATCCCCACCCATCCTGGCTTCATTCAATGCCCTCCAGTTACTATAGCTGGAAAAAACAGCAGCAGCCAGTCCCCATCCACACTTTGCATGTTGCTAATGATTTTATAGACTGCAATCATATGGCTGCTTATCGAGTTGAGAGAGCCTGGCCTCTTCACTCAGACACCAAAGCTAAGCGTGTTTACTTTGGTGCTTTAACTATATCTTGCCTCACCTCTTTTTTTTTTTTTTAATTTTTATGTGTGGCAAATAAAAAAAAAAAAGGAAAAAAAACCAGCTTTCCCGCAACCAGTATTTGCCTCTTACAAAAATTCTAAAATTTCTAGTAAATTAAAAGTATCAAGAAAAAAGAGGAAAAATAAAGTTTTCCTGATGCATAGGGGCTGTGAACAGACAACGGCCACTCTGTTTTCTTAATGTAATTTCCATAGGACTTTCAATAGTTTCAGCCATCAGTTGCACCATAATGCAGCAAACCCAGTACAGAGGGCCACTCTAGATTTAATATTCTACTTCTCCTTCCTTTCTCTCTTAATCATCCTCTGTTTGTCTTTATTCCTTCTCTCCGTCCCAGTTGCTTCATGTTCTGTGAAGACCATAAAAGATCTTTCACCTAGGCCGATGATTAAAATAACTCGTTTTCAAAAGTGGAAGGGGAAAAAGATGATGAACACTGATATGATCCACCTGGCATTACATGGAAAAAAAACTCTTAAAAGGTAGAGGTCACAGGCAGCAAATTTGCTTATTTGACTGCACTTATGCTTTCAGTCATAAACCAGCTTTCAATTTCTAAATTATCTTTAGGTGCTTGTCCAAACTGACAGCCAAAGGAGAGACACCACCCCAAGAGCAAGCTAATTATCCCCATGGCCAAAGATTTCAAGACTTGAAAGGAAAACAGAAGGAAAAAAAATCAGAAAAATGAGAGACTGGCTGTTCATCAGTTCTATTCTTGGTGTATATTTGATGAGATGGTTTAAACACTTTGAAGTGAAAGGATCTTGATCATCACAATGGCTGATGCAGTTAAACTGTTTATGAGGGAGGGAGACATCACAGACAATTCCTATTCACAAGACTGAAATCAAGCCTTCTAAAAGAAAAAATTATTCCTTTTATTCTTGTGAACATACCAATTGCTGACTCTCAGGTAATTGATGAAATGGTTTATAACATTTCTATAACAAAGACCATGATTCTATAGTGAAAGGTGTAGTCAGACAGTGACTTTAAAAAAGCCCTGTACTTACTGTCCACAGAAAAAGGAAAGAAAATAAACATTTCTGCTAAAACTCTGAAAAGGACTAAGTTAATAACATGAAATCCCTTGAGTAATTTCTGATTTGACTATAAGCATAACTCAAATATAAGATTTGCATGATGCCCTCAAGTGTCATTATTGCTGCTTGATTGCATTAATTAATACATTGCCAGCATCAGCTCGATAATGGCTGGTTCCTGCATTGTGAATGATTCCTTAAATTGTAAGTCAGTGCAGGATTTTGTGAAAACAAGTTATTGTTATGTTTACTCCAGTAAGCTTATAGTTCACTGCAATTACGTAGCAATATAAAATTTTATATGCAAAAAAAAATTTGCATTTCTAATAACTTGGGGTTTTTTCCGTTCAGAATTTCTGCTGCTACATTTTCAACTGTCCTAATCAGTTGGAGAGGATTCTTGCAAGGATAACAAGGCAGAATGGAAAATTCAAACCAACCTCCATAGACAGCAAGATGTCTTTCATTAGATTTGGTAGCATACAGCTGCACTTTGTTCTTTCAGCCACACAGATAAATACTTTCATTGTGTATGTTAATCAGACTGGGAAAAGATACAGAAAATGGAAGAGTCAGATTTAAACTGCATTTCTGAATAATTACATCATGATGTGCCACTTACTGAGGGTTTCTTTTTTCCTAAGTGAAAAACATTAAAGAAAATGCACAGTAATTATTTTTCTTGGAGGATGCAAATCTTTATACCGACAGGAGAAAGAAATGAAACAGTATATCTACTTAATAGAATTAATAGGCACCCCAAGGACAGTGGTACACACTGTCTCACAATGCTTCAGAAAAATCAAAGCAGTTCAGTATATAGCAAACAAGGTTTTCAATAAGCTCCTTCAGTATTACGGGCTTGAGCAAAAAGGTTCAGAGACCTTCCAAGACAGGGAAGGCATCAGCACACACAATTCCCCTTGGACACAGAGGTTACAGCCACAGCCCTGTTGATTTTGATGAGACTATTATGTACTGAAATGAATGCTGTTTGATTCAATGGGACTTTTTATAGACACAAATTGCTTTCCTTAATTGTAATTGGTAGAATGGAGGTAAGAGAACAGTATTGGATCCTCGATCTTTTTGTGTAGAGAGGAAAGAGCAATTTCCTCAGCTGCAGACTGAAATGTTCCACCCCATCAGGGAGATGGGAGGTGCTCTTTTATCTTTGATTTTAGGGTGGTTTTGTCATAGTATTGTTTCTGAACAAAGTATCCTTCATCTATGTTTAAAAAAGAAATTTAAAACCACAGGCAACTGTCATCTTCTAATGTCTTTTAGTTATTACTGCAACAGTATTCAATTATCCTTATCACCTGACCTGAGCCCATTACAGTTGAGGAAAAAATTTTGTAGGTTTTTCACTAAGTCTGTTATAAAACAAAACTTCATTTCTATTCCTAAATCTCAATTTGATATAGAACTACAGTACAATTATAACAAGTTCTATCCAGGAAAAGAGAATTTACTGAGATTAAATTGCATCACACTCGTCACATGAATTCTAGATGCACTGACTACTCAAAATCTCAGCTGAAGTTTGTTTAAAGTAAAAAACATACAAACAAAATGAACAATTATTCAAACTATAAATTTAAAAATGTAGCAGTATTTATGGTCTGTCTGCCTGGTATGAAATGGGAATGAAAAGACAAGTGTTCAGCAGTGACTACTGCAGAATACACATGCAGAACATGGGGGGTTCCTGTCCACGCTCTAAGCCTGAGAAGCAACCTGTGAGTGGGTTGGAGCTCGCAGTGCTGTGGAGATGATTCAAAGAACAAAGCAGGTCTAACACCCCTCAGCTTCATCCTTCTCTCTGCACAGCTTACATCATCACCAATAAATAATACTGCCTAATAGGAGTCCAGTCAATCTTTTCTTAACCCTTTTCAGAGATCCTTCTCTGTGAAACATAGTGTCATGACACACCTGGTAACTTACACTGAAGTACTTTACCAGAATTCCACTGATGAAAGAGGTTTCCCTCCATTCCTATTGCAATTAAAGTTCATTCAGTGAATGATATAATGACCTTCAAACTCCTGGTAAAAGTGACAGAATTTCTGTGCTGGTTATGAAAAAAAAAAACAAAACAAACAAAACAAACAAACAAACAAACAAAAAAAACACGTCACAGCACAACTACCCTAACCTCAGTTCTTAACACAGAGAATTCTTTGAGTAAATAGACAAAAATATTAGTTGATTGACTTATTTAAGATACTATAAGAATCATGGAATCCATTCTGATTTGGCATCTTAAATTGACCACACTTGTTGAAACACCCAAGGCAAACTACTAATTTTTACCACTGCTATAGGGCTTCTGCGAAGGAAATGCATTCTGACAGACAAATTACAGCCTCAGCTTCTACCAGCTTCTTTTGGGTACAGCAGTTGAGACTATGAAATGCTTAAACAATTAAAGGACTCAATCCACTTAGTGTATAACATTCTGACTTGGTAAGAACATAAACATAAAATTCAAGTAAAAATGTTCCTCTTCTCCCTCCAGAATGGTTTAGTCCAAGAAATCTCATTTCCTATTAAGTAAAGAATACAGAATATGCTACATATGTTTTCAACAGTTACTAACTCAAGGGAATTAGTGAGTAATAGATCATTTAAATTCAAAAAGACAGATTTTTCCCTTTTCAGCCAGCACTGCACGCAGAATTATTTGGAATGGTGAGGGGACAGGGAATTGTTTCAATCCTTTTCACTAACTAGATGAGATCTAACAGGTAAAAGCCTAAGTACACCTTTGGTGGGTAACTAACCAAACCTCTCCCTGGCAACAATCACAGCAGCTGCCTGAGACTTGGAATTGTGCCACTGGAAAATGGACAAACACCCATGGCTTAAGGGAAAACCTGACTTCCTTTTAGGAAGAGAGATTTTGCTGCATCTCTAAGGCCTGAGCTGCTGCGCTGCCCTCGGGTGCCCCAGGAATACATTCCCTAACACACACTGCCAGATCCACAGAGGGACAAAGTGTCAGGAGATGGGAAAGAGAGAGACTGGTGGCAAAACCCACTAACATCTGCTGCTTTATCTCACAGGCTGAAGAAAAACCATCAGCCATGCTCTCTACTGGGAAAATTTCCCACTTTGTCCCTCTTACAGTGTATTTCTGTACCTCATTTGCTATTTTGCTTAACACAAGCCAAGTTCAAGCATCATCTGTGTTTTAGTGCTTTCTTCTCAGCTGGGAGGACCTGCAATTGTATGTCTTTCTATTCATATGAAGGATTTCATGAGCTACCAATAAAATCTGCTATCAAAGGCAAATATACAAGCCATAAGAACAAAAATACATGTGCACCTCAGTAAAATTTCAAATACCCTGAGGATCTATATGAACTTCCATTATGTTCTGCCTTGTGTCTGTCTGACATAGCATAATACGTAAAAATGAACCAATTAAAATCCAAGCCTTTTACTTGCTAAAATCTCCAGGTTCATCCAATAGAAGAGCTTTTACACTGCCATGCCAATGTGTTCCATGTAACAATGGCAACATAGGAACAGAACTGTCCTTAAAGTTTCTGACCAGAATAAACAGTGTTGCAGGAACAATATCAGATGCAGAAAAAAAAACCGCTGCACTGACATTTTATACTAAATAAAAATAAAGAACATAAACAAAACTTCATCAAAACAAACACACAAAAATCCAAATCCCACAAACAAACCCAAACTAAAAACTCTGAAAGATTAAGTTCCCAATAATTTTTATGGCATTTTCTCATCTTTTTCAACTTTTTATTTCTTTCTTCAAGAAAATGAGTTTTCACTGTTGAAAAATTATCACAAATGGATACATTTCTTATCTGCCCAGTCAATCTAACAAAATTATGGCTAAAAGCAACTGAAAAATGTTCTTACTCAAAGGATAAACAGCAGAAAGCTGTGCTGTGGGCAGACTCTTGTACCTGTGTTAGCTGTTCTGTGATCAGAAGAAAGACTTTTTTCTCTTGGGGTGAACACAGCAGAACAAATGAGCTACGCAGAGACTGGCTCTGCTTTGGGAGGTTTTAACTGCAGTACAGTGAAGGGTCCTTGGAAATTATGATCTGTTTACTTAAGTAGCTCATTTAACAGCAAAATTCCCTTTAAAAGCTACAGCTGAAATAGTATTACTGATATGCAAAAATTAACTCCTCAGCTTGCTTTGGTTTCCACTAATGTCAGAATTTTGAAGCGTTTGAGGTGTGGAGAAACAGCAGCCTTCCCTTAATAATTGGTAAACATGGCCAGCACTGAACAGGTTCCCCAGAGAAGTGGTCACAGCACAAGCCTGACATAGTTGAAATTTCTGGACAATGCTCTCAGGCACAGGGTGTGACTCTTGGGGTGTCCTGTGCAGGACCAGGACTTGGACTTGGTGATCCTGACATGTCCCTTCCAGCTGAGCTTATTCGGTGGTCCTATGATTAATATATCTGCTAAATAACATTCCTGTCTTTCACACTACTTCACACTCACAGTATTTCAGGTAATTTAGCCTTCAGCTCACCCATAAATATCCTTGATAAATCAGTGGCAGTCTAACCAATAACAGCGAGAAATATTTGACAAAGGAAGGAACAATTTTGCAAATCACAAAGTACAGTTCAATGCAATTTGATTGTCACACTGTGACCAGTCAGCTGTGTTTTACATGGCAGTGCACATTCATTTCCACATGGACTTTATTCATACTCTACATCTGCACTCCAGCAACATGGAAAGGCTCCTTTGGCTTGAAGATCGAACTTTAAAAATAGAGCAGAGGGTGATGGAAACATCATATTTTTCTCTTACTGCTAATATATTTTTAAATAAGAAAAAAATCAATAGTAAAGTAATTTCCTTGACTCTTGGGGGAAGAAGTATGCAAGCTCCACATGATTATCTGGATGACCTCAAATTCTCCTTTAATAGCTTTTCATTTATGATCAGACTAAAATTTGACACTTAAGATTGATGATATACACACTTTTTTGTGGGCTGCAGCTTTACTGACTCTCTTTACACTCCCGTATTGCATGGTACAGAAGAGAAACACATTTCACGTTCTGCAGGATTCCAGTTTCACTGGCAGTGAAATTGTGATTTGACAAACATGAATTGGATGATATTGCACCATTCACCAGACCTTCAGGAATCTGGGATAAACACATTAGAAGAGCTTTGCCGTTAATTGCACAGTCCCACATATAACTTGACAGTACTTCTAGAAAGTGTAAAGACACAATTTGAGACACTTCATAAAAATCCAATGAGAATGGAATTCTGTAACAGTCAATAACATTACTAATACAACACATGCTCCTTAGATATCATGTCGATATCTACATTCCTTTATACTTTCAAAAGGAAAAAACCTCTAACTATTAACCTGCATGGCTTCACAGGTCTTTGCTAATTCAGGGACTCTGGTGATTTACAAATTACGAGCTATAGGTCATAAATATACTTGTCTAATACAGGCTGATAACTCTCATTGTGTGCAGATGACTGCATCAGCCCCCTTTCAGATGAGGAGGAAAGTTCTGCCATTAATCATCTTCCAATCATTTTGTCACAGAAGAAGTCATAGAATTGTCATATAATGGAAAACTCATAATGACTTTTCCACTCTATGACAGGCACACACTTGTCCGTGTGCATGGGGTCCTTTATTTGGATCGATGCAATACAGAGAGAAAAATAAGACATAAAACTGAAGGATTTTGGTGTTTATAATGCTCCTTACTAGTGGCATAAAAGAAAAAAAAGAACATTTCATACATGTAACCTTATATTAAAGGGATATTCAAAATTCAGAATAAGAAACTCCTTAGATCTTTGAAACTGTAAAAGGCTAGGTATTTCATATATCAAAATATTAAAAGATACTCTCTCTGCTCCAGAAACTTAAATTACCTCTCTGACAAAAGTGGAGAAAAAACAGGCTAATTAGAAGAAATATCTATAATCAGTTTGCTGAAGAACCTTAGCTATTCAATTTTTTAAAAGAAAATCCATAGAATCACATCCCGAATTATTATGCCTTTTTCTCCTTAGAAAGGTATTCTACTTGTGAGATTTATTCATGAGAGGAGAGGCCTATGCCCTAAGAAAGACAAATGACAGCACACATTAACTCATAAGAGTGAACACTTTGAGGGGTATTCAGCAACTCACTGATCCTCCATATTGTTGTCATGTACAACAGTGGCTTTATTCTAGAAGATGAAATCCCCATGCTAGGTATTCTAGGTAGCTTTACAGAACTGCACTTCCCCAAGAATATTTTATTGTAACCATAAATAAGTATTTGTAGAGTACCAGAGATAATTGATGTTGGCTGTGAGCAACTCTGTTAATAACAGCTCCCTCCAATGCTCTAAATAAAATTTATTTATGGCCACACAGGAACCATATAAAACACAGTATACACACTACTACAGACATCAAAAACTGGTTAAATAAATGACGTTTCGTTTGCATGTGAAGGTAATAAACATTCTAGCATTTGCTAAATTTATTTGTGCCTTACATCACTCTTTGGCTCCTCAGCAGTGCATAAGTCTCTGCACCCACATGAGAATTCTAGCATTTCCTGACTCTTCAGAGCTCTTTATATCCCTAGGATTCTCCTTCTCCCATACTACCCCTACATTTGTTACTAGTATTCCAGTATCTATTTTCACTCCTGTCTCTTTAGGGTAACACAATTTTTGTTATTAGCCTTCAAGCATTTCTAAAACCCTAACTACAACATATAAATATTGACTCTCTTTAAATTAGGATCAGTTAAGCCACTGGCTTAGTCATGCTTTCCGTCAAAGATACATTCACATACGGTTTACAAAGTTGAGAGATAAGCATTAGATATTTTTTACAGATGCCAGTACAATGTGCAGCAGCATGCCATTAGCAAGGATTTTCAGATCTCTGTGTACAAGGTACTGCACACAAGCAGCTTACACAGCCCAAGGCATTAACTGTTACCTGCAGAGTTAAAAAATGGTAGTAACCGTGTAGCTAAAGCATATGTTTAAAATGTTACAAATTATCCGTGAATATAATACTAATTACATGAAATATGAATTCACTTTCAAACTTTGATAATCATAAATGTTTAACTCAGACCTCCATTTTCTGACTTAGCACTCAAAAGACAAAATATACCTACTTAACCTTAATCATGTAATACTAAAATCCATTCTTCAGCCGTCACTCCACAACTTCTCTGGTACTGTGAAAAGCAATTCTGTTTCACTTTTTTAAATTTTATTTTCACATATACCTTCTACTTAATTTTTCCCATTTACCCTTGGTCTAGATATGCTTTATGCTCTTACATGCGCGTGTTCAGCAAAAATCTACTTCTAGGATACCTTCCTGCATTAAGTAGAGCCAGAGCTAAAAATCAGCTGAAACAGCTTTGAATCCAATTCATCTTTTAAACAGCATATCACAGGATTTGGGGTACCTCACGGAAAAGGAATGCTCCTCCCTTGTAACTGATGTTCTAAGGGCCTGTTTACACAAGGAACTGACTTTAAAGAAAGATGCAAAAGCAAGGAGATAGTGCTATCCTGAGAAGGCTTCTTATGTGAACACATATACTGAAATGAAAGTGCTTCACATACCGAGCTAAACAGTTTCCATTGTAGGTAAACTCTAAGTGAGTATCCCCAGGAGGGAGTGCAGGTCCTAGATTTCTTCATAAGTTGATCATATTTTCTGGGTGGCTCATTTTTATTACAGATCCTCTAGATCAAATAATTGCCCACACTTTGAGGGAACAAACTACGTTAAGCAGAACCCCAGCAGATAAAGCCATGCACTGGCAGAGCACAGCTTCTTGCCAGATTTACTCTGACATCACAGCCAGCACAAGAGGAGCTGAGCCTTCGCCTCTGCTGCTCGCTCACTCAGCGCCCACTCAACAGCCCCAGCGCTGAGGTTTGTGTCCAAATCTGCATCAGAGCTCTCTTTGTGCAAAAATGCCTCCAAATGGAGGGGGAACAAATGAGCCTAGGCAGGAGAAACCTCTCAGGCTTCTTAAGAAGTGACAGCCTCACCACCTGCTGTCCGTGAGGTCCCCCAATCTGATGTCTACTCCAAAACTCACCAAAAGAAATAACTTTCTTTTCAGACCTTCCATGAGCACAGTTATTTTTATTAATCTTCATTAATATGCATTTAGAATTCATTCTTGGCTATAATAATTTCTTTTTTGAGGTCCTTTCCTTTAGAACCACAAAACAGCCAAGTCTTTAAAGAAAACATCATAGATATTTACTTAAATAAAATAATTGGCTCTAACACTCTAGATTGTCCTTTCCCAACTCGAAGATGGAGGGAGACCTTCACAAACAGCCAAAATTGCTGAAGCAGTCACTGAAAGGCTTAGTGAGAAAGACTAAGAAAATATTTGACTTTCAACTACTTGTTGAGGTTTAAGACTAGAACACTACAGGCCCTCTTAGACTCTGAATTTTGTAATTTTCATAAATGCATTCATCTAAGTTGCCTGAATGGGATCTTTTTTCTTCATAACTTCAAGCAATAAACAACTTTTTTTCCAAAAATGTGTATTTCTACTGTAATGTTCTCTGATGTCTGGTTTTTAAAAAGATGTAAATAAATTTATATTTTTGGTCTAATATTCTAAACACTTTCTTCTTTCATCTGCTCTCTGTACTCCGTATAGTTTCCTCAATACAAAGATCACTAACAGGCTAAGGCATGAATTTGATGTGTGTTTCCTAGATACAATTAAGCTAACAGCCTCCAAGAAATCATATCAAATAACATAGAGCCTAAGGGCTTAGCATATTGAAAAAAAAAAATCCTCAACAGATCTTTCATATTTGTAAGTGTATTCTCCTGGTTTTTTTGAAAAGTGTCTATTTACTGTGGACAATGTATAATTTGTGCTAGACATTGAATGCCAGAGAAATGTGGGAAAATATACAAAATCTACCAAAAAATCACTGCTCTTAAGGGAATCACTGCTTTTAAGG